>JACEFZ010005492.1:262500-756420 GCA_014155875.1 Cepaea nemoralis
ATCAACTCTGTTGATGATATTCCTCCGTGCCACTGTCTCAGTCCATCAGCATTATTTCTCCTGGTCTGCTTCTGCCTCTCTTCGCCTTGATCTTTCCAATTGCCACGATGTTCTAAAATGCCCCTCTTCTCATCACATGACTAAAGAAAGCCGCTGATCTCTTTCTTCTTGTTGTATATAAGGTTCTAGTTTCATTAGCCTCTTTCAGGCAACCGTTGTTAGGTACTCTGGCAGTTCAAGGAATATGTCTTAGAAACCATATATCCGTTGCTTACAAGGTCTCTGTACATATTAACAGTTAGTTGCATATCCTTTACAGGACATCGCAGTCAACACCAGCATTGTCTGCTGTTGCGATCTCTAGGCAAGTTTACGTTCAGTAGTTTGCCATTGCTTAATTGAACGATCGGCACCCATACCATTTCGTAAAAAACCAACGCAAGGCGGTCTGCTGCCAAATCACCCGCAGCTGTGTTTCAAACGCGGGTATACGGGATTACGAACTGCGTCCGTAACGTCTTCGCCACGGAGCCGGCCCTGTACATATTAAACCAGTGGTTCTCAACCGGTGGGGAATTTTAGGGTTTCCAGAGAGGGAATTAAGATTATTTCAAGATCGCGTTAATACAAGAACCGATTACTTGATATTGTTTTTCCCTTCATGCTGTACGGTTCTGTGCGCCTCACCTTTCTAATATTCAATTTATAAAGCAAGTAGACCCACAAATCATGTTTTATGTGGACGTCTAGACTTGTTGTAGTATATGCTATTAAATTTAGCTTCTATTATTATGTATAGTGTGTAAGGGTGGAGAGGGGGTGGGGGGGGGGGGGGGGTTTCGGTAGGAAATGCGAAAAGGAGGCGGGATGACGTTCTGAATGGTGAAAGAGGAGGGGGGGGGGGCACGGGCCAAATTTTTAGGCAGGAAATACGAAAAAAAAGGGGGGGGGGGTGACGTTCTGAAAATATGGTGAAGGGGGCACGGGTCAAAAAAAGGCTGAGAACCACTGTATTAGACAATACAATATGTGATTGTAATTTTGTGCAAGGTTCGTGCTAAGTCCAGTTTGTACGCAGAGTTTACGATGGTAAGTCAATAAGTAAGTCGCAAATGGCTGTAGAACGATAACTAAAGATGATAACAACTTGAAACAGTTTATTTTTATACATACTTTGTCCCTTTATTTCTAAAGATAATTTCCACCAACATTGATGCACTTGTCCCACCGTTTTATCAGTCCTCCCAAACCGGCTGCATAGAACTGCGTGCTCTGATTTCTAAATCACCTTTTCACTTCACATCCAACGTCGGCGTCATTCGCGAAATGTCTCCCACCAAGGTGGGTTTCCTGTTTATGCTAACAAATGTTTGTCCCGTAAAGCGGTACAAAGCTAGGTAGAAAAGTTACGAAGGCGAGTCAATAAGTAAGTCACACAGTTCTGTGGGATGGCAGGCAAACGAAAACATGGCACGCATTTCTATGCATCTCTCCTCGAATGTTGTAGTCTCCACCTCACCCTTACACGACCGCGTATCCTCCAACAGTCCTCCTCCATAAAAAGCCTTTCTTTGGATTTGTGTCTGTGTTTTATTTTGCCCTCACTCGCATTGAACTCAAGCGTGGTCCATACATACTACTTCTAAATATTTTTGTTTGTAACAAGTCGCGAAACAGGACTCTGCTGTGAGTCCATGATGTACTAGGACCTTCACATTTTGAATGCGCGGAGGAATAGCTGGCCTGGCTTTCCCTCATTTAGCGGACGACGAACGTATGCGTTGAGCCCTATTCTGACCGCGAACATGATTTTATCAACGTAGCTTCCTAACTACAAACTAACGCGCCCGCTATAACAACAGCGCGCCTTCATGTCATTCTTGATGATCATTTCTGTCTTTGTTTTATGTTGTTGTAGTTTGTTTCTTGTTGAGTTGAGTTGAGTTGAGTTGAGATGAGTAGAGTAGAGTAGAGTAGAGTTGAGTTGAGTAGAGTTGAGTTGAGTTGAGATGAGTAGAGTAGAGTAGAGTAGAGTTGAGTAGAGTTGAGTTGAGTTGAGTTGAGTTGAGTAGAGTTGAGTTGAGTTGAGTTGAGTTGAGTCAAGAACCTACATCACAGCACTTGGGAAATTCCCATACATGCTCCGTCGTCATCTAGCCAGTGAAGAGTTCCAATGCGAATGGTACTAGTAGAAGTCTGATTGTGTGTCCGACTGGCCTTTCCTCAGAGTTTTGAGTGTCGGCCAGATCCCCTGGTCACTCCCTGCAAAACCATTGTTGTTGTTGTGTGCTGATGAAGGCTTATCTGATCATCGTTGTCTGATTTTAGTAATTTTAACTTACAGAGCAGAGAACAGCGTGACAGAGAGGTTTAACTTACAGAGCAGAGGACAGCGTGACAGAGGTTAAACTTACAGAGCAGATAACATCGCGACAGAGAGATTTAACTTACAGAGTAGAGGACCGCGTGACAAAGAGCTTTAACGCACAGAGGACAGCCTGACAGAGAGGTTTAACTTACAGAGCAGAGGACAGTATGACAGAGAGGTTTAACTTACAGAGCAGAGGACTGCGTGACAGAGAGGTTTAACTTACAAAGTTGAGGACACGTGACAGAGATGTCTAATTTACAGAGTAGAGACAGCGTGACAGAGGTTTAACTTACAGTGGACAGCGTGACAGAGAGGTTTAACGCACAAATGCAGCGTGACAGAGAGGTTTAACGCACAGAGGACTGTGTGACAGAGAGGTTTAACTTACAGAGCAGAGAGACAGCGTGACAGAGAGGTTTAACTTACAGAGCAGAGGACAACGTGACAGAGCGGTTTAACTTGCAGGACAGTGGACTGCGTGACAGAGAGGTTTAACGTACAGAGGACAGCGTGACAGAGAGGTTTAACGCACACAGGACAGCGTGATAGAGAGGCTTAACATACAGAGCAGAGGACAGCGTGACTGAGAGGTGTAACTTACAGAGCAGAGGACAGTGTGGCAGAGAGTTTAACTTACAGAGCAGAGGAAAGTGTGACAGAGAGTTTAACTTACAGAGCAGAGGACAGTGTGACAGAGAGTTTAACTTACAGAGCAGAGGACAGTGTGACAGAGAGGTTTAACTTACAGAGCAGAGAACAGCGTGACATAGAGGTTTAACTTACAGAACAGAGGACAGTGTGACAGAGAGTTTAACTTACAGAGCAGAGGACAGTGTGACAGAGATGTTTAACTTACAGAGCAGAGGACAATGTGACAGAAAGGTTTAACGCTTAAACTTCCTGTGCCCTGACTGCGGGATAGTTGGTTCATTCCATGCACCGTTCACTTGGAATTACACGTTGACTTCTAGATCAAAACACAATGGACAAACTACTGAACGTAAACAGTGTTCGCAATATTAACCCCGGGGTTGAAAGCAACGTCCCGCAAAGGACATGCAACATGAAAAAACATATAGAGCAAAAACACATAGCAACAAGACACGGGTGTGTTGATAGATTTGCGTGTTGGATTCAAGCACTGTTGTGCGCGCGCGCGCGCACACACACACACACACACACACACACACACACACATGAGTGTTGTCCTGTAAGTATACTGATTTTGCCAGGATAACATAAAGACGACGATTATTAAGTTTAGTGACTGTTCCAAAGTTAACAGTGTACGCTTGACACTTGGTGGTGAAATGGGCATGTATCAGCAGTTTTCCCGCGCTTTGTTTTTCAAAATAGCATTGGACCAGCTGACTTCAGTGTGTTGTGGTGAAAGTTGTGGTGAAAGAAGGTTCGAAACCCGCTGAAATTCGTCATTGACTGTCTGGTGTTTGGAGAACAGACTGTAGCACGTTCATCTGTTGTTTGAATTTTGTAGCTGTCGCGGAGGTCATGAAGCCATCGAGGATGAACCCCGTGGAGGACGACCAAACAAGTGACAGTACAAGTTAAGCCATGCACAATGTCGAAAAGGTTGATCTGGACAATTGGCGAGTTACTGACTGTATGCGAAGTCAAGGACAGCTCCTGACATAAGCAAAAGTTCTTTAGATATTACCATAAAAGATTATCTAAATTCTCACAAAGGTTCCTGTCAATGAGTGCCGAGGTAACTGAATGTTAACCAAAACGACAACTCCGAGAATTGTAAATGCTAATTAGCACTTTCTATAATAAAGTTCGGAAGGCCTTTCACCATAAAAGCACAATACTGCAAATTTAAGGTGTCATTTTTTAGCACTACGACTCGGGGCCCCATACAGCCGCCAAAACTATGGCCATTATTGACCAATTGAATTGGGAGGTACTGCCACACTTACCCCACAGTCCCGATTATGTTCCGAGTGATTGTCACGTGTTTGGCTCTCTTAAATAGCATCTCGGAGGACAAAGGTTGGACACTGATAATGCAGTGAATCAGGAAGTTTTCCAATGGTGCAAGAAACAGCCAAAATAGTTTTATTCTGCCGGAATACATAAGTTCGTAACCTGATGGGAAAACGTGTTGCAGTGGTAAGTGACTAACTACATCGAAAAATAGTTCAGGTCATTTCAATGCATCTCTCATTGTTATCTAAAGATTACATTAGTCCGGTTACTTATTGGACGACGCTCAAATATATGTGTCTTAAATTACGGTATCACTTCATGACCACAATCACGCGCACACAATATATATATATATATATATATATATATATATATATATATATATATATATATATATATATATATATATATATATATATATATATAATTCGTGTATCAGTTGTTAGGTGTCGGGTAAGACAATATGAGAACCCCTACATTTGTAACAGTTGTTGTGCGAGTGAACTTTTACTCACGGGTGTCGAATGTCCGATTGCGGCTGGGTCGGCGTGAGAACGCAGGGTGACAAGCTGAACTCAATGCTGTAATGCTCGCAAAGGCCAGGCGTGAACTTTTATGAAATGCGATTCAACAGGCCGATGGATAAAATTGGTTAAAGTGTGATAATGCTATTGAAATGTAAACAATATTGTCAACAACTCAACTGACAGGCATCATCGGGTACTTCTGGCACACCATACAAGAAAACTTGCAAGTCGTGTGCGAGGAAATTAAATGGTACATTTATTGCCGTTGGCTCGCTACAAGCAGTGAACAGTCGCTATTGAAACACACAACATACAGCCACAGTATTATCTATCACGAGCTGCTACCCCTATGCTAACTTTCTACACAAATAAACACAAATACCCCTATCGCTACGCTAACGAGGTGTATACTACAAGTCCGTCCGGCCGTCTGCCAATCTTTCATTCCTTCGTCACACACCACGGGGATTGACCTTCACCTTGGTGCGTGTTGCCTCACATGGCACGCTGATGGCAGACGTGGTACGTTGAGTGTATACTCAACTTCTCTGTGGCTACCACGAGGCGTGATGTTATCGTGATTAGAGTGCTAACTCTCTGAACACCGCCTGCGTGTCTCATGAGGGAATGGTCACCCAACTCTTATTACCTCATCTCCCATGCCCTTCCCTCGGGCACCGTATCCCCTCCTGGTCTCTTCATGATTGACTGCTCTTCCTGGCGAAGGGGATGCGGTCGAGTCTTTGACACACACCCACCCCTCCTGTGTTGCGTCATCAACTTTCACTCATTGGTTGTGACGCAAGAGGTTATAAAAAATTAGTGTCTCTAATTTTTGTCAAAGACTCTAGGTAACCTGGTTTTGGGCAATGTAATAGACTTCTACTGACTATTGTCACAATGTCGCAAACCTTTACGTGGCTACTAGCAATCGCCACAAACTTGTCTGGTTGGCGTGAGCCCTCTTCTCACATGCTATATTATATTTATTAGAGGTATGTCTGAACCGGACCGTTGTCTTATAAGACCTGCCCTCACATAGTAAATTAACTTACTACCCATACAAAGTTGACTTTCTTAGGGCCAACACATGAATTGCTTCATGTCCCCCATATAATATTTAACAACCATTATACAAGAGTGTGTGCGACAGGCTTTACCTATCTCGCTTCCGCGTGTAGAGTTCTGTTTCATTGTTAAGATAGTTCTTCGTTGTCTATTATGTCCCCTGACCCGAAGTTATCTCCCTTTGAGCTACAAAAAGTGTATGTAATTTATATGTTTGTTTTTCTGGTTGTTTGCGTGTTTGGATGTAATTAACTTACTAATTTAACTTCTAAACTATGTTTCTAACTCCTATGTGTATGTATGTTAGTTTTTTACGTGTCACAATTTGGTTAAATGCGGCCACAAACAGGTATAACACTAATTCGTGACTACATTGCCTTGTTATGACACTCAAAATACTGTAATCTAAGTTCTAAACTATTACCGACATACATTCACACTTCGACATTTTCACTAACGAAACCTAACAGTAACACAGACAAATATTAAATTTCGATCCCGGCAGCAGAAGAATTCGCTGACCAATCTCACTCTCTTCCGTCTATTTTCCATTCGCTCTCACTTTCACACTTCTGTCACACTGCTTTCACCCTTAATTCTGTCACACATCTATTATCCTTCCACACTAATTCTTCTGATTATTTAAAAACCTTGGAGTGACACTGTACAGGTTTGGCTCAGTTTGAGATGGTTGAGCCTCATGACGGTGCGAAAGTTGTTGCACGAGTCATGTATTTACAATATATTTACATGGATGAGAAAGGGTTGATGGTTTGTCCCCTTGGTCTCATCATCCACTATATTACACTAACATAGCACTCTACGTTCTAACATACTAATACTACTTCTATAAATAAATATATAATGTGTTAACTAAATTTTTGTCATGTTAATTATATGATATGTTTATGTTAATCGTTATGTTTATCTAATCTAAGGGAAGTAATTTAACTATTTAAATGTAATGGATGTGATGTGAGTTATGTACCTTAATTACATGGATGATGTGTACACAAATTATGTAATTTTCTAAATACTATGCTAAATAATGTTTTTACATGTATGAGTGATGTTCTTAATCTAAATGGTGTAAATGATGTATGTTCACTTATCTACTCTTTTTAACCTATTCTGATGTAAAATGATGATACTAATAACTGGTAATGTTTAATAGATGGTATGGTTTCATGAAGATGGAATAAACTAAACTAAACTGAAGGTAAATGAAATGTAATAATCTAAATGGTACTATTCTTATCATAATTTTATTTTAGCTTGTAATTAACTATTGTCATATCTAAACTAATATTTTAAGTTACAATCACTGTAATAACTATTCTATTAAAATAAATGAAAACTATTATATTTCCCTAACCTACATCTACTTTGTCATTATCTTAAAATATTATATTACATATCACATTAAGTTTATATACATGTTATTCAGTTTCCACAGGTTAGTAGTTGCCTTCATGTTTGTACATTGCTTGTATAGGCATAATATATCTACACACTTTGCCTGGGTATCTGAAATACTTTGCACAGTCATACTAGTGTTCTATCGGTAGTGCACGTGTAGAGTTCGCTGGTGTCGTAGCTCAGCCTTTTCGTGTCTGTAATTAAGCACTGTTCTGACACTGTTTTCTGCGTTTCACAACAATGATACACCGGAATGGAGCTTAGTTGGAAACGATCTGTCCTTGTTCACACGGTGATATTTACGTTCTGCAGCACAGTTCTTGCCTTAATGTCTACGGACACATGATAGTTCACTGTTCTTGGTACATGATTAAGCACGTAATGTCGATATATATGTAACCTATTTTACATAGATTATTATAATGTATTCATGTACTAATTATCACTCTACATTTATATGTGGGATTTCAGGTATTTCTACCCCAGATGGTAAAACTAGTGACCACCTGTATATCTGGTCATTTTGATGCATACCACTCTGTATGACCGTGATCGGGGAGTTGTCGGTCTGGACAATGCAGTGAACATCCGTCAGAACTCGATGGAGCTTTCTCACCGCATAGCTGACGCTTAGGGTTGCAACTGTGATATGGAATCTCTGGACTCAGCAGGTGTGATCTTACGGCTCATGTAGCAACTCGGGTGGAAGATGCCCTCAAAAAATTGGCCTAGTCACTGCTGGCATCTGTCCTAGAATAATAAACGAGCCTAGGATTAGGCAAGCGGAGGATTGGAATATTACCAAAAAAAAAAGATTTTTCATTTTTGACAATGCAGAAATTAATAATGCATCTTTGACATTTCATTTTACAAATGCTTTTAAAACATTGGAATATAGAATTTTAATTTATGAGTAATTTACTAATCCCAGAAGGCTTCTGACCTGTTTCTTTCTGTTAGACATGGTCAGATTCATAATTTTGGTACTAATTCTATTGTCAGTCTTCAGTTGACCTTGAGAGATGACATGACCCAAAAATTCAATTTCTTTTAGGCCCAATTCAACTTTGCTCGGTTTGACAGTGAGACCGAAGAGTCGCAACCTGTCAAAGACATGTCTGAGTTTCAGTAAGTGTATTGTCCAGTCATCAGTATTCTGATATATTCATGTGTATTCTGTCAGTTCACTAAATGTATGCCCCTCGTGGGATTTGCCAGTCTTGCTAACAAGTGTAGTTGCGCTCTGTATGTCTGTCGTCTGATCACTAGGTGTTGGTGCACTCTGTTCGTCTGTCACTACTTCTGTCTCTTGTCTTGAAAAGTGAGGTTTTCGCATGTCGACATGGAATATCTCTAAGTGTCTGTTTATCGACATTCCATCGTCAACATGTATCATGGTTATGTCCCACCTTGAATGGTCCTTGCCATTTCGTTTGTATGGAAGTAGCCTAAATCTGTCTTGATCAAGTTCAAGATCACTTGTTTTCGTACCTTTGTCTGTGTGCTTGTGGTAGAACTGACCCTTCCTCTATCAAATGGCTTGGGTGCCAGTGTAGAGGGTTGTACTTCAGCTGTAGGATGTCCACCCTTAAACTTTCGTACTAATTGTTGACAGCCATTACAAGCAAATACATTATGACAAAATAATTTTATATTATTGAAAAAACCTGGCCTGTTATTGTTGTATGCCAGATGACCAGCACACGGTGTTTTATGTGCATTCTTTAGCACAGTTAAACGGTGTTGTTCAGGTAACACCTGTTCATGGTTACCTGTAGTATGAGATCTAGTTGAAATGCCATTCTTCAATCTAGAGAACACTGATGTATGTTTGGTGATTTTGGCTCTTTGTTTCATTAAGTTTAAATATGGAGACACATTAAGATCAGATTTCTGCTGGTGTATAAATTTCTGTGTGTTTGTGTCATCTGTGCTGGTTGGAAAAAGCATCAGTAGTGTCTCATCTTGTAATGGGTCATGATGTTTTGAAGTGTCAACTCTGGTTGTTGCCTTAGCTGCATTTAATTTCTCCCATGCAACTATTTCATCACTAGTACATTGTTTCAATTGGGGTAAGCACCCCAAAATTAAATCAGTACAAGGGTTGTCAAGTATTGCACAAGTAAAGGTACCCGAAAGAAAAGGAGTATTAATGTGGGCTTTTGCCAAAGGGTAGATCTCAACGTTACCCGAAAAAGTTCGGCATTTCACAGTATCACCTGTGTAATCCCCCGGACTCACTAGTTCTTTTCGAAGCCCAATAAGGGTGCTGCCACTATCTAGCAAACATTGGCATGGTACATTATTGACCATTGCATTGTGGAACACCAAATTGCCTCTGGAGGCTAGTGCTGCATTTACACTCTCGGATGAGCATGGTACTGTATGTCCACACTCTAGCTTTCCGTCTGCATGGAACTGGTGACATCGTTCACAGCTGTCAAAGCTTAACATATCGTTTGCACCACACACATCCTCAGCTTGGTTGAAAGGCAAGTCAACCTCAGTTTTATTTTCACCCTCACACTCATACTCACTACCACTATCTGAAGAGGTGTCAATCAAAATAGCATTGTTAGCTTTCATACGTTGGCGGCCAAGGCACTTATTAGAATAATGGCCATAGCAGGAACAAAAAAAAACATTTGATTGCCCGCCTGTATGCCGATCTTTTATTTTGCTGCTTCTTGATAACATTTTCAAGATGCGCCGGATAGTTCGGCGATTTGTCGCACATAGAATAAGTGTCATGCATCTGTTGACAATAAATACATTTTGACACTTTTCTGTCTTTCTTGTCATATTTCTGAGAAGGTTTTCTGTTGCTTTGATAGTTATTGGGTTGGTCTTTCACAAAGGAAACTATTTCAGAGTCACTTGAGGTCTGAAAAATCTCTCTGTTAGAAGAAAAAAATATGCTGAACCTTTTTTTTCAAACTGCTCGATGTTCTCAATGTCTGACTGCTGCAAAAACTTAGCAAAAGGAGAAGGTATAGTAGATATAACCTTGTCCATAGCTATTAGGTTTTTTAATCTATCAAAGTCTTTACCTATGTTAGCTGCTTTAAGCCACCTGTTTAGTACACTCTGCACATTTGAAAAATAATCTATAAAAGTTTCACTAGGCTTAGGTCTTAAATTTGAGAACTGAACCTGATACCCAGGGGCATCAAGTAAAAAGTGCTGCATAATCCTATCATGGATGTATTGATAGCTAGATCTAAGCTCAATAGGGATAGATTCTATTACTTTAAGGGGCTCACCACTTAGATTCTTCATGTAGATAGGAGCCCACATATCTAAAGGAACTTGGTGATATTTAAATTGATACTCTACATTCTCTGTCCAGGCTGATATGGAATCTTCTTTGCAATATGGTTTGATAATATTTTTGTATTTGTTGAACTTATTTTCCTCTTGTTGACTTTTTAGTTTAGTGGCAGAGATCTCTGCGTGTGAGTCTACATCCATGCTTTTCATCTTTAACTGTGTCTCTGATTCTACTTGAATTTGTTTTTCCTTAACATCTATTTCTTTTTGCTTTAGATCTAATTCCCTTTGTCTTATTTCTTTCTCCTGATCTAACTGCTTCTGTTTCATCTCCTTATCATGTTCTAACTGTTGTTGTTTAACTGTCTTATCATGTTCTAACTGTTGTTGTTTAATTTCTAATTCTTTTTGCTTAATCTGTTTGTCATCTTCTAGCTGTTTTTGTTTTGTTATCTCAGCTCGTTCTGCAATCTCCTTCTCTTGTTGTAACTGTTGTTGCTTAACTGTCTTATCATGTTCCAACTGTTGTTGTTTAACCTCTAGTTCTTTTTGCTTATTTATTTCAGCTAGTTCTTTCTGATGTTGTCTTTCTTGTTCCCTTTCCCGTGCGCGTTCGTCTCTCTCAGCATCTTTTGCTTCTTTAAACTTCTTATCAGCATATTCTTCTAGCTCTTTACCTGTGTATTGCATTTCTTTGCCTGCTTTTACAAAATCCGCTAACGTAGCCATGATGTTGACTAATTAGCTTGCGTTGACCTACACTACTTTGTTTATTTCCCTATTTATCTACAATGTTATCTATTTGTTCCTCGTTAAGGAATATTAATTTTATTTCCAGTTTATGTGTTGCACAAAATTCTATGTTGGAATATCAGAGCACAAAAAATATGATACTGTATCACAAGCTGAAAAAGAGATGCACTATTAATCACAATGCATGCCAAAAATATAGGTATACTCAACTTAATGTTCCCGAGAATCAGGGAACGTAAGCTCCGTTGACACCGGTCACCTTGTTTGGTACCTTCGGGAGGAGACACGTTTCGTAAGTAGGACACTATATTTGGCACACCGGCGTAAGTACTCAGCTGTTGCTCGCCCTCTGATATGCAGGGCAGTAGTAAACACGTCTACTGCACGATATGATTTACTCGACAACTAAGGACAATGACTTAGACAATGACAGACTCACGAACAACTAGAATATGTATTAATTAAATTTAATGTCAATGTCCTGTCTTTGTTCTAACAGTAATTGCCTTTCGTTACTAACCTAGTTAATTTCTGTTAGCGTTGTGCAGCCAAGTCTCATCTGCTCGGCAAAAAAAAATAGTTCCATCGTGACGGTAAACAAATAGAAAATAGAACCAAAAATATGAATAACTGCTTTTAAATGAATAAAAATAACATAATAATGTTTAAATAAATAAATATATTCATTTAGTACTTCAAATAAATAAATAATAAACGATATAAAGCACAGATTCAGGCGGGCAGCCGTTACACGATCTTGTACACACTCGATTGCTTTATGCTAATGACGCAGACCAACTGTTTGTCAATCACTCCACGTCACAGCGTTATTTACAGCACAGTGCTATTTTTAGTTTCCAAAAATCGATATTGTCGGCTGGCGGTGTATCACTCCGCCCTGAATCATGTTTGGTGCTTATTCAAGAATAAATTGGTAAATACATAAATAAATATAAGAAAGCAAGAATATTAATACTTACAGCTTTGCAGAATACATGATTTCACTAAATAAACACAATTAAACACTATATTTCGTCACGATAGGCATATTTCTAGCCCGCAAATTGCACTCGTTTGCACAAATTACCGTCACTACAAAAATTAAACCCTAGTCCAGAGCCCGTGGATGAGTGGATTAGCTTGAACTTACGTTCAAGCTTCACTTCTGACACCACAATTACCCTTGCCTGTCAACAACTCAACTGACAGGCATCATCGGGTACTTCTGGCACACCATACAAGAAAACTTGCAAGTCGTGTGCGAGGAAATTAAATGGTACATTTATTGCCGTTGGCTCGCTACAAGCAGTGAACAGTCGCTATTGAAACACACAACATACAGCCACAGTATTATCTATCACGAGCTGCTACCCCTATGCTAACTTTCTACACAAATAAACACAAATACCCCTATCGCTACTCTAACGAGGTGAACACTACAAGTCCGTCCGGCCGTCTGCCAATCTTTCATTCCTTCGTCACACACCACGGGGATTGACCTTCACCTTGGTGCGTGTTGCCTCACATGGCACGCTGATGGCAGACGTGGTACGTTGAGTGTATACTCAACTTCTCTGTGGCTACCACGAGGCGTGATGTTATCGTGATTAGAGTGCTAACTCTCTGAACACCGCCTGCGTGTCTCATGAGGGAATGGTCACCCAACTCTTATTACCTCATCTCCCATGCCCTTCCCTCGGGCACCGTATCCCCTCCTGGTCTCTTCATGATTGACTGCTCTTCCTGGCGAAGGGGATGCGGTCGAGTCTTTGACAAATATAAAACCATGAAGTATAATACAGCTTTATAAAACACAAATGCGGGAATCAATTAACACGCCTTTATAACCAAACAAACATGATTAAACACAACAACATATACACCATGGATATGACACTTCCTTAGTTTATATGTTGTGTTATCTTGCGTATTTTTTCCTGCTTCTGATGAAGGTTTGTCGCCGCAGACTCCTTTGTTGTTTGTAATTGTGTTTTGTAAAGCTGCTCTATTCTTAACCAGACAAAATCTATGGCCTGCGGTTACCTCGCCAGGGGCGTGGTGAAGCCGATGTAGTATGGTGTGTGTCTGCAGCCACCGTGTGTAATATACCCTGAGTAGTTGTGAGTGTGTGTATGTGTGTGGTGTGTGTGTGTGAGTCTGTGTGTGTGTGTGTGAGTGTTTGTATGTATGTGTGCTTCGTGTGGAGAGAGTGAGAGATAGAGAGAGAGAGCTAGAGAGAGAGAGCGAGAGAGAGAGAAAGAGAGAGAGAGAGAGAGAGAGAGCGAGAGAGAGAGAGAGAAGAGAGAGAGAGAGAGAGATGTATTCTGTTGACGGCTGTGGTATGTTGGGAGGAGAATGCAGTACCCACCCTGGTCTGCCCCGTATTGAAGTCAAGCTAGAAGGATGGGACTAATTTCGTCTGGAGGGGATGGGTCTTTGGAAGCCAAAGTGCCCCATATTGGCTCAGGAAATCTAGGGGTTTCCCAGGAATATTGATGATTTCCCTCCAAACTTAGCCTTCCCAGAAAGGAGTTACTTATCTAGCTCGTGTCCCCCACTTGTATCCATTTTCCCTTATAGGTGAAACGGTTGCAAGAAAATATTTATAATTTTAAGTTCTCTTTTATGAATAACCTGGAACCTGGGTGCTTACAATAGTACAGAACGTTGCTGTCTATTCGTGGTTACCCAGCCACCTGTCGTTCCAGATTCTTCAAGTATGTGATTTAGTAATGTTAACTAAACACATATAAACGTTTTTGTGACATCACTATGTACCCGACAAAAGAGGAAGTAAAAGTGAAATCAGTTTATTGAATAAAATGCTGTGGAAATAAAAGCAAGTTATGCATTTCTGAAACATGTATTTCAATAATTAAACCAAGAGATAATGTCAATATGTCCGGTAAGGATCATTTAACTCCCATTTGATCTAAGAATGAATCAGTCCAGATAGCCACCGTGCTTAACCACAAGTTCTTCCTAACAATGTTCTGGGTTACACACGATGTTATGGGGAATTTCCATGGATCGAAGATGTTGTGAGTAAATAAAGTCCTCTAAAGACATTTATGACTGGTCATTATTAATTAACTGTTCTCAGTCCATTGAATGTGATATGCATTTGGCAATAGTTCTTAATTTCCTTAAAGTTTAAGGGAAATCAATTCAGTTCAATAACGTTGGTGGTTAGATGGGACTGGGTCTGACATGCTGGCTTTTGAAAAGACACCTAGAAACACTGAGCACTAGATTCTCTGGGAGTTATTAGGTTGGGAGCTCCTCTATGAATTGTTTTCCAATAACAGATTCGGTGTAACTGACCGCCTGACGTAGTGCAAGAATCCCTAATTAGTTCTCCAGCTGATCATTGGCATTGGTTCTGGTTTAGTCAGTTCCCTACTCAACATTCTGTCCCTCCATCTAAGATGATCTTATCAACTTTGCTCTTCAATAATCTGCTATAATCTGCAATAATCTGAAGTAATCTGTGCGAGATCTGAGATAAATCTGCGAACACCGTCATCCTCACCTGACGTGAATAAACATGGTGATCCTATTTATATATGTTCAACTGATGATAGTTCTCCAGCTGACAAGAATGGAAAGGGCTACAGATAGAAGTGATAGAAAGAAGAAGATTCAGGAAGTACCTATAAGTGAGAGCTACAGTGTCTCTTCTTTGTACTGGTATCAGGCATCTTTAATTCATCTGGCAAGCTACATCTTCTTTTGCTCTTGTACATAGTGATCTGTTTGGGCTGATGTTCTCACAGGAGACACAGACACAGAGAATGACAAGGCTAGTAGATGAGTGATGGAGAGTTCATGAAGGAATGCACACAGCAAGATCTGATCCTGAACAGCGATGGTAAAGAACAGGGTGATGGTCATATCATTCATATAAACTCATGTTACCAAATCAGCGCTGCCTCAGATGTTTAGTCTGCCTAGTTACATTTCCTGGTTATTCCTTCCCACTTCATCTGTCATTTCCTTTACTTACTTTTACGGACAGGGGTGCAATATTACTAATGATATTCCACAGGCTGATTAGTAATGATAATGCATGAAAGCATAAGATGTATATCTTCCTTTACTTACTCTTTCAAACAGGGAGGTGATTTAATAAAATAACATTCCACAGGTTGAATCAAAGCAATAATGTAAGGAAGCTTATAATAAATATTTTCACTCATAAGTTAATACAATGATTGTCATGTGTATGGTATGAATATTGAGGTGTAAGTGAAGTATTCATTGTGAAATTTCACACCGCTTCTCATCCATTAACAACAACATATATACAGAGTGATAGAGAGATGAGATGACAAAGTACAACTCATTCTCCCATTCTAACACCAATCTTCTTCTTCTTCGTTCACTGGAGTGCCAGGACTGGGTTGTTAGCCTAACTTCAGTTCAATCAGAGTGCGAGATACAGTTGTGATCATTTCAGAACTCGTTTGAATATATCACAGCAGTTTAAAACGCTGGACCTGTCATCGAAGCTAATCAGTCATACAGCACAATATTTCTTCACACCACGAACATATAAAGACAAGTGGAAGAGATCATTCATTCCTTCTTCTCTCATTCACGTGTGTTGCAGATTGGCCGTGGATTAAAAAAGGGGGGGGGGGGGGGCAGCGGTCCCCACAGAAGTCATAGCTTGTCTTTTACTAAACCAAGCTCTGAATTAACCAAGAAGCTATAAGGGTTTAGATTAGAATAGCAGTTTGGGCTTAGACTTGCCTCTTCTCACAGCTTAAGATTTAGTGTACCGTACAGCACTTCTTTTGGAAACAGAAGATAAGGACGGAGCTAGATTCTAGACAGTGATGGTGGAATCAGCCATTGCCTGAACGGGGAGAGAAGTTGGCGGCTATCTTCAAATTGAATATATTTTCTTTCGTGCTGGAACCTTCACACACAGATCACACATACACAAAGCTTTACCTGACGCATATCAGCTACGATCCGTTTTACACAGGCATTCTGACCTGAATCAGGCGAGGGACACACAAGTTTAAGATACTACATACGAAATACACAACCGGCTTTCTAGGATATCAAACTACATGTGCCCGATCAAGGCTCTCTCCTACCCATGAGTCCTTGCAACGACGCCACCAAGTCTAGGTCGTCCAATAGTTTCACAAGATTCGAACACCTGACATGTCCATCATCGAATGACATCTTTATTTTTAGACGTGATACACCATTCATGACATTCCAATGTGCTTTAGCGTAGGCACTGTGTAGAACAATGTGTTTTAGATCAGTAGTATGCAGCGGTGTAATGAACTGAGGTGCGCAAAATGCGACAACGGCCAACACATTCTTTGTTGATAGTTTAGTTAGTCATATTAGTTAGTTATTCTTTGTTGATGTTGTAAAGTACATAATCTTACATTGTTTCATTTGGGGGTGGGTCGTGTGGAAGGTTGTCTTTGGTGTCTGCTCGGGGTACTGGAGAGACACGGCGTCGAGAAAACGCACACACACACATACACACACACGCACACACACACACACACAGTCACTGACACACCCACCTACAATTAATGCATTTGAACTCTCTCCCTTTTCTCGAAACACAAAAACTCTTTCTTTCTTTCTTTCTTTCTTTCTTTCTTTCTTTCTTTCTTTCTTTCTTTCTTGTCTGCTTGACTGCCTGCCTGCCTGCCTGTCTGCCTGTCTGTCTGTCTGTCTGTCTGTCTGTCTGTCTGTCTGTCTGCCTGCCTGCCTGTCTGTCTGTCTGTCTGTCTGTCTGTCTGTCTGTCTGTCTGTCTGTCTGTCTGTGAACAGCAATAGCACCATGTGACACTAATGTCTCTTTCTGCCCTACAATGGCTCTATATGATCCTGAACGTCTGTCTGAATAACTCTACACAGTTTGCAAATCTAAATCTAGGAACTTGTGACGTGACTACTGTTGGTGTGCTACTATTGCTGAGACATGTTTGTTGTACACCTGAATTGCTGATATTGAGCGCTCCTTCTTAAAATTCAGGTGCGCTTGTGGCGGGATACCGGGTTCAACCCTTACATCGGTCAGTTGGACTTTAATATTCGTTTCTCGTCCTTGACTTAGTGGTGAATATTACCAGGTCCTCAGAAGTCGGAGTGGGTTGGCCTCTAGTTCGTAGCGAGCGAACGAAAAATGAAATGTAATAATAAACATTCCTCTCTTACCACTGACCGATAAACGCTATTTTGAACCAGATCATCACAAAAAGTAGTTGTAATACTTGAAAATGGTCAGCATGGATAAGATCGCTCGTTCTTAAACATCTGTTGCGCTGATGCTGAGGTAGCGGGTTCAGCCGATACACCTGTCAGTGGGACTAAAACGTTGACTTCTCGTCCTTGACTTGGGGACGTAAATTACAAGTACCTCTAAAGTTGGAGTGGTTTCGCCTGATGGCGAGGGACACTGGTAATAGGAAAGCTAATCCATGCGCAAAATTTAGTCCAAGGCCACTAGAAGTAGCGTATATGGACTACGATCGAATTCAAACGAGCGAGCCCCCCCCCCCCCCCCTTCCCGTTTCCCCCGCCCTAAAAAAAAAAACATATCAAATTTGTCCACGAACAACAGCAGGGATGGGACTAGTAAAATTAAACATAAAACAAGCTCCGTTGCAGGAACCTGTTGTGGACACGTGAAACGGTACGACCTCACATTTTGTAAGATTGGAGGCACGGAGAAGTAGGTGGGCAATCTTTCCCTCCCATAGTGATCTTTGACAGCTGACATCGATTCCGACCACTCTCTTGCCATTGCTATCGTAACGTTATTACGCTCCCGCTCAAGAGTAAGGGAATCAACCGAGATATTTTAGGTAAGTTAAAGTAATGGACAAGTTTATACGCCTTGAGTTGTATTTGGTTATATAAAGGGTATATTTTTAATGGCCGGTATCCCTGGTCGAGGGGTTAGCAGCTTTCTCCGTAACCCCGAATACTCTCGTGGTTTACGTGAGCGCACGAGAATTGGAAGCGGTTCGAGTCGCGCCAGTGACTTATGAGAGTATGGAGCCGGTCGCTCAGAAAGCAATGGCAAACTACTGAGCGTAATCTTGCCAAGAAAATAATCAGCTGAAAGATGCTGATGTTGACAGCAATGTCCTGTAAAGGATATGCAAAAAAAAAAAAAAAAAACATTTTTAATGACTTTGCAGTGTTTGAAAATATTGCCGGTTCAAGTTTTGTATTTACCTATTATGTTGCATGAAACTTACAGAGGGTGAATACAAACCTTGGACTAGCAATATTTTCAAACACTGCACAGTCAGAAGAAATACACCCTATAGTTAGTTAGTTAGTTAGTTAGTTAGTTAGTTAGTTGCATATCCTTTATAGGACGTCGCAGTCAACATCATAATTAATTGATGTTGTGATCTCTTGGCAAGTTTACGTTCAGTAGTTTGCCATTGCTTTCTGGACGACCGGCACCCATATCATTTCGTAAAAAAAACATAACGCAAGATGACCTGCTGCCAAATCGCCCGCAGCTGTGTTTCGAACGCGGGTATACTGGATTACCAACTGCGCCCGTAAGCTCTTCGCCACGGAGCGTGCTGGTATATAGTGCTAGCTCCATATTTCAATGGACTAATCGGCTCTCCGTGGATCACATGGCTGTTGGCAACATCATAATGGTTTTTTTTTTTTTTTTGCCCTCGCGCAGATCTAAAAATCGGACTGACTAATTAAATTCCTTCCAGCTGACCCAGGAATTCGCCCGAGGTGTTCCAAGCTGGCAAATCTGACTAATTAATAATTATATTAGCGAGATGTGTTGGTAAGAGAGGTATATTCTCTCTGTAACTGAACCACAGAAAATCATATGGGTAAAATTGCGTTGTTTGTTAGGATATAGAATGTTAGATGGGTCTGCGTGCCCAATTCTTAACCCTTTTGGAAACAAAAGGTTATTATTATTGACTACATAAACCATTTTATGTGTTAGTTTCCCCGTTTTTATAGAACCACTGTTTCATTGTCCCACGAACTGCTATGCATATATCCAAATGCCCTTTGTGTGACCCACAGGGGTATGGTGGGTGGCCTGAGCTTATCATGACCGCTGTCTATCTGACCTTGGCTTAACAGCGCGCCAGAGTAGCTCTCATAAACAGGATGTCTCAGTACTAGCTGACCAGACAATTGCCTTAACATGTTTTGGGTAAGACACTCTAAGACAGGTCACCTTCTAAAGGTTAAAAAGGTCGTTTTTAACAGAAATTGTTAGCTGTATTGTACACCAAAACCGGTTCTAGCCAGTCTATTGGTTAAGTCAGCACTTTTTAGTTGATACACCACTTGCCCAGAGGCCTATAAAACCAGCACATCTGCAATTAACATCATTTCATTTCCAGCAAGCCAAGTGACAACAACTCATTCAAACAAAGCTCCTGGTAAGAATTTATTGTATTGTTACTCGAAGGCGTAGACTCGCAGCTCGTATAGTTTTATATTTCAAAAAATATATTAGACGGCAAACAGGCATTCATAGCACGGAAATACACTGAATACACCCGTATGAAAATACTAGGCTATTCACAACACTTGTAAACAAATGGTTTATTAACAACATAAGGGGCAGACTTATAATAGTCTTTTAAGACCCATCGCCTGTGCCAGCCAGCTCACACCGTGTATTCTCCCCCACCCGTGCCCCTGACACGGTCAGACACCACACTGCAAACAGCCCACCCGCCGGCAAAATAACTTGCTCTGAGAATCTCGCTGTACTAAATCTGACAAGTTAATTAAAGTACCGTCCAATGCTGGCTGGGATAAATTAACACCGCGAACATTTAACAAACACAAACCGTGAACATCATTAGCTAGCAACGCAAGGCAATAACAGTGTATCGCTCTCTCTCTCTCTAATGAGCTGCCTCCAGATCTGAAAACTCCAATGAGTCCCTACACATTTAACCGAAAACTCTTTCAATACTTAATCCATATCGACTATATGCCACCATAAGTCATTTACTGGTATAATTCTTCATTATAATTGTTTAACTATAATTGCTCACTATATATGTGTGTGCGTGTGGGAGCGAGAGAGAGAGAGAGAGAGAGAGAGAGAGAGAGAGAGAGAGAGAGAGAGAGAGAGAGAGAGAGAGAGAGAGAAAGTGGGTGTCAGAGAGAGGGAGAGAGTGAATGTGTGTGTGCGCACGTGCATTCGTGTATGTGGAGAGAGTGATTGAGCGAGAAATGGTGGGGGAATGTGTCAGTGCATGCATTCGTACGTGTATGTGTGAGAGTGAGTAAGGGAGTGTGTGCGTGCGTGCATGCGTTCATGCGTACGTGTATGTGTGAGAGAGTGTGATTGAGAGAGTGAGTGAGTGTGAAGGATTGTGTGTGAGAGAGTGAGACAGTGGGAGAGTTGATGTGTTAGTGTGTGTAGTGTGAGCGCGCGCATGCGTGTGAGTGTGTGTATATGAAAGAATACAGAGAGAGAGAGAGAGAGAGAGAGAGAGAGAGAGAGAGAGAGAGAGAGAGAGAGAGAGAGAGCTGAGCAGATGCATGTCATGTAACACGAATGTTATGTAACACGTGAATCCATATGTTTGTGTATTCCTCATCTGTCATATTATCAGTTAAATACCACTTGATTATATCATGCATAATATAAACTCATGTTCATTACTGTAGTTTGAGTGAGAGAGTCAGTGAGTGTGAATAGAGACAGAATGAGTGAGCGGGAGAGTGCATGAGTGAGCATGAGAGTGAATGAGTGAGCATGAGAGTGAATGAGTGAGCGCGAGAGTGAATGAGTGAGCGCGAGAGTGAATGAGTGAGCGTGAGAGTGAATGAGTGAGCGTGAGAGTGAATGAGTGAGCGTGAGAGTGAATGAGTGAGCGTGAGGGAGAGAGAGAGAGAGAGAGAGAGAGAGAGAGAGAGAGAGAGAGAGAGAGAGAGAGTGTGTGGTGTGTGTGTGTGTGTGTGTGGGAGCATCACTATTTTTACGTCACATACTTTTTATGTACACATTTTTCTGTTTAACATTTAGGTAAGTTAAAGTAATGGACAAGTTTATACGCCTTGAGTTGTTAGTGGTTATATAAAGGGTATATTTTTAATGGCCGGTATCCCTGGTCGAGGGGTTAGCAGCTTTCTCCGTAACCCCGAATACTCTCGTGGTTTACGTGAGCGCACGAGACTTATGAGAGTATGGAGCCGGTCGCTCAGAAAGCAATTGCAAACTACTGAGCGTAATCTTGCCAAGAAAATAATCAGCTGAAAGATGCTGATGTTGACAAGCAATGTCCTGTAAAGGATATGCAAAAAACAAACATTTTTAATGCATTTGCAGTGTTTGAAAATATTGCCGGTTCAAGTTTTGTATTTACCTATTATGTTGCATGAAACTTACAGAGGGTGAATACAAACCTTGGACTAGCAATATTTTCAAACACTGCACAGTCACAAGAAATACACCCTATAGTTAGTTAGTTAGTTAGTTGCATATCCTTTACAGGACGTCGCAGTCAACATCATAATTAATTGATGTTGTGATCTCTTGGCAAGTTTACGTTCAGTAGTTTGCCATTGCTTTCTGGACGACCGGCACCCATATCATTTCGGTAAAAAAAACCAACGCAAGATGACCTGCTGCCAAATCGCCCGCAGCTGTGTTTCGAACGCGGGTATACTGGATTACCAACTGCGCCCGTAAGCTCTTCGCCACGGAGCCTGCTGGTATATAGTGCTAGCTCCATATTTCAATGGACTAATCGGCTCTCCGTGGGTCACATGGCTGTTGGCAACATCACAATGGTTTTTTTTTATTTTTGCGCTCGCTTGCTTTGAACTCAAGCGTAGTCCATACACACTATTTATAGTAGTGATGGACTGGATTTTGCGTGTGGATTAGCTTTCCCTATTAACAGTGTCACTTGCCATCAGGCGAACCCACTGCGACCTCAGAGGTACTTGTAATTTACGTCCCCAAGTCAAGGACTACAGGCCAACATTTTAGTCCAGATGTCCGGTGTAGGGGTTGAAACGCTTACCTCGGCATCAGCACAACGGATGTTTAAGATCACGCGTTCTTACCCATTCGGCCATGCGGACATGCACATGTCAATTTGTGGCTGCACTCTACCGCACGAATATTGATCCTGCGTGACGTATGGTAACCTACTAACATTTTGTTGTAACGTACATCTATCGGGCTAGAGCCTCAGCAGGATGAGGCCTAGGTAAAGCTTCGGAAGGAGAAAGTCGGCGGTTGTGTGCGGGGGGGGGGGGGGGGGGGGGTGACGAGGAGGCCGACCGGCCTACTATTTTTGTTCACTTGGAGACCGCTATATGCGGGGTTATCTTATGCAGGCACTGTTGTGGGCAATGATTCAGAGGAACCATACTCCAGAAAGGAGGTAACAGCAAGTTTGTGACTGAGAGATTATCAAGATACCCGTAACCGCTCAATGGCTAATGGAGGGTTATCGCATGCTATAAATGCCTGCAGGGGATCCATACAGCTAGAATAATAGTTATGACGTTGAGCTTGAAGATTAATGGATTGCTAGGATTGTATGGCTGAATGACAAAGACAGACTTCATCACGCATATCATGGCTTATCATAAATGGTCAACAAATGTTTTATTTTGAAGCCGATTGGTTGTTCCGTGCTGCCGTGTTGACCATTATCGTTGGACAGTCTCAGTTGGAGATCTCTCATGTTTGGATTTTTTGGAGACACAAGTTTGATATAAGTCTCTAGACACTTGGTCGTGACAGACCCATGTTTCATCAATGTCTCAGTACACTTGGTCGTGACAGACACGTCGCGATGACTTGTACGACGCAGCCCACCTTTACTTCCCAGAACCTTTCCTAATACCTATTATAGGCCACGACAATTGTTAAAAATCCCCTCCTCGATAAGGAATTAACATGATCACTGGAAGGGCAGACAAGCGTCCAGCTACAAAGACTCCTTAGACTATTTTGGAGCAATGAATAGTCTAGCGAGAGTAGACACACCGCAATGGAGAACGTCGTCAGTTGTTGTTGTTGTTTCAATTTTTACATCAAAACATCAGATTTTCAATAAGCACTTTCATTTGGTCCACATTAAATCGGTGGTGTTTTGTGTGTCTCTGCAGACTTCGCTATGACGTCTAAATAGCAATGGCGGGACTGTACCCGGGCTATTAGTAGAGTCTAGGGTAGTACAGCGCTCATTGGACACGGCCGCAACGATCAGTAGTATTATGCGGGCTGTGGCAATCACAACCACAATAGTTAGTTTCAGTTTGTAGTTCACGACTTACAAGCTATATCTTGTTCAACACTGCTGTTGGTGGTCAGCATAACCGAAAGGTTAAGAGTGCTTGCTCGTAAACTTTCACTTTATTAATGCCGTGGTAGCGGGTTCAACCCCTACACCGGTCAGTTGGACTAAAATGTTGACTTCTCGTTCTTGATTCGGGAACGTAAATTACAACTACCTCAGAAGTCGGAGTGGGACACTGGTAATAGGGAAAGTTAATCCATGCACACAAATCAGTCCCATGCACTAAAAGTAGTAGCACGTGTGTGAACTATGCTTGAGTTCACAGCGAGCAAACAAACAAACAAACAAACAAACAAACGAACGAACGAACGAACAAACAAACAAACAAACAAACAAACAAACAAACAAACAAACAAACAAACAAACAAACAAACAAACAAACAAACAAACAAACAAACAAACAAACAAACAAACAAACAAACAAACAAACAAACAAACAAACAAACAAACAAACAAACAAACAAAGTATTTTTTTTTTAAAGCAGTGCTATTTTTAAAAGATGGCTGCTGTCTGTTAACTGATTCAGTGTCAAACGAAAATGTAGGTTTGCACCAAACATGAATATAAATCAAATGAACAAGTATTATTTGCATTCTCCGAGCATTAAAATTGTGGAAGATACCGTGGAACGAGACAAAATAACACAATGACCCTCCTATGGCGATATACTGCGTTTTGTTCAAATGGGAGGTCACATTTGGCGTTATGTATGGTGTATTTTTAATGACTGTGCAGTGTTTGAAAATATTGCCGGTCCAAGTTTTGTATTCATCCTCTGTAAAGTTCATGCAACAAAATAGGTAAAGACAAAACGTGGACCGGCAATATTTTCAAACACTACACAGTCGTTAGAAATGCACTCTATATTATCCCTCATCACTGAATCGGTTAAATGAGATCAGCAAACTTCTGTCCACATTTCCTCTTCTGGTGTTCCCAGGCAGACAGACGATGTCGCAGGATTTCCAGGACAAGGTTGTCATTGTGACCGGGGCCAGCTCAGGGATTGGGGCTGCCACGGCCAAGCTGTTCGCCCGGCGAGGTGCCAAGGTGACTCTTTGTGGGCGAGATGTGGGCAGGCTGAACGTTTCCTTAGAGGAGTGTTCCCAGGTTGGTGGTGGTGATTCCAGTAGGTGAGTGGTTAAATCTTTAATCAAGCGGGAGCCGGGGTATCGCAGTGGCTTCCAGAGAAACTCTAGTGATATTATTAAAAGTTGTTGACTTTGTATGTCCTGTGCAGCGTCAGCGGTTTCTTCTCACCTCTTCGTTCTCTGGAATTTGTTAAGTTCTTCCCGTAAGCTCCGCATTAGTGATTCTGTCATGCCATTTCATTCTTTTTATTTAGCTCATTAACCAGTTAATGATTGCAGTTTGTTATTGATTGTGTTAGCCAGTCACAGTGTTTTTGATCAATACATCAGTACTGTCCTGAGGTCATCATCATCATCATCATCATCATCATCATCATCATCATCATCATCATCATCACCAGCATCATCATCATCATCATCATCATCATCATCATCATCATCATCATCATCATCATCGTGTACCCTGCCAGCTGGCGTAGGAGTTCATGTTTCTCCACAGATTTCGGTCCTTAGTGTTCTGGATCAACTCTAGAGTTAGATTGATATATTCCAAGTTTGGCACTAGGTTTAATTTATGTTGCCTTCGCAAATTTCCTATTGCTATGAGTTCTAACATGTAGTATTCATTGTTTCATTACCTCTATATGTTCTCCTATCGTTTTTTACATTCATCTCTTCTGCACTTTATCGTGCGTTTTTGAATACGCCCTCAACTAACTCACGCCAAGTGGTCCTGAGTATCGCTATCAACCGCAGGTCTCATGTCTCCCAAAGTTATACATCGCTGTCTCTAAGTTTCTCCTTCAGGTGTTTTAGATCTCCCTCGCTTATCTATTCCTAGTGGATTCCAGGAAGAAAGGGATTTCTAGTTATACTTGTATCCTTTTTGCTCAGTGTATGTCACATCCATCTCTAATTGTCTTTCCTTCACCTCTTGATTGGCTAGAATCTGTCTGGTTCTTTCCGTCACTCCCCACATGAGTTGTTCTGTCATATCGTCTTAGACATTCTATTCTATGCAGGCACCGGTTAGAGAATGTTTGTAGTTAATTAGGGATGACCTTCGTCGTTCACGATGTTTCTTCCTCATACAACAGCACTGGCATAAAGTTAGTCTTACATATTTTATGTTTGATACTAGGTTAAGTTATTTTTACTTTCACAAACTTCGTCGTAGTGCGGAATCTCTTCTTGCCTTTTGTGTTCGTATTGCAGACGTCAACCCCTCGTCCTACCATACTGGTGATATTATCAGTGTAACTTATAACGTTGTTATTATTTATTTAATAAATAGTGATTATTTAGTTGTTTATGTTGTAAATTATTTACGTAGGGGTGATATGTGTGGGTGGGTGAGGTATGTGTGGTTGTGTGGGTGGATGGGTATTGTGTGTGGGTGGGGTGTATGTGAGTGGGGGGGGGGGGGGGGCGGGTCGGTGTGCGTGGGTGAGGGATGTGTCTCATAACATAGTAATATGCATTGTTTATGTTCACAACATTCATTTGACAATGTATTTTCCTATGTGAATGCATCATGCACTATTGATGAACGAAAGATGAGTGATTGGAATGGCCGAAAGTAAGACGGGCCTGCGTGCCCAATTTGTAACCCTTTTAAAATAAAGGTGAATTGAATTGGAAAAAAAAATCCTAATTTAATCTCCGTCTCTCCCTCCCTCGCCACTCTCCCCCCCCCCCCCACCCCCACCTCATTTTTGTCTACACCACTACCTAAATAGGTGTACCATTTATTGAAGTGAGGCTTCACCTAATTTGCTTGATTTGTTGTCACTATCGTTATTTTTCCTCTGTGAACGTTACACCTAATTGTTGTGACCTCCCGCCAAGCGTGTTTAGGTTACACTGATAATATCACGAGCATGGTAGGACGAGGGGATGACGTCTGCACTCGCCGTTTGCTAAGAGAGGGAAACACTGGCCACCTATTCCCCCATGCATCCAGACCCACGAAGTGCGATGACCCTGCTATTATTTTCCTAAGAGCTGACAATCATATTATTTCTCTAAACTTTTTGCACTCCTGCAAATCCATCTTCTTTTGCAGTTTCACCAGATTTTAAAAATTAAATTTGAAAAAAAATTTGCGTTCACTTGCTTTAAACTGAAGCGTAGTTCATACACGTAAAATTACTTCTAGTGCACTGGACTGATATTTATGTGTGGATTAACTTTCCCTATTACCAGTGTCCCTCGCCATCAGGCGAACCCACTCCAACTTCTGAGGTACTTGTAATTTACGTCCCCAAGTCTTGGACAAAAAGTCATCATATTCGTCCAACTGACCGGTGTAGGGGTTGAATCCGCTACCTCGGCATCAGCACACTGGAAGTTTAAGAGCAAGCACTCTTATCCATTCGGCCATGCTGAATTCCAAATTGGTGATTCGTCTCCAGTCTGCTAGTGTTCTTCAGTCTGCAAGACTGTTAATTACTTTGTGCAGTAACTCAGCTGATGTATTTATATATACTGTAATAGCTTCTCTTGGAATATCATCTGGACCAGCAGATTTTCCATCCTTTATGAGTTATAAAGCGTTTCGTTATTTTTTTATTTCATTTTTAGATGGTTTCTAACAGTTGATATCCAGATACACTTCTACAGGCTGCATCCTGATCTTGAGCTACATATAACGCCGCATTCACGGTCCTAAACCAGAAAAGAAATCACAAACAACGAAATAAATAATTGATTAACACAGCCCTATTCAATTTAACTGTGCACGTCTTAATTCATTTGGAATTATTATGTCAATGCTGTCTTCTGTAAGCTTATAAATTAATTAATTGATGGATTTCTTTTTTTTTTTTTTAAATACAGATACCTGGCTGTAGCAGGGGACATAACTAGCTCGGAAACTAGGAAACAGATTGTACGCCAGACGGTAGACAAATTCGGGCGCCTGGATGTCTTGGTAGCAAATGCCGGAATCATCGAGCCAAAAAGGATTCTGGAGGAGACAGAGGAATCATTCGACAGCCAATTCAACACAAACGTGAAGGCCACGTTTTTCCTGATACAGAACGCCATACCCGATCTGATACAATCCAAAGGCAGTATTGTCTCCGTGTCTTCGATATACAGTGCACTAGCTATCCCATCAGCGATTACCTACTGTATGACCAAAGCAGCCATTGATCACATGACCCGAATTTTGGCACTAGATCTGGCTCCCAAAGGTAAACAAACTTTTTAAGTGAAAGGTCGTTATACACGTGTTAAGGCACATTGGGCATAGTTTAGTTTAGTTTAGTTTAGTCGACGGATCAACATCACGGCACACGGATGTAACCCATAAGTGTTCCGTTCTACTCCTAACTCAAGCCTGAGTCCGGAGAAACTCAGCTTAGTGCACGAACTCCGTAGCACCGGCAAGGATCCTGAAATTCTATGGTTAGATTTGTAACTCGAAATTTTGCCCCGGCAGCGCCGTTAGGCTGCGTTTTATTCTCGATTTCCAACTGCCAAGGGATATTTTGCGTGCGTAACAATACACAAGGTCGTACGATTTCAGTACCCAGAGACCAGGGGAAATTTTGTTACTAGAAGTCCATGTGAAAAAATCACGGCCCTCATCGGGGCTTGAACCCGAGACCTCCAGCACTCGAGGCAGACACCATACCTTGAGACCACTCAGCCCCTTGGGCATATGGTGCCTGACCCATATTTCTTGTAGATCAATCGGGCCGGTGGTCATTGGTTCGAATCTTTATCAGGAAGAATTTGTTAAAGCCCCCCAGGTTGACCCAGCCTAAAAATGGTATCAGGACATGTGTTGAGAAGTAAGAAAGGCTGGCGTGACCCTGACTACACCAGCCACCGAGTGCTAATTGGTCTATATATTTATAGATGTGGGTCTAGCACCATAGGGAGGAGTGCTGTGATGTATCTGGCATAACTTCAACAAATAAGCTCAAATAAAAAACGTCCAGGGTTTGTAGAAACAATCCAGCAAATGTCAATGAAGCATCAACGGAACAGCAATGAAAGGACTTGAAGGCCGGCAATCTATTTGATGAGGCCAAGTTTATTTGCCCACATTCTCGTGCTGTGTGATCAATCAGAAAATTTATAAAATCATGATTGGTTTCGACCGGGTCTGTTATTTCCAGACAGGATGGTCATAATAACATTAATTATAAATACTCAACTGTTGACCAGACTAGCTACTAAGAACTATCAAGTTCGTATCGCAATCCTTCTGTCCTTTACAAGGTTGCCAAAGTGTCTTTCTGCTGTGACATTCTAAGTTTTATTCTAATATTCCGCAATTGTCAAAGATATTTCGTTTGCCATGTAAGATGCCATATTACTCTGGTTCTCCTGTCTAATATGTGTTGGCCATGAGTACGGTTGTCCTGCCAGTAAATATCTTTTTAAGTTCCAGACAACTTCAACGTGCTGCTTCTCTGGTGGAGCCTTGTGATCCGAATGCTTTGTTGTTATTAACAATTCTTCTGACGTCTTCTCCGTTCTACGTCAGCCCATTCGATACTCCTAAACATTGGTTTCGCGATTTCGTCACGAATTTATATTTGCATCATATTGGCAGCATGTCCCCTCCCCCTTGAAATGGTTCCACCATTTTAGACCGTAGTCAGTTTAACCACCCGACAAGTAGCAGTTCAGAGTCCATGAGTCATATGTATATAATCTATTCCTACTGTTATGCTAATTTGATTGTCTGGTCTCCTGTCAATCACACACAAAATATTTTTTTTTAAATTATTATATGTCGGGCACGCACTCCTGTCTATACCTACGGTAAACGTCGTGTGGCACCAGCCTATGGGAGAGCTGGGCTAACTATTCTATAATCTATAGTCTTAGTCCCTCAAATGCCAAAACTTGCAAGCTTCCCCAACCAAATTTACAAAACCCGATTGAGAGGACGTATGTGATTGACAGGTACCAAACCCTCTGTATTAGCGTTTGTTATTAATCATTTAACTATATGACTATTCTTTTTCTGCTCTGTTGTCGTTCTCGGCTAATATTTGACTCTTATTTCTTGTCATATGTGTTTCACGACAAAATACGGTGAGGTTGTCTGCCTTTGTAGCTGTGATGTTTATCTGAAAAGATGTCGCTAAACTGTTTTATCGCTGTTGTTAATTTGTATCTGTCGTGTGATGACAAATTATTATTGACTTGAACAGCCCGCCAATTGTTGTTAAAATTAACGGTTGGTGTTGGTATTTGCTGTTCGCTTATAACCCAACATGCTGCTGCTGTTCTGTGTGGTATTTGATCAACAGTCTGTGTTTTGTCTATATTAAGGTCTGTATAAGGTTTCAACATGTTGATATGGAATATTTTCTCCTTCCCTCTGACATTTATTAGATAGTCTACATCCCTGATTTTTCTAATAACTTTAAATGGACCCTGCCATGAAATGACGAGACAACCTCTAGGTCAGGTAACAAAAGTAGTATTTCTTTTCCTTCTTTCAAGACTATTGTCTTGGCCATCCTGTTATCATATTGCCTGAATTTTTTCCCCTGCCTTTTCCAGCGCGGATTTGGCGATTTGACATGCTGTCATAATTTTGTCTCTTAATTGAGTAACCATTTCATATGCATCCATTTTTGGGTGTTCAACACTTTTCTTTGTAAGCATGTCGTTATATAGTGTCAGCGGGCCGCGTGGATTCGCTCCATAAACGAGTTTGAATGGGGAAAAACCCGTACTCGCTTGCGGTACCTCTCGGTACGCGAATAGTACTGCTGGCAATAGGATGTCCCAATCTTTGGATCGTTCAGCTGCAACTTTTGCTAGGGTTCGTTTGAGAACCCCGTTAAAATTCTCATTGACCCCATTTGTCATTGGGTGCCACGGAGAACTGAACACTTGCGGAATGCCCAGCATCTTCATTGCTGCTTGGGTAGCTGAAGAAATGAATTGACTACCTCTGTCCGATAGTATATATAAAGGAAAACCTATCCTACTGAAGATAAGCAAAAATAAATATAGGATGGATCTAGATGTTATAGTTTTCAGTGGAATAGCTTCTGGCCATCTGGTGCATAGATCAATTACTGTTAAATAAATCTATTGCCTCTTTCTGATGTTGTGTTGAGAGGACCGACTATGTCGACCGCTATTTTCTGGAACGGTCGAGATGCCAGATCGGTTTTCTGTACTGGTGCCTTAGGATGTTTACCTTTTGGTATGGTTCTTTGGCATAAACCACATGAACAGACATGTTTAGTAATGTCGTTGGAAAACCCAGGCCAATAAAATTGCGCCAAAATTCTGTTTGACGTTTTGGCTATCCCCATGTGACCTGCAAATGGGGAGTCAAGAGCGAGTTTTAGTGCCTCGTCGCGATATTTGCTTGGTAGCACTGTTTGTAACATGAGTGTTGCTCCTTTGCTATATCGCTTGATGAGTATATTATTGTCTAATATAAATTCCCACTTACCATGTTTACCATGTTTGGCAGGTTTGTGTACATTTTTAAAGCATGTTTGCAATGTTGGGTCCTGTTTTTGCTCTGTGGCTAGGAGCTTCTCATGGACAACGCAGAATACAAAAGGAAAGAGGGACTCAAGCACAAGGAATTCAGAAGGCGCAAGGAAGAAAAGGAAAAAAAGAGGAGGCCAAGAAATTCAAGGCGAAACCAATGTCCCGCCAGACCTCTGAAGAATACCCAGACATAATCTGGGATGACGAACACCCGAATACCCAGACCAGTACTATACGGATGGCACAGACATCGTCCCGTGGTTGACCATAGAGGAAGAAATCGAAAGGCAGTAGAAACTCAACCTCGAAAGGGAAAAAAAGGCGCAAGGAGGAAAATGAAAACATCGAAAAGCTTCTACAGACAATACACACAAAAAAGGAGGCAAAAAGACCAAATAAAAAGTGCTTATAAGGACTGCAACCAATCAAGCCAGACGACCCAGAGGCCTTGACTAACCAAATAAGCCACCAGAGGAGACGGGCATAAAGGATAACTCGCCGACCAACTCCCCAGCTGGCGTCACAGACACAAACGCTTACATAACCAGTCAGAGACCTCGTAAGAGAGCACAGACAGAAACAGGATAAAACCCACAAAAACCACGGACCTCAACTCTAACCAAGGCTGAAGAAGCAGGTGGAACTAGGCCGAATTTGGAATGTTTGTTTTTGAATCACGCAATCAATCAATCAAGCAAGCACCATATGTCCAATGTGCCTAAAGGCGTGTAAAGGGATCCTTTGCTGTTTTACTATATCTTCATCATCATCATGTTCCATACCGATAAGCTTGGGTGGTCCTGTTCGCCAACACCGTAGCTCCAGCCACGACCCCCAGGAGTCTCCGAGAAAAATGCATTCGTGAACCGAAAAGGCAATCCAGTCAACTGCAAGCGACAAGCCGACCACCGTGGTTCCGAACGTGCAGGTCACGCTACAACAATCGCGGACAGATGTAAAAACGTTACAAACGAAATTCACAGCTCACAGTCTCGCGCCGCGCACTCAACTCAGTAGCAGGGCTACGGAAACAACGCACTTAGTATTCCTATATACACATCTGCAGGCGATTTGGAAGCAGACAGCCTAGCGCTGGTTTTCATACAATGGCATGAGTGCCGGTTGTTCAGAAAGCAATGGCAAACTACTGAAATTAAACTTGCCTAAAAATCACAGTCAAACAATGCTGAGGTTGACTGCGACGTCCTGTAAAGGATATGCAACTAACTTTAACTGGCTCTTATTACCTCATTATCATTTGCGAACCGATGGCCATTCAGGACTAAAATCTGGATGCTGTGACTTACTTATAACTTACTAGCTGACTCGGCCCGGCTTCCCCCAGGCCCTGGCGGGGATCTATCTATCTATCTATCTATCTATCTATCTATCTATCTATCTATCTATCTATCTATCTATCTATCTATCTGTCTGTCTGTCTGTCTGTCTGTCTGTCTGTCTGTCTGTCTGTCTGTCTGTCTGTCTGTCTGTCTGTCTGTCTGTCTGTCTGTCTGTCTGTCTGTCTGTCTGTCTGTCTGTCTGCCTGCCTGGCTGCCTGCCTGCCTGCCTGCCTGCCTGCCTGCCTGCCTGCCTGTCTGTCTGTCTGTCTGTCTGTCTGTCTGTCTGTCTGTCTGTGTCTGTCTGTCTGTCTGTGTCTGTCTGTCTGTGTCTGTCTGTCTGTCTGTCTGTCTGTCTGTCTGTCTGTCTGTCTGTCTGTGTCTGTCTGTCTGTGTCTGTCTGTCTGTCTGTCTGTCTGTCTGTCTGTCTGTCTGTCTGTATATGTTCGGCCCGTTCCCGTTAAAAATATAGATAGAATAGAAGAATAGATTGATTGATAGTAGAAAATATGATTGGAAGAGATCTATCTAAAGTAAACTTACCAAGATATCACGAACAGCCAATAAATGGTGGGCGGTGGGTTGACTGCAGAGTACTGCAAACGATACGCAACTAACTTTCTCTCACAAAAAATTACTTTTTTTTTAACGAACGAAAATCTTTATTTTCAAAGGGTTAAGAATTGGGCACGCAGACCCGTCCTACATTCTGCCCTTCTTCTCTATTTCCTCTCATACATTCTTTCATTCAACATCTCTTATGAAGCAATTCTTTGACAACAAAAGAACAATAAGCATTAAAATGCATGAAAAGTAACTCGTTGAGGAAATGTTTAACATGGGCATCATAAATACCCAACGTGGGTGTAACGCGCCATACATATGAGAATGTTAAAAAAAAATAATGTGCTGTTGAAGAAAAATAAAAAGATGAGTTAGAAAATGTTCACTATTTAAATAGATGCATTATTTTTATGAAAACTTTGAAAATGCCTTAAAGATTATATCATTATTTATTATAACTCATATGCCTGTAAATAACTGTAGACAAAGAGTTTATAAATCTTTGAAAACAATGCAACAATCTATATATAAAATATATAGCAATGCTATTAAACGTTATGCCCCTTGAAATAACTTTTCTTAAGTTAAGTCCCCTCGCTATATATAAATGATAATGTAAATTTAAATATTAAATTTTAGTAAGTAAATAGCTGATTGTACACTAACAAACTATGACAGTTGGCTGCACGGAAATTAACAGAAGACGTGTAGATAATTTCATCTCCATCGGATGGACCGTTCGCGAACGCATAAAGAACAGACATACATACATTGTCTTATATATATATATATATATATATATATATATATATATATATATATATATATATATATATATATATATATATATATATATATATATATATATATATATATATATATATATATATATGTAATAGTGACTGAACTATTCTTAATTATCTCACACTACTCGAGGTTGACACTTAAGTGGTTCATGTCATCCCCAGGTGTCAGGGTGAATGCCATCAACCCGACTCTAGTGTGGACGAACATCTACAGGAGCGCTGACCACGAACCAGGAATCGCCAACTCCCTGGAGGAGTTTGCAGCGGGGCACCCTTTACATGGGCGGGCCAGCACCCCTGAAGAGCAAGCTGAAGTCATCGCCTTCCTGGCCAGCGACACAGCCAATTTCGTCACTGGGGAATGCATCAAAGTTGATGGTGCTGCCAGTTTGGTGTGCATCAACTCTGCCCAAGGCAGAGAATTTTAGGACATGACATACTTTTTTGTCTTTTTTTTTAAAATTATTAATATTATACTTATTTTAAGCATGTTTGAACATATTCTGTCTAAACTTGTTGTTATTTTTTTGCGCATATAAATGCGTTTTGTTCACATTGTGTAGACCCTCCCGCAGCGGACATCGAGAGCTGGCATTAAATTTTAGTCCGACAGCGTTCATGTCATTGTCGGCGTAACGTCATAACCGCTGCGAAATGTAATGGTCCTAACACTGAACATACCCACGACAGGTTTCTGGCAGGGACGTTTGTTTTAAAAATAAGAGCATAGTTTGACCGTTTTAACGATTACGCCATATTTAAGCATATCTAGGCCTTAATATGACTTTTCCGGTCGTTTTATGAGGAGTTTAGATTATACTTGTATTATCTCGTTTTAAAACATTTTCCCCCGTCATACCAAATGTGAACAGTCCATGCAAAGTGTAAATGCTTTTCTTGTAAGAAATTTGGTTCTTTTTACAAACAAGAACTCGGGATTAGTAAGGTATACTATCCAGATAAAGGAAGGGTTATCCTCTTCTTCTTCTTCTGCCCTTTATTCCCTACTGGTTTATTGACCCTCAACCAAACCACGTCAAGACGTCCTATTTTTTGCTATCTCCTACATCTCTCTCCACGTCCCACCAGTATTATTCATCTCTGTAATTCTCTTCTCTGTTTATTTGTAGGTCTTCCGATATTTCGTTTGCCCTGTGGGTTTCAGTCAAGAGATTGTCTGGTTATATTGTCCTCAGATGTTTTCAGTGTGGGTCCTATCCAGAGCCTGTGTTTATTGTTTTCTCGGCGACGTGTCATATCTCGTCTATACAAGCTTCCTGCCCTCTTGGTTGACTGAGTAGTTCTTTTTTCTTTGTATGACTTGTTCATGGTTGGTTGGATTTTGTGGCTGAATCGTTCTACGTGATGTGCCTGCCCTAAGCACAGCCCTTCATTGTTCGTCTTATAGACATGCCTGGCAGAGTGCAGTGTTAGTAATTGTTCCTTTCCTTGAGGGCTTCAGTAACACACGGACGGAATTCTACTTTTCGCCCTCCACGACCTGCATGGTACGTTGGAGTATTACTATTCTTTGCTTCCCTTTTGGTGTCCAGGTAACATATATGGCGTTGCGGACGTGATTCGTAATGCCGCTTACTCGCGTTCGATACACAGCGGTCACCGATTTGGCAGCAGACCGTGTCTCGCTGGTTTTAACGTGTTGGTATGGGAGCCGGTTGTTCAGAAAGCAATGGCAAACTACTGAACATACAAGACATCAACAATGGTAGTAAAATGCTGGTGTTGATTGCAACGTCCTGTAAATGTTATGCAACTTAGGAAAAAAACATATGAGCGCAACATGTTTGTTAGGCTGCAGAGTTACTATTCTTCGCTTGGGATCCAGCTAACACACGAGAGGTACCTCTACTTAATCGTCTTAATCTAAACTTGGCCATTACCATATCCCAGATTACTCGACCACATGAGAAAAGTCTTCCAGTTATCAGGAAGATTGCAGTAACATGGTCAGTTGGAAGATTGTAGTGACATGGTCAGTTGGAAGATTGCAGTAACATGGTCAGTTGGATGATTGCAGTAACATAGTCAGTTGGAAGATTGCAGTAACATGGTCAGCTGGAAGATTGCAGCAGCACAGTCAGTTGGAAGATTATGATAAAATGGTCGGTTGTAAGATTGTAGTAACATGGTCAATTGGAAGATTGCAGCAGCACAGTCAAGTGGAAGATTTCAGTAACATGGTCAATTGGAAGATTGTAGTAACATAGTCAATTGGAAGATTGCAGTAACATGGTCAGTTGGAAGATTGCAGTAACATGATCAATTGGAAGATTGCAGTAACATGGTCAATTGGGAGATTGCAGTAACATGGTCAATTGGAAGATTGCAACAGCACAGTCAATTGGAAGATTGTAGTAACATGGTCAATTGGAAGAATGCAGTAACATGGTCAATTGGAAGATTGCAGTAACATGGTCAATTGGAAGATTGCAGTAACATGGTCAATTGGAAGATTGCAACAGCACAGTCAGTTGGAAGATTGTAGTAACATGATCAATTGGAAGAATGCAGCAGCACAGTCAATTTTAAGATTGTAGTAACATGGTCAAAGGAAGATTGCAATAACATGGTCAATTGGAAGATTGTAGTAACATGGTCAATTGGAAGATTGCAGCAGTACAGTCAGTTGGAAGATTGTAGTAACATAGTCAATTGGAAGATTGCAGCAGCACAGTCAATTGGAAGATTGTAGTAACATAGTCAATTGGAAGATTGTAGTAACATGGTCAATTGGAAGATTGCCGTAATATGGTCAATTGGAAGATTGCAACAGCATAGTCAGTTGGAAGATTGTAGTAACATAGTCAATTGGAAGATAGCAGAGTTGGAAGATTGCAGTAACGGGGTCAATTGAAAGATTGCAGTAGCACAGGCAGTTGAAAGATCAACTTATGTCACTACATTCTCCCATTGTGTGCCACGCTAGTCACAGCTGAAGATGTCCAAAGCAAGGTCATCAACAAATAGATACAAATTAGTCGCATGTCCTATACAGTATGCGGCAATCAACCTCAGGTGTTTAAAGATAAGAGGATCGACTTCATTGCAACGGGTTTTATCCCATACGGTTGAGTCTTCTTTCCGCAGGGCGGCCTGTCGAAATCCTCACACAGAATACGTAGCCTTCTGTAGCCCCAACGACCAATTCCCAGAGGTCTAAAAAAAAAACAACCAATGTGCTTTCGTGAATCAACGAATTCGCAAACAGTTTGCCAGAACTAACGACCTTTGTAGCGCGAGGCAGAGCCATGACGACTTAGCCACGGAGACCCTACCCCCAAAGAACTCTTCAGGCATACGCCAACAATGATACTGATGCCGAATGATAACAAGCAAACAAATATACAAACACAACAAGCAAATAAACATATTTATAAGCAGTTTTGATTTTGTGTTGAACATTCAAGTATTTCACATTAACAATAATATTGCTGAAAGAAACTACAATAACAGACAATAGTACTGCTGAAAGAGACTACAATAACAAACAATAGTATTGCTGACAGAAACTACTATTTCCAGCCTTTGACGTGTGAAAACAGATGTTGCCAGACGTGACACAAAAATCAGAATACGATTCATTATCATCATCATCATGTGCCATGCCGATAAGCGTGGGCGGTCATGGTTTGCCACCTTACAGGATAACCAGAGTCATGGATCAGGTCCGTGTTCTTGTTCCGGTGATGTCATATGGCCAAGCCACCCAGGTATGTTTAGAAGTGAGGTTAAAAAGTTGTTACAATGAAACAAAAAGGTAAATTAACATCTACAGATGTAAAAATAAATGTGTTAAAAATTAGAATAGTTAACTGTATATATATATATATATATATATATATATATATATATATATATATATATATATATATATATATATATATATATATATATAATATATACACACACACACACTCACATACACATATGCATATATATATACACGCAAGCGCAAAACACTTATGTATGCCCTCAAATAGTCTCCGTGGCGAAGTGGTCAAGCAGTATGTCTTGGGCTCCGAAGGTTGTGGGTTTGATTCTGGGCCTCGTCCTTCGGCTCACGGGTGCGTTTTTTCGGAGACTCCTGGGGGTCGTCGCTGGAGCTACGGAGTTCGTGCTTTATGTGAAGCTTTCCGCTCTGCGAAAAGAGACTTAGCCATATTGGATAAAAATCCGGTGCAATGAAGAAGACCATGTCGACTCCTAAGCGACGTTTTATTTAGGTTAGCAATTTGAAAATCGAATTGAGGATCTGTAAATGTGGATATACAAAGGAATAGCTCGTATTTCATGGTGGAAAAAAGCAAACACAAGTAGAAGTTCTCGAGAAGCTGGAAATAAAAAGAGAGGCGGTGGAAGAAATTTTTTTAAAAATCAAATATTTTGGAAACATTAAAGGAAATGGCACTCTTATCAAAACCACACTGGGTGGAAACGTCCTAGCAGGAGACAGATGGCCATACAAATGGGAATCGCTCATGTGAACCAAGGTCCATAAGGGAAGCAAACGATAGCAACAGTGCAACAAGTGTGGCTTGGCCGAAAGCCTATGCTTAACTGGGATTAGAAATACAACATAGGAAGAAGACAAGTGGGCAGAGAATATCCAGAGAAGGACGACCTCAGTATATGATAATGACGAGAGACAGAAAATGCTGAAGACTGACTGCAGCCAACCTTCATTGTAGAGACACACTTGCACTTGATCTGATGACTGTGCACTTGAAACTGCTGAAATGTCAAGTACACCTCAATATCAAGTATTTCTCAATCAAGTATTTCTCAGGCAAGTATTTCTCAATAACGTATGATGGTTTAATTTAACATATTGAGTATTTCTATACGAGACACCATTAGGTAAAATAAAGTACTCGTTTAGCGCCGCAAACAGGTTTCCGTCACACCCAGAGTAGGTGGCGGGTGGAGAATGAAAGCAATGTACAGATAGTTGTTGGTTATGGACTCAAGTTCATGATGGTAGGCAAAGGATCTATTTATTATGACAATTGCTACGGTCACCGACCAGTACAGTGACTCCAAGAAGAAAAACAATGGCAAACTACATTCTTTACAAATTCCTAGAAAGCAAATCAAAGAAATTGTGGACAAGGACTGTTGTGGAGGAAAAGTTCGACACGGACAAGCCAACGGATGGTGATGGGGTATGTCTCATGAAAACACATTCACATAGATGCAGTTAAACTACTTGTAATAGTTCATCACATTATGAGAATAATCGTGATCAGAAAGATAACAGTTTAGATATTTCAACGGTTGAATAATTGGAATCGATGTTATTGCTCTCGGTTCACTCCCGTCTGTGCTCTCTCTGCCTCGGCACTCTTCCGAATAACGGTTCTAAATGGGGACTCTTTAGTGTAAAAAGCATCCCTTAAAGGGCCTCATTAGGTGATATAGTAAAAGATATTAAACACAACGAACTAAAATATAGAACTGAAAAAGTCGAAATACATAGCAATAATATTTGACAGTTGTATGTGGAGATACATACCTAGAATAAGTAGAAATACATACCTAGAACAAGTAGCCTGACCATGGAAGTCATGGCAGTAAGTAAAGCAATAACATGGCTCGAGACACAGACATTCACTAGGGCTTGTTTCCTTAGCGACTCAATGAACATGATCAAGAGGATAGAGGAGGGGTCGATCCGAAGAGAATGGTTGCTGCCTCTGAAGCGGTCTCGGCTGGCAAAGATTAGTTTCATCTTCGTGCCAGGGCATGCGGGAGTACAAGGAAATGAGCGGGCTGACAAGCTCGCAGGTGAGGCTACTGTTGAGGGCGGACGCGCCATGGACCAGGCTGACATTCTGAATGCTCTACGAGAAGTGAGACTTTTGCAAGAACCAAGTGATGACTGTGAATCTACAACAATGGCCAGACTGCGAGAGAAGCAAATTAAAAGAGGGGTGGCCAAACAAGAACACTACGCAGGAAGCCAAAGAAGATTGATAAACCAACACAGAACTGGCGTCGTTAGCCGCTACACGCTGCGGGATTTGCTGAGGAGGGGATCCGAGCACTTATGGACTGAATGGTCCGATGTGCAACGAGGATGATCTGTCGACTAACTAACTAACTAACCTAGAATAAATAATTTGGTACCGTTATTTATTATGTACAGTTATTGAGTGTGTGATGATGAACGGCTGGACCGATCGTTGGTAGCAATAAATGTTTCCTGGGCCCGGAGGGCCCAGAAGTAAAATAATTACACGACACATTGAACCAAATTTATTGTCTGGCATATTTCGCTGCATTTAGTAAGGTACATACTGCAGAAATCGCACAACATAAAGTAAAATAACTACACGACACATTGAACGAGAAGTGATCGACAACATCATCTAATGAGGCCCTGTAAAGGATGCTTTTTATACTAAAGAGTTATGTCCCCATTTAGAACCGTTATTCAGAAGAGTGCCCTCTGTCTCACATTTTATGACGGTGTGTGGTAATTGCTCCCTTCTTCTTATAGTCCATACCGCATGCCATTGATTATCGTGTCTGTCCACAGTCTAATGTCTCATGTCTGCCCACAGTCTTATGTCTCGTGTACTGCCAGTCATTTCTGATACTGATGTTCTCCCATATCATGATGTCAAACTGTCAAGCATATTCCCTCTTCGTATCCTTGCATATCCTCCCTCCCAGCTTTCCCGTTTGTCAAGAGCACTTCAGCTTTCATCTTCTCGTGAAATGCACAAAGAATCTGGATTGTCTTTTTTTAATCCGAGTAACCAGGTTTCTGGGCCAGATGAAATCACAAGAGAAGAATTAGAAGTATTAGGAGAATTTGGAGTAAGATATATTAACCAAAAATGTTGAATGATATTTACAGCAGTGGATATTTATCCAGCGATATGCTGAAATCTGTATTTATAGCTATACCAAAAAGACCAGGGGCAATTGAATGTGACGATTTTCGTACAATTAACCTCATAAACCATATCAATAAGCTTCTACTCAGAATCATAATGATAAGAACTAGAAAGAAAATAAAAATGGAAATTAATGAAGAACAGTATGGATTTGTGGAGGGAAAGGGAACAAACAGTGCATAATATACTTTACGGACACTAATAGAAAGGTCAATAGAGAAACAGAGAGACATATATTTATGCTTCATAGATTATACTGAGGCATTCGATAAAGTAAAACATGATGAACTGATTAAAATGTTGGACGATATCTACATTGATGGGAAATATTTAAGAATAATAAAAATATTTACTTGAACCAAGTAGTAGCAATTAAAACGGGAAATAAAGAGGGTAGTTACGAACTGATAAAACTAGGAGTGCGACAGGGGTGTGTCTTCTCACCAGATCTCTTCTCCCTATATAGCGAAGCAATAATGAGAGAGATCAAAGAGATGCCAGGAATACTAGTTGGAGGTTATAATATAAATAATATACGCTATGCAGATGACACAGTATTGGTGACAGATAATTCAACAGACCTACAACATTTGCTGGACATTGTAGTAACAGAGAGTGCAATGAAAGGACTCTCATTGAATATCAAGAAAACAATAACAATGGTGATATCAAACAAAATGGTGACACCACAATGTGAAATGGAAATAGAAGGGGAAATTCTTAATCAAGTGGATAATTTTAAATACCTAGGAGCATTTACAACATCAGATGGAAGATGTACAACAGAGATTAAGAGCAGAATAGAGCAAGCAAAAGCCGCATTTCAGAAAATGAAAAGTATCTTATGCAATAAGTCACTGTCACTGAATGTATGAAAGAGAGTGCTGAAATGCTATATAGAACCAATTTTGCTGTCTCATCTCTCATCTCATCTCATCATGTTCCTCTTGTACCTTGCGGTGTCGAGGTGAAGTATAAACTTCGTGAGAGTGCCCGGTTATGGGCTTCGTATATCGACATTCCCATGGATTCTGTTATTCCCTCCGTCCAACGTTTACGTGGTCGGCCTCTTCCTCTGTTTCCATCTGGTCTGTACATCATTGCTTGTTGTGGCATGCTGTTGACTGGTAACCTACTTGCATGGCCAAACCATTTGACTTGCTGCTTTCTAATAAAATCTAGAGCAGCTTTAATCCCCACTTTAGTCCTGATTTCATCATTTCTGATCTTATCTCTTCTTGATACGTTGAGTATTCTTCTCAGGAACCTCATTTCTGTTGTTGTGATTTTTCTTTTCTCTTTTTCTGTCATTGTCCAGGTTTGGCATTGGTAGCACAGAGTTGGTAGGAAGATTGTGTTGTAAAGTGCTTTCTTAGTAGTTATTGATACATGTTTGTTCTTTAGTATTGGTGCCATTTGTCCAATGAGTTGATTTGCCTTATTGCACCTATTTTCGATCTCGTCTTCTGATCTGCCATGTGATGATATTATACTTCCTAGGTACTTGAAGCTCTTTACTTGTTTCAAGGGATGTTCGTTTAGGTGAATTGTTGCTGTATGGCAGTGAATCGTGGAATGTAAATGAACAAATTAAGACGAAATTAGAAGCAGCAGAGATGTGGTTCCTGAGACGAATGTTACGAATTCCTTGGACTGCCAGAGTAACTAACAATGTCTGCCTGAGACAGGCTAATTAAACTAGAACACTATATACAACAATAAGAAAGAGACAAACAGCATTCTTCGATCATGTGATGAGAAGAGAGGCATTGAGAACATCGTGACAACTAGAAAGATCGAAGGGAAGAGAGGCAGAGGCAGACCAAGAGAAATGATGCTGGGTGGATTGAGACAGTGGCATGGAGGAATACCATCAGCAGTGTTGATCCAGAACACCAAAGACCGAGATCTGTGGAGAACCATGACCGCCTACGCCAGCCGGCAGGGCACTTGATGATTGTCACACGTTTCTCTTGATGATAATGATATCACGAAGTTCTCACGATGATACTGTTCATGATATTGATGATAAGTTTTGTGTGATGGTCGTTGTCTAGGTAACGATGTTCATGGTGTGTCAATGGAGATATCTGTCTTGCAATGTAACTCACCCCCGCAGTGCATATTCACCAGGCATTCAACAAGATTCCGTTGGCGCACATAATCCTTTATTACAAAAATAAGACGGACAAACGGAACAGGTTTATACATCCAGAAACATAACGTAATCCATAGAATATGAATATCCTCCTCACTATTTAACCAGCACACATCAATGCCTTCTCACGGCTGGCCTCTAATCTCAATCCACAAGACAGGTAATCCAGCTACAATCCTCGGCTGGAGCTCACACAATACAACCCACACATTGGGTTGGAGCCACTGCTCAACTATAGAACCCACTCTGGGGTTTGGCCTACACTCAATACAGAACCCACTCTGGGTTCAGGCCTGTCTTCACAACTCGAAGAACAACACAACACCGGAGCTCTCTCTTAAACGACCCGACCCGCAGTCGGTCTCTTCTCTCACTGCCCTTCCAGTCGCCTGACTTCACACAACACACAACTCTCCCTCGACCCATCCCCCCCTGGGGATTTCCACTCATATCCGCCCCATTATTTCTGAGGGTTGATTGTTTTCCTCGTAGCCAGATCAGTCAATTTACTGTCTCCCCCTCTCATCTCCATTCTTCCTCCTGCCCGGTCACTCAACTCAATGTCAGTGACCCAGGCTTATGTCAATGATGATAACCAGGTTTCTTTGTGAGTTAGTTTCTTTCAATATATGTTCTTTACTCTTTTTATCCACCCACTGTATTCTCATACCTTAGTTTCTACATCATTCCTCACGAGTCTGCTAATTGTCCATAATGACCATGTCATCAGCATAACGCAGGTTCTTTACAGTTTGTCCACAAACTGATATTCCTGACAGGTCTTGTAGGGGCATCATTATTTCACTGCACAAACTGAACAGATCGGTTGATAGTAAATAGTCTTGTTCCCGAAGCGCACTTATTGTGAATGCGCCTCCGTCGTCACAACCTTTGAACGCGTATACTCATGCCACCTGTACGGATACATGAACAGCCTTCGCTCGATTGAAATTTCAGCCTTGTCTGCGCCTCTAGCAGCCTGTCAAATAAGTCTTGTCTCCATCCCCAGTCTCCTTCTTTTACTTTATTTTACTGCTTTTGCCGGGTAGCGTCGCAGAGAGGAGGCAGCTATAATTTTCTGTTTCGCTTGTCTTGTTGTTTGTACTAGCGTTATGTTTGATTTTCTCAGTCTCTTTTACTCCATCTAGCCAATTTTTTTCCGAGTCATCCTCTCGCTTTGTATCTTAATGTTTTCACGTAGAAAACTCTAGCCACTGGTTGATCATGTTACATTCTAAATTCTTTAGTCTTCTATAAAGTCTGTAATTGGTATTGTCCCTACATTGGTTCTTGGTTTCTCATGTGTCTCTTATATCTTCTAGTTTTCCAGCTGCGTTTCTAACGCATCTAATCTCATATGTGATTTTACGTGTGCGTTTCTAGGACTGTCCATCTCTGACAATGGTAACATAGCGCTGGGATGAATAAAGCCTCCATAAGTTTCTTATTTGTTTGTATGTTGATGTTTGGAAGTTTTAGGATGGGTGCTATTTGATAGTTGATGTTATCTGCTTTCTTTTTGTTTCGTTTCTATTTCTCTAACGAGTCTTCCTTCCTCTGTAAATACGCTGCCAGCTATCTCTAACTTGTTTTAATGGTATTGTCCATTTATAACTGCGTTATGTTAGACTGGTGTTCGTCGAATTGTCACAAATCCTGTCTTTTCGATGTTAATCTTCATATGAAAATTATGACAGCAATTGGCGCGGCAATTTATATGGTGATGGCGATCCGTTTCATTCTCATTTAATAATAAACTCTGCTGGTTTACAAACATCCGCTTATTTAAACTCTTTTTAGTGCCCCATTGAAAAGTGCGCTTTAGGCCAGCAAAACTACTCGCTCGTGCTCCCGTACGTCGGCACAGCCTGGGCCATGGATCCATCCAAGAACTTGAAGAAATTACATTTCTAATATAACTGAGGCATTCAATAACAACGGGACTGTTCGCGATAAATCAGACGGAGACCGGACATAGCCATGTAGAGATTAACCCGTGTTAAGAGGCTATCGCTCAGCTTCAGCAAACAAGTTTAAATAAACAATTAAAAACACACGTCTTTCTTGTGGCAACATATGGAAGTCAGACATGTACCATTCATTCCTTCATTCATTCATTCATTCATTCAGTAGCATGTCCTGTGCAGAACCTCGCTCCCATAACAACCTTCCGGAAAACTTCTCGGTCATAAGCAAGATGTCCCGCGTCCGATACACCCAATCTGGAGATCATGTGACACATCTTGCACCCATCTTCTCTTTGGTTTTCCTCTTCCTCTCTTCCCAGGCCTATACCCCTCCATTATTGTTCTCTGCAAACTTTCATGACGTTTCGAGTGACCAAAATATTTCAATTTTCTTTGTTTTATCGTCTTTAGTATCCAACCTTCTTCAATATTCAGATCTTGTCGTATAGATGCAATTGTTCTTTTTCGATACCGCCAGAGAACAACTCGAAACTTTCTAATTTAAATGTTACAGAAACTAGAAATAGCGTATGCCTAGAATTTAATTTTTTTTTTTAAATACAGAAAAAAAACACCGACTTTCTATAAGTTGCTAACATGGAAGAAAACTGGTTGATAAATAGCATTCTGTCTGGAGAAAATGACATACTTTGGCCACATGAAACAGTACAGTGGTTTGGAACGACCAGTGCTGGAGGAGGTGCTTCCTGGGACAAGATGCAGAGGCCGGTCAGTGCGAAGATGAACACGGGACAATGAAGACACCTCAAACATGAATGTGACAGGAGAACAGGCACTAAATCGAGAATCTTTTCGGCGGACCTTATTGACAGCGACAGCTAAGGACCTACTAAATGATGATGATTTATATCGTAGCCAACGACGATTGACCTTCTGAAGCATAGAATCAGATATACATTAAATGGTAACTTCTTCGAATCTTTCTTCATACATACGAAGGCATAATTTTAAAATGCAATGTCTCGTGTGCAATATAATCTACTAACTAGAAATTAATCATGCAGCTTCAGTCGATAAAAACATACGATAGATAATACATATATTTTACATTGTGACAGTAGTTGATAATTACTCTTTGCATAAAGTACTGTTTTATCAATGTCCAGTTGGGACGCTGAGGTTCTGTTGTAGCTGGGTTATGGTTCATAGGGGCCAAGACATCTCTTCACCTCCACGCTGGGCAGACACTGATATGTGAGGAATCCTGATAGACACTAATCTGTGGGGAATCCTGGGTAGACACTGATCTGTGGGGGAATCATGGGCAGACATTGATCTGTGGGGAATCCTGGGCAGACATTGATTTGTGGAGAATCCTTGGCAGACATTGATCTGTTGGGAATCCTCGGCAGACATTGACCTGTGGGAAATCCTGGCCAGACATTGATCTGTGTGGAATCCTGGGCAGACATTGATCTGTGGGGAATCCTGGGCAGACATTGATTTGTGGAGAATCCTTGGCAGACATTGATCTGTTGGCAATCCTCGGCAGACATTGACCTGTGGGAAATCCTGGCCAGACATTGATCTGTGTGGAATCCTGGGCAGACATTGATCTGTGGGGAATCCTGGGTAAACTATAGTCTGTCGGAAATCCTGGGTAAACTATAGTCTGTGGGGAATCATGGGCAGACACTAATCTGTAGGCCATGCTGGGAAGACACTAGTCTGGGAGGAATCATGGATGAGGGAGGGGGTGGGATGGAGGTACTCACATGTTAAAATAAGATACAAAAGGGAAAAGAACTTTCGCGGCACTGGGACATTTTGGTTAAGTCAAAATAAATTAAACCTAGTACCAAACTGTGAATGTTTAACCCCAACGTTGCATCAGCACTGTTGTATAGATCAGAAACATGGAGAACCACTAAAACAATGACTATTGTATAGATCAGAAACATGGAGAACCACTAAAACAATGACTGTTGTATAGATCATAAACGCGGAGAACCACTAAAACAATGACTGTTGTATAGATCAGAAACACGAGGAACCACTAAAACAATGACTGTTGTATAGATCATAAACGCGGAGAACCACTAAAACAATGACTGTTGTATAGATCAGAAACATGGAGAACCACTAAAACAATGACTGTTGTATAGATCATAAACGCGGAGAACCACTAAAACAATGACTGTTGTATAGATCAGAAACACGGAGAACCTCTAAAACTATGACTGTTGTACAGATCAGACACACGGAGAACCACTACAACAATGACTGTTGTATAGATCATAAACGCGGAGAACCACTAAAACAATGACTGTTGTATAGATCAGAAACACGGAGAACCTCTAAAAGTATGACTGTTGTACAGATCAGACACACGGAGAACCACTACAACAATGACTGTTGTATATATCAGAAACATGAAGAAACACTAAAACAATGACGGTTGTATAGATCAGAAACATGGAGAACCACTAAAACAATGACTGTTGTATAGATCAGAAACACGGAGAACCACTAAAACAATGACTATTGTATAGATCAGAAACACGAGGAACCACTAAAACAATGACTGTTGTATAGATCAGAAACACGAGGAACCAATAAAACAATGACTGTTGTATAGATCAGAAACACGAGGAACCACTAAAACAATGACTGTTGTATAGATCAGAAACACGAGGAACCACTAAAGCAATGACTATTGTATAGATCAGAAACACGGAGAACCACTAAAACAATGACTGTTGTATAGATCAGAAACACGAGGAACCACTAAAACAATGACTATTGTATAGATCAGAAACACGGAGAACCACTAAAACAATGACTGTTGTATAGATCAGAAACACGAGGAACCACTAAAACAATGACTGTTGTATAGATCATAAACGGGGAGAACCACTAAAACAATGACTGTTGTATAGATCAGAAACACGGAGAACCTCTAAAACTATGACTGTTGTACAGATCAGAAACACGGAGAACCACTACAACAATGACTGTTGTATATATCAGAAACATGAAGAAACACTAAAACAATGACGGTTGTATAGATCAGAAACACGAGGAACCACTAAAACAATGACTGTTGTATAGATCAGAAACACGGAGAACCACTAAAACAATGACTGTTGTATAGAACAGAAACATGAAGAACCACTAAAGCAATGACTGTTGTATAGATCATAAACGCGGAGAACCACTAAAACAATGACTGTTCTATAGATCAGAAACACGGAGAACAACTAAAACAATGACTGTTGTATAGATCAGTAACACGGAGAACCACTAAAGCAATGACTGTTGTATAGATCAGTAACACGGAGAACAACTAAAACAATGACTGTTGTATAGATCAGTAACACGGAGAACCACTAAAACAATGACTGTTGTATAGATCAGAAACAGGAGAACCACTAAAACAATGACTGTTGTATAGATCAGTAACACGGAGAACCACTAAAACAATGACTGTTGTGTAGATCAGAAACACAGAGAACCACTACAACAATGACTGTTGTATAGATCAGAAACATGGAGAACCACTAAAGCAATGACTGTTGTATATATCAGAAACATGAAGAAACACTAAAACAATGACTGTTGTATAGATCAGTAACACGGAGAACCACTAAAACAATGACTGTTGTATAGATCAGAAACACAGAGAACCACTACTGGCTGCTGAGAATGGGGACGGGGCGCTTAAGGGAATGTCCCGAATGCTGTGATGTTGGTTCCTAAATCAATCAATCAATCAATCAATCAATACAGAGCCAAACAGAAACATACAGGCAGAAGAAAATCCAAGTTTGCGATGAAAATTAAGACGGCGTGTGAGTGTATGTATGCGTGCGTGCGTGCGTGCATGTAGGAAACAGCAAAAGATATGACACCTTGGAGTGAGTCGGTTTTGGGCCTATGCTAAAATTGGGGGTGGTGAGGTGGACAGACGAAGGGCAGACGAAGAGGAAATGAAAGACAAGAGTCATGGGTGCAGAATAGTTAGTGCCCTTGCTTACCAGCATAATATCATATATTCAATCTGCATTAATGACAGGATCATGTTTTCCGACCCAGTTTCGTAAAATGGTGGCCGGATAATTTTCCAAATGTTCTAGAAATTATACTGACATGTGGTTTTATACCAGACATCCCAGAATAATGCCATAACAGCAGACAAGTTGCAGGGACAAGTGATAGAAAGTGAGATTCTGTCACATGATTAACTGTGAATCTGCCCTCCATCGATCCACTTTCTGCTCCCTCGTCCTTAAATAAGCGCATCAGAGGCTAGAGAGGGTTCGTCTAATGGCGGGGGACAAGGGTAATGGGGAAAGCTAACTTTCACACAAAACCAGCACAGAGCACTTGCATGACATTATCACCTGCAGCTCGCACTAGTTCTAGTAGTAATTGCACTGTGTGGACTACATATGAGTCCAAAGTCAGTGAACGCAATTCTGCTCTCTCTCTCTCTCTCTCTCTCTCTCTCTCCCTTTCTCTCTCCCTTTCTCTCTCTCTCTCTCTCTCTCTCTCTCTCCCTTTCTCTCTCTCCCTTTCTCTCTCTCTCTCTCTCCCTTTCTCTCTCTCTTTCTCTCTCATTTTCTGATTCTTTTGACTCTATTTCTCTCTGTCTTGCTCTCGTTCTCTCTGTCTTTCTCTCTCTCTATTTTTCTCCCTCTTTCTCTTTCTTTCTTTCTCTTTCTCTCTCTTACTCTTTTTCTTTCTCTCTCTATCTTTCTCTCTCTCTCTTTCTCTGTCTCTCTGTCTCCCCCCTCTGTCTGTCTGTCTGTCTGTCTGTCTGTCTGTCTGTCTGTCTCTCTCTCTCTCTCTCTCTCGGTCTCTCGACAAAGTGTCCTGATCACTTGATGGTAGTTGTTATTGTTTACATCCCCCTGTGTTCATCTTCTACTGTGGCAGCCCTGCCAGTCGTCCTCTGCGCCTGTGCCATCCGTGACCTGTATATATCTAACGTAGTGTATACTATTTAATTTAGCTATAGTGGATACAGCGGTAGCGTCGTGGCATTTTGGAAATAAGCGAGCCCACCAGGTCGACGAGCCTAAAATGGGTCCCAGAAAATGTTTTGAGAAGTAAAGGCGTTCGGTGTGATCTTGGAGTGCCTATTGGTCTATTGAAATATGAGTCTGGCACGGGATGCCACACGCGCAAAAGGAGTGTACACGGGCCCTTTGCTTACTTACTGATAAAACTATAGGGTGTATTTTTAATGACTGTGCAATGTATGAAAATATTGCTGGTCCAAGTTTTGTATTCACCCTCTGTAAAGTTCATGCAACATAATAGGTAAATACAAAACTTGGACCGGGAATATTTTCAAACACTCCACAGTCATTAACAATACACTCTGTATAAGTTCTATAGCGACCTGGATTCATCATCATCATCATGTGCCATGCCGATAAGAGAGAGTAGGGAGATTATTCGCCATTCCACACGATCACCATTCTTGGGTCAGGTCTTTGTTCTTGTGGCCAAGCCACCCACGTATTTATCTCTCTGCCTTCCCCTTGCTCTTTCCCCCTTTAAGTTTACCGGTTGGCCAGCAAGTTGTCAAGTTAACTTCTCCTCATAACCCGGACTAGCTAGGCAGATACACTTGGCTGGCGCACGTCCCTGCATAGGTTAAAACACGCGTCGTCTCTTTCTGAGAGGCAGAAGTGATATCTGTCTGCGCTTGAGGAACTGACGTGCTCGCATGAGTACTCCAGGTCTGTGGTCATCTTGTCCTCAAGGCCTGGTATGATGCGGGTCATGTCTTCGAGCCGCGAGTTTCTCTTGAGGTACAGTGTAACGGTCACCACGGCGGCGATCTCAGAGGCCAGGAAACCGAATCCGGCCGTGAAGAATGACCAGCCGTACTCGTAGCTGAACCCGCCGCCTCCTTGTTTCTGGTGGGAATACAGAAGGTGGGAGGTTATGATGGCGTATGACATCTGGAGAGAGAGAGGGGAGGGGGGAGAGAAGGACAGAAAAGAAGAGAGAAAGAGAACAGGAGAGAGCACAAGAAAGAACGAGAGAGAAAGCGTGAGAGAGAGAGAGAGAGAGTCAGAGAGAAAGTTAGAGAGGAAAAAAAGAAGAGAGAGAGAGAGCAAGACAGAGAAAGAGAGAGGAGAGAGAAAGAACGAACGAACGAACGAACTTTATTTTAAAAGGGTAACAAATTGGGCACGCAGGCCCGTCTTACATTCGGCCCTTTCAATCACTCATCTTTCATTCATCAAATGTGCATGTTACATTTACATAGGGGGGAAAAAAACATTGTCAAATGGATTTTGTAAGCATAAACAATGCATATTACGTGTGATGCATTCACATGGGGAAAAAAACATTGTCAAATGAAAGTTGTAAACATAAACAGTGCATATTGCAATGTTGTGAGACACATCACCCATCCACCCTCACATCCCGCAGCCACCCACACATCCCGCAGCCACCCTCACATCCCCCACCCACCACACTTCCCCCACCCACCCACACATACCTCCACGCACTCACACAGACCCAGGCAAACATACATGCCGCCACCCACCCACTGATCCCCCACCCACACACATTTCTCCACCCACAGACACATCCCCCACCCATCCCATAACCGACACGCACACACCCACCCACATATTCTCCAACACCCACCCACACACCCGCAACCACCCAGCAAAACACACATCACAAAACCACACACACATACCCCCGCCAACCCACACATCCCGCACCTATCCATACACACATCCCGCACCCTCACAATTTTCCCCACCCACCCACACACACATCAGCCAACCTACACCCACTCATCCACCCAATATCCGCCACCTCTCAACTACACATCCCCCACCTATACACACATCCCCACTAACAAACATATCTCCCCACCTGCCCACACATATCCCCCACCCATAAACACCCAAAAACACACACCTCCCATCCACACACCCACCACCCACATATATCCCACCACACACATCCGCCGCTCACACACATCTTCCCACAAACACACACACATCCCCCACCCATACACTCATCTCTCAGATACATCCACCCACTCACGTACTCATCCATCAACCACTCATACCCACACATCACCCACCCGCCCATCAACACATACATCTCTCATCTACCCTCCCACCCACACACACACCAACCACCCAGCCAAACACACATCCCCCATCCTCAATTAATCCTTCATCCACTTGCACATCCCACACCTCCCCCACTCTCACACATCTCCCCTCCCACACAAAACTAAACCCATGAACACACCCTCCCCCATACACACACAATCCCCCACATGCATTCCCTATACACATCCCCGCCCACACATCTCTCACCCACCCACACATCCCCCACCTACAAACATCCTCACCAACCACACATACATCCTCCATCCACTCACATTTACCCCATCCACACTCACACACTCCCACCCACACAGGCATATCCCATTCACAGACACCACCCACACACACACTCATCCCCCACACCCATTACACACTCATCCCCCAACCCACACAATCTCCTACACACTCACTCACCCACCCAAATACACATTCCCTACCCACACCCCCAACCCACCAACATCCACATACTTCCAACTATCCTCCCAAATATCCCCCACACGCAGACATCCCTCACACACACATACATCCCCCACCGACTACACATACCTTCACCCATCCACACATCACCCATCAACCCATACACACACCCACACACAACCACTCCACACATACATACAAAGAGAGAGGAGGAGAGATCAAAAGAGATAACGTAAGAGAAAGCGAGAGAGAGAGAAAGAGAGAGAAAGTTTGGGAGAGAAAAAGAGAGATGGAGAAAGCAAGAGAAAGAGAGAGTTGGAGAGAGCAACGGAGAGAAAGAGAGGGGAGAGAGAAAAAGATAGAGGAGGAAAAGAGAGCAAAAGAGAGAACGAGAGAGGAAACGAGAAAGGGAAAGGGAGAGTTACAGAAAGAGAAAGAGAGAGAATTAGAGAGAAAAAGAGGGAGGGACGGAGCAAGAGAGAGAGAACGAGTGACAGAAAGAGAGAGGGAGAGTGCAATAGAGAGAGAACGAGAAAGAGATATAGAGAGATTGTGTGTGTGTGTGCGTGCGTGCGTGCGTGTGTGTGTGTGTGTGTGTGTGTGTGTGTGTGTGTGAGAGAGGAGAAAAGAGAGGGAGGAAAAATAATGAGAGAAGGGGACAGAGACACACCCATATTTGCTGTGTTTTCCACAACATATGTCGATTTGTAGAAATGTGCATTGTTTCCTAAGTGTACTAATTGTGGATTCATGTACGTTGTCCCTGTCTGGATATGTAATAAATTTAACTACTGGCTTAACTATGTCCGTTGTCGATTTTGTAATAAACAAATCGAAGTATGTCGAATAGAGAAAACTATTTTGGCCAACACCTTCTCCGTTTGAGGACAAACTCTATTAGAATGTCACCAAGCTTAAGATGACAGCTGTTTTTTTTTTTAAAGCTTTATTCTTATTGACTTCTGAAGGTTAACGACGACGACGAAGAAGAAGAAGACAGGTTTATATTGTTGGATGTGTCCTCTGACCTTTTCTTCTTCCTCTGCAGCTGTGATTGCTAATCAGTATCTGTGAATCTATTTATATGGAATTTCAATAACCTGGGAGGTTCCCTAGTAATTGCTATAAGATGGTCTACCTGTGAACTACTTACGCTGGTGGACACCCGGTAGCCGACCTCGTCATTAATGGCAGATATGTACAGTATCATGCCGACAGCCAGGGAGAGACCTGTGGACATTCATACAGATATGTACAGTATCATGCCGACAGCCAGGGAGAGACCTGTGGACATTCATACAGATATGTACAGTATCATGCCGACAGCCAGGGAGAGACCTGTGGACATTCATACAGATATGTACAGTATCATGCCGACAGCCAGGGAGAGACCTGTGGACATTCATACAGATACATTCATGCATTATTTATTACCGTCTACGTAACGTTAAAACCAGTAATCTGGCTTGGGGGGAAAGTCGCGGTTTTACGATTCCAGGATATATCGAGTCTATGGTTCGAAATCAGTGTGCCATTTGGTAGCATATCACTTTGCGTTGACTTCTGTGGTATGAGGCGTTAGTCGGTCAGAAAGTAATGGAAAAATATTGAACTAATATTGTGTAGTACATCACAAACAGGTAATAAATTCTGGGGTTGAATGCAGCGACCTGTAAAGGAATGGAACAAACTATACAACGTTAACGCTGGATTCCCAGAAGTGCAGTGCTTAAGAGACATATTAGGTCACGAGAGGAATGTTATTTTCTGAGGCGATTTCAACGCTAAAGGCAGATCATGGGGAAACATTTCCTTCAACACACAGGGGGGAGGGGGCGGGGGGGGGGGGGGGGAAATCGAGGCTGCACTTGAAACCATTGGCCTGGTTTGTATCAGCAGTGGCTGTGTCACCAGGACAGCAAATCGTCCAGGTGAGGAGGACGGTGTTATTGACCTGGCGCTGGTTTCTCCTTCACTCGCGGTGGTTCTTGATATTTATTGGCTAAATACAGGTGGGCTGGAGGGCGAGTGGTAGGCATTAAAACCATGACTTGTTCCAAAACTATCATCAGCACTATTAGTACTGCTCTCATTCGCTTTCTTGGCTAGATCTTCATAGAGAGACTGTACTTTCTCCTGGATAGCCATCTTGCTCACAGGCATATTCCGTTGGGTTTGGTCTGCAATCCAGATGGCCAATAGTGCTTCCATGTTCTCGATAAGAGTAATTCTGGTTCGAGTGATCTTTGAAGCACTCAAAGGGGTTACGTTTTTAGCATCCTCTTTGAGTTTGTCAGCACCTGCACGAATTGTCCTTACTGTGCTTGGAAGTAAACCATGGACTTTACCGATATCAAAAGCCCGATCGCCAGCCTCAAAACGTCGTAACACATCTAACTTCACCTCAAGAGTAACACTTTTCCTGGTTCTCTTACTACCAGACACACTATCAGCACTTACTGTGCGCTTTGAACTCATAATTATGGGTGATTACAAGATAAAATCCTGGAAAAACGCACTGCACATATTGTAAAATGGTGACGTTCACGCAGCATAGCAACACAGGTCTCGACGTTATGGCGGAACGTAGCGACGTAACGAGAAGTTATGTCCCATTGTGACAACGATGTTATAGCGAAACGACGTAATCCGAAATGACGTAGAGCGGGACCTTCCTGTTCTACATTCAGCGTGCCACTGAAAATCGTTTCACGTGACACTATTGGCACGTGTGCCCTAGGTTACCGACGCCTGGTCTATAGAGTTACAACACTGGGATACTATAAAAAGAACAACAGCAACAAAAATGAATTGGTTCCACGTCAGTTCTATTTACACATCATCATCATTGTTCAGCAAGCTCTTTGTATCAGGCAAACTCACTTCGGCTTATCGGGTACTTGTAATTTATGTCCCCAAGTCAAGAAAGAGAAGCCAACGTTTTAGTCCAACTGACAAGTGTAGGTTTCGTCTGTAAAGGATTACTTGCATTGTACACAGATATCGCCATAAGTGTTCCGGTCCCCTTCCATGAATCGCACAAGGAGAAACTCGGCACAGTGCAAAAAATACGGTGCACTGACGAGGATGTAAATATGTGTGTATCAGAATCACAACAGTACAATTCCCATGCCGATTAGTGAGAAGGTCGCGATTCACCATATCACACGAATCTCATGCGCTTAGGATCAGGTACGCGCGAATCACAAGAGTCTTGCATCACGTATGTGTGAATCACATGAGTCATGGATAAGGTCTGTGTGAATCACATGGCTCTTGGATCAGGTCTGTGTGAATCACATGAGTCATGGATAATGTCTGTGTGAATCACATGGCTCTTGGATCAGGTCTGTGTGAATCACAAGAGTCTTGGATCAGGTCTGTGTGAATCACAAGAGTCTTGGATCAGGTCTGTGTGAGCCACAAGAGTTTTGGATCAAGTCTGTGTGAATCACGTGAGTTTTGGATCAGGTCTGTGTGAATCTCATGATCTTGGATCAGGTCTGTGTGAATCTCATGATCTTGGATCAGGTCTGTGTGAATCTCGTGATCTTGGATCAGCTCTGTGTGATTCTCATGGTCTTGGATCAGGTCTGTGTGAATCACAAGAGTCTTGGATCAGGTATGTGTGAATCGCATGAGGCTTGGATCAGATATATGTGAATCACATGAGTCTTGAACCATGTCTGTGTGAATCACAAGAGTCTTGGATCAGGTCTGTGTGAGTCTCATGATCTTGGATCAGGTCTGTGTGAATCTCATGATCTTGGATCAGGTCTGTGTGAATCTCGTGATCTTGGATCAGGTCTGTGTGAATCTCATGGTCTTGGATCAGGTCTGTGTGAATCTCATGGTCTTGGATCAGGTATGTGTGAATCATTTGCGTCTTGGATCAGGTCTGTGTGAATCACATGAGTCTTGGATCAGATTTGTGTGGATCACATGAGTCTTGGATCAGGTATGTGTGGATCACATGAGTCTTGAATCATGTCTGTGTGTAATCACACGAGTCTTGAATCAGGTATGTGTGAATCACATGTGTCTTGGATCAGGTATGTGTGATTAACACGAGTCTTGGATCAGGTATGTGTGAATCACATGAGTCTTGGATCAGGACTGTGTTAATCACATGCGTCTTGGATCAGGTCTGTGTGAATCACACAGGCTATATGTTCTTTTGTAGGCAGCTTTTCTTTCTAATGTATTTATTGTGCCTGGACAGCGGCATGTTTGGCCTGCTTTCAACTGTCGTGGTGACTTTAACGTGTTGAAGAGTCCTCCAAATTTTACGCCCTTGTCCGAGAAGATTAGACGTCCGATCTATTACCCTAAGGTACAAATGAAAACCTTGGAAAGTAAAGATGGCAGGTAGTATTGAATGTATTGGGCTGGGCGTAAACACTAGCAGCATTCCATTGTTTCTTATTTATGTTAAAATGCAAACGAACTTGTCCTGCCTTGAGCCAGAGGCGGATGCTGTAACCGCTGCCAACAAGATGCTGTTTTCTAATTCTATATATGTTCTGCGGTTAACTGTCGATAATAGTGGCAGTTGTCTACCAGCTGACTTTAAGAGTATCGACATCCCCCGACTGTAATAACAACAACAACAACAATAACAACAACAGCAACAACAACAACAACAACAACAACAACAACAACAACACATTAAATAAATGTATGGGCTTTCCAGACAGGTATAATACACCACATATAACACCAAGGAGCTGTGGTAGCGCAGCAGCTAACCCTCTTGGCTGCAGACCCGATGGTCAAGGGTTCGAATTTAAATTCCAGGCGGATGTTTACCATGTATCTGGACTCTCGGGTAAAATGGGCGCCAGGGAACGTATGTTGTATAAGAGAAGGCGACCGGTGTTAGATTGACCACCTCCTCCCGGAGTGCCGATTTGTTTATAAAAATACTAACTGACCCGGCCCGGCTTCGCCCAGTCCCTGGAGGGGATCTATCTATCTATCAGTCTGTCTGTCTGTCTGTCTGCTTGTTTGTCCGTCTGTCTGTCTGTCTGACTGACCCGGCCCAGCTTCACCCAGTCCCTGGTGGGGAGCATCTAATTTAATTCATATAAGTAGTCATATAAGCTCCCGTTCCCGACTATCTGTCTGTCGCCTGTCTATCTGTCTGTCTGTCTGACCCGGCCCGGCTTCACCCAGTCCCTGGTGGGGAGCATCTCATTTAATTCATATACGTAGTCATATAAGCTCCCGTTCCCGACTATCTGTCTGTCTGTCTGTCGGTCGGTCGGTCGGTCGGTATGTCTGTCTGTCTGTCTGTCTGTCTGTCTGTCTGTCTGTCTGACCCGGCCCGGCTTCACCCAGTCCCTGGTGTGGAGCATCTCATTTAATTCATATACGTAGTCATATAAGCTCCCGTTCCCGACTATCTGTCTGTCTGTCTGTCTGTCTGTCTGTCTGTCTGTCTGTCTGTCTGTCTGTGTCTGTCTGTCTGTCTGTCTGAGCCGGCCCGGCTTCACCCAGTCCCTGGTGAGGAGCATCTCATTTAATCATATGAGTAGTCATATAAGCTCCCGTTCCCGACTATCTGTCTGTCTGTCTGTCTGTCTGTCTTTCTATCTGACCCGGCGTGGCTTCGCCCAGCTCTTTGCGGGGAGCGTCTCATTAAATTCACACAGTAACTTAAATGAATGTCCTTCCACACACCATCCATTATTTTTTAATGAAAACTGTTTTTAATCACCTACATGACTGTAGATAACTTCTTTAAGCATAAAAAGATGAGTTACAATGTTATGCATTATGCATTATTTTTATGAAAACTTTGAAAATGCCTTAAAGATTATATCATTATTTATTGTAACTCATATGCCTGTAAATAACTATAGACAAAGAGTTTATAAATCTTTGAAAACGATGCAACAATATGACTATAATGTATATAGAAATGTTATTAAAAGTTATGCCCCTTGAAATAACTTGTCTAGAGTTAAGTCCCCTGCTATATAGAAATTATAATGAAAAATGAAATATTAAATTTTAGTAAGTAAGTAGCCGGGAAAAAAAAACTAAAAAAAACTATGACAGAAAGTTGCACAGGAATGAAAAGAAAACGTGTAGAAAATTTCATCTCAATCGGATGGACCGTTCGCGAACGCATAAAGAACAGACATACATACAGTCTCTTTTATAGATATAGATAAGTCTAGCTCCATATGGCCAATCGTCTTTATGGTGTGTAAACGGGTTTTTCCACTTTTCTGATATATATTCAATTTCAGGAGCCGTGTTAACGCAGTGGCTCGTCAGCACGCCAGCCCATCGGGTGATTAGTTAGTTAGTTAGTTAGTCATGGTTCCAACTTCTCTGCAACGGGGGGTCCCCACTATGCTCCGTTCCTGTGCCAGTAAATATCACACAAAATGTTCCTCATTGCCCTATGTGAACAATGGAACAGACAGGAGTCTCGGCAAGTCAACAGCACGCACAGGTACACTGTGCATAATGCCGCCGCCAGAATGCCAACATAAAAGTCCTCCACGAAAAATACAGTTCATCGCCAATGGAATCGGCAGTCACCAGAGAGACTTCATTGACCCGGGTTTTATCCCATATGGCTCGGTCTATTTCCGCAGTGCGACCCGCCGAAAGCACCGCACAACGCACGAACTACGTAGCTCCAGCGACGACTCCCAGGAGTCTCCTGAAAAATGCTCTCGTGAACCGAAAAGGCAAACCAGTCAATCTAGCAACAGCCGGCCGCCATCGTTTCGAACATGCAGTTCATTGTGAAAATACCGGCGAACAGATGTAAAAGCATTCCACGCGAAATTCACAGCTCACAGTGTCGCGGCACGCACTCACTCAGTAGCAGGGTGACGGAAACATAATGAACCGTCAGGTGGTCTTGTCTTCGAAGCTCATTTAGGCGGGGATGTTTTTACATATTAACACAGGCTCCCATTTCGACGGAACTTAAAATATATACCAGGATATGTTCTGGGAAGTATAAGAAGCAGGCAGGATATAAACTACGAGGGGGGAGTCAATAAGTAAGTCACAAATGCCTGTAGAAAAATAACTAAATATAATAATAACTTGAAACTAGTTTATTTGTATACATACATTGTCCCCTTTTTTTCAACATAATTTCCACCAACATTGATGCACTTATCCCATCGTTTTATCAGACATCTCAAACTGGCTGCGTAGAACTGCGTGCTCTGTTTTCTAAACCACGTTTTCACTTCACATTCAACTTCAGCGTCATTCGCTAAATGTCTCCCGCCAAGGTGGGTTTTCAGTGGACCGCCAAGGTGGGTTTTCAGTGGACCAAAAAGGTGGAAATTGCCATATTATGATATGACGGGTACGCACCAGAAAGAAATAAGTAATAGGAAAAAGGGATTATCTATATTTATCCAGAAAAGACGTACCAAAATAAACAACGAACTAAGGAAACTTAGAAACGGGTTTCGTCAGACGACAACAGAGAGGGGACAACAACATCGGACGGGAACGCCGTGAGATTGTTCGCGTCTGTGTTTTTCATAAAGCCTGTGGCTAATGGATATGGATGCGAAGATGCTGGTGAGTCTCGACAGGTAAACAACTGGAGGAAGAATATATTGACAGAGAGAACGATCAATAGAATCCATGTCAGGACCGGGAACACAAAACGACCTAGGCAAAATCTTAAATTCATGAACAGTGAAATGGTAAACCTGAGATCCAAGGCGAATCGGATAAAATAGGGTCGTTAGTCAGAGACGTTATTTAAAAGCGGTCTTGTGGTAAAGACGGTGTATAGTCTGACAGGCTAAGGCTTACTATTATGATTTATTGTCATTATCTAGCATGCTATTAAAAGTATGTGAGTGTTCGCTGGATTGCGTCAGTAATTTCAGTTCTGGAATTTAAGGTGAGGATTTATTATTATCTTAACGAGTTGGCATTTTTCACAGTCCCATTGTTTGTTCACTATTTGCGGACTTGTGATAAGGCATAAATCGCTAGGGGCTAAGTCGGGGCTGCTAGGTGGATGTTCCAGAACTTCCCACCTTAGTTGGTTAATTTTCTCCTGAGTTAATCGAGCCGTATGTGGTCTGACATCATGAAGAAGCAGCACTCCTCTAGTCAGCAGTCCCTGAAATTTCAATCGATCAAGCATTATGCTGTATGCTGAACCATGTGAGCACTCTTTTGCAGATGCTACAGAATCTATCTTTACTCGCCTGTCACCTCTAATCATCTGCTCCACCCGCTGCACGGAAGCTTCTGTTGCAATCTCAACAGGATGACCAGATTGGATTTCATCAACAATTTTAGAGCGTACTTGAGAAATTTTTTCTTCCCAGCTATGCTCCGCTTTACGGGACAAACATTTGTCAGCATAGACAGGAAGCATTTTCTTATGAATGTCCTTTACAGACAGTCCTATTGCCCACAAAAAACGCACAACAGCAGGTTGCTCTTTGGTTGTACACTCCGTAAGTACAGTCGCCATTTTGTTTATGCGCTGCGCATGCACATGAGACACCTAGCGCCACCTGACGAACAGGAATATGAAGTTCGATGTTGCTGTCACGTAATGACACCTGTAGAAAACACCAACTACATTTACCTGCCATCCCACAGAACTGCGAGACTTACTTATTGACTCGTCCTCGTGCATCACATCACTCAACGAGTTGCCCATTGGTCTATACAAACAAGCGGCTAGCACCATATAACCCTCACGCTAGTAGCACGGAAAAGGATTAATTACTGCTGTCACATTCACCTAACGATTGGCTTATTTTTGTTACAGTCCCCCAAAGAATACCCAGTGTAGCGGTATTAGCCAGACATGGAGAATACACCTGCTAGTCGTCGGACTCCTGTCTGACACCGCCCCAGAGAATACCCTGAGCAAATATCCACTGACAAGAACCGACAGTTGGGATGTCTTGGTGTGGTTACAATCTATCGTTATTGTGTTGTTTGTTTCCTGGCGTTGGCCGACAGTTTTTGTTTTAGATTATGTTTTTAACGTTCTCTCGCTCTGAACTCATTCACGTGTTTCTACTTCTAGTGTACTAGACTGATGTTTACGTGTGGATTAGCTTTCCCTATTACTTATTACCAGTGTCCTCGCCATGAGCTTGTGTCTGTGTCCTGGATTTTATATTCTCCCAATGTTAGCTGAATGTTGTCTGTGTCCAGGATTTAATATTCTCCCATCGTTTGGTGGACGTTTTCTATCTCCAAGATTTAATAATTCTCCCATTGTTATCTAGATGTCGTCTGTGTCCAGGATTTAATATTCTCCCATTGTTAATCAATTGTTGTCCGTAACCATGATTTAATATTCTCCCATCATTAGCTGGATGTTTTCAATCTCCAAGATTTAATATTCTTTCATTGTTAGATGGAAGTTTTCAATTTCCAAGATTTAATATTCTGTCATTGTTAGCTGGATGTTTTCAATCTCCAGATTTAATATTCTTTCATTGTTAGATGGAAGTTTTCAATTTCCAAGATTTAATATTCTTCCATTGTTAGCTGGATGTTTTCAATCTCCAGATTTAATATTCTTCTATTGTTAGCTGGTTGTTGTCTATGCCCAAGATTTAACATTCTTCCATTGTTAGCTGGTTGTTGTCTATGCCCAAGATTTAACATTCTTCCATTGTTAGCTAGATGTCTGTGTCCGGGATTTAATATTCTCATTCTTCTTTGGGGTATTCTATACATTAGTTCACCGTTTTCTCTGATCCATTCTACACATTAGTTCACACGTTTCCCCTAGTTTCACACCATAGTTCCCACGTTTCCCCTAGTTCCACACCATAGTTCACACGCTTCCCTTAGTTCCACACCATAGTTAACACGTTTCCCCTAGTTCCACACCATAGTTCCCACGTTTCCCCTAGTTCCACACCATAGTTCACACGCTTCCCCTAGTTCCACACCATAGTTCACACGCTTCCCCTAGTTCCACACCATAGTTCACACGCTTCCCCTAGTTCCACACCATAGTTCACACGCTTCCCCTAGTTCCACACCATAGTTTTCACGTTTCCACTAGTTCCACACCATAATTCCCACATTTCCCCTAGTTCCACACAATAGTTCACACGCTTCCCCTAGTTCCACACCATAGTTCACACGCTTCCCCTAGTTCCACACCATAGTTCACACGCTTCCCCTAGTTCCACACCATAGTTCACACGCTTCCCCTAGTTCCACACTATAGTTCCCACGTTTCCCCTAGTTCCACACCATAGTTCACACGTTTCCCCTAGTTCCACACCATAGTTCACATGCTTCCCCTAGTTCCACACCATAGTTCCCACATTTCCCCTAGTTTCACACCATAGTTCACACGCTTCCCCTAGTTCCACACCATAGTTCACACGCTTCCCCTAGTTCCACACCATAGTTCACACGCTTCCCCTAGTTCCACACCATAGTTCACACGCTTCCCCTAGTTCCACACCATAGTTCACACGCTTCCCCTAGTTCCACACCATAGTTCACACGCTTCCCCTAGTTCCACACCATAGTTCACACGCTTCCCCTAGTTCCACACCATAGTTCACACTTTTCCCCTAGTTCCACACCATAGTTCACACGCTTCTCCTAGTTCCACACCATAGTTCACACGCTTCCCCAAGTTCCACACCATAGTTCACACTTTTACCCTAGTTTAACACCATAGTTCACACGCTTCCCCTAGTTTCACACCATAGTTCACACGCTTCCCCAAGTTTCACACCATAGTTCACACGCTTCCCCTAGTTCCACACCATAGTTCACACTTTTACCCTAGTTCCACACCATAGTTCACACGCTTCCCCTAGTTCCACACCATAGTTCACACGCTTCCCCTTGTTCCACACCATAGTTCACACGCTTCCCCTAGTTCCACACCATAGTTCACACGCTTCCCCTAGTTCCACACCATAGTTCACACGTTTCCCCTAGTTCCACACCATAGTTCTCACGTTTCCCCTAGTTCCACACCATAATTCCCACGTTTCCCCTAGTTCCACACCATAGTTCACACGCTTCCCCTAGTTCCACACCATAGTTCACACGCTTCCCCTAGTTCCACACCATAGTTCACACGCTTCCCCTAGTTCCACACCATAGTTCACACGCTTCCCCTAGTTCCACACCATAGTTCCCACGTTTCCCCTAGTTCCACACCCTAGTTCACACGTTTCCCCTAGTTCCACACCATAGTTCACACGCTTCCCCTAGTTCCACACCATAGTTCACACGCTTCCCCAAGTTCCACACCATAGTTCACACTTTTACCCTAGTTCCACACCACAGTTCACACGCTTCCCCTAGTTCCACACCTTAGTTCACACGCTTCCCCTAGTTCCACACCATAGTTCACACGCTTCCCCAAGTTCCACACCATAGTTCACACTTTTACCCTAGTTCCACACCACAGTTCACACGCTTCCCCTAGTTCCACACGTTAGTTCACACGTTTCCCCTAGTTCCACACTATAGTTCACACTTTTCCCCTAGTTCTACACCATAGTTCACACTTTTCCCCTAGTTCTACACCACAGTTCACACGCTTCCCCTAGTTCCACACCATAGTTCACACGTTTCCCCTAGTTCCACACCATAGTTCACACGTTTCCCCTAGTTCCACACCATAGTTCACACGCTTCCCCTAGTTCCACACCATAGGTCACACGCTTCCCCTAGTTCCACACCATAGTTCACACTTTTCCCCTAGTTCCACACCATAGATCACACTTTTCCCCTAGTTCCACACCATAGTTCACACGCTTCCCCTAGTTTCACACCATACTTCACACGTTTCCCCTAGTTTCACACCATAGTTCACACGCTTCCCCTAGTTCCACACCATAGTTCACACGCTTCCCCTAGTTCCACACCATAGTTCACACGCTTCCCCTAGTTCCACACCATAGTTCACACGCTTCCCCTAGTTCCACACCATAGTTCACACGCTTCCCCTAGTTCCACACCATAGTTCACACGCTTCCCCTAGTTCCACCCCATAGTTCACACGCTCCCCTAGTTCCACACATAGTTCACACGCTTCCCTAGTTATCCACACCATAGATCACACGCTTCCCAAGTTCCACACCAAGGTTCACACGCTTCCCTAGTTCCACACCATAGTTCACACGCTTCCCCTAGTTTCACACCATAGTTCACACGCTTCCCGTAGTTCCACACCATAGTTCACTACGCTTCCCCTAGTTTCCACACCATAGTTCACCGCTTCCCCCTAGTTCCACACCATAGTTCACACTTTTTCCCTAGTTTCACACCATAGTTCACACGCTTGCCCTAGTTCCACACCATAGTTCACACGCTTCCGCTAGTTTCACACCATAGTTCACACGCTTCCCCTAGTTCCACACCATAGTTCACACGCTTCTTCTGCTAGTTCCACACCATAGATCACACGCTTCCCCTAGTTCCACACCATAGTTCACACGCTTCCCCTAGTTCCACACCATAGTTCACACGCTTCCCCTAGTTCCACACCATAGTTCACACGCTTCCCCTAGTTCCACACCATAGTTCACACGTTTCCCCTAGTTCCACACCATAGTTCACATGCTTCCCCTAGTTCCACACCATAGTTCACACGCTTCCCCTAGTTCCACACCATAGTTCACACGTTTCCCCTAGTTACACACCATAGTTCACACGCTTCCCCTAGTTCCACACCATAGTTCACACGTTTCCTTTAGTTCCACACCATAGTTCACACGTTTCCCCTAGTTCCGCACCATAGTTCACACGCTTCCCTTTGTTCCACACCATAGTTCACACGCTTCCCCTAGTTCCACAACATAGTTCACACGCTTCCCCTAGTTCCACACCATAGTTCACACGCTTCCCCTAGTTCCACACCATAGTTCACACGCTTCCCCTAGTTCCACACCATAGTTCACACGCTTCCCCTAGTTCCACACCATAGTTCACACGCTTCCCCTAGTTCCACACCATAGTTCACACGCTTCCCCTAGTTCCACACCATAGTTCACACGTTTCCCCTAGTTCCACACCATAGTTCACACTTTTCCCCTAGTTCCACACCATAGTTCACACGTTTCCCCTAGTTCCACACCATAGTTCCCACGTTTCCCCTAGTTCCACACCATAGTTTCCACGTTTCCCCTAGTTCCACACCATAGTTTACACGTTTCCCCTAGTTCCACACCATAATTCACACGTTTCCCATAGTTCCACACCATAGTTCCCACGTTTCCCCTAGTTCCACACCATAGATTACACGTTTCCCCTAGTTTCACAACATAGTTCACACGCTTCCCCTAGTTCCACATCTTAGTTCACACGCTTCCCCTAGTTCCACACCATAGTTCACACGCTTCCCCTAGTTCTACACATTAATTCACACGCTTCCCCTAGTCCTACACATTAATTCACAAGCGTTCTTTGATTCATTCTACAAATTAGTTGACAGGCGTCTTCTGATTCATTCTACACATTAGTCCATACGGTTTCTAGATAACATTTCATTATTAATTCACAAGTTTCTTCTAATTTTTTTCTACAAATTAATTTACAAGCTTCCTCACATTCCACTAATCAATTCAAACTCTTTAACACATTCTACCTATGGTTCCGTCGCCCTGCTACTGAGTTGAGTGCGTGGCGCAACGCTGTGAGCTGTGAATTTCGTGTGAAATGCTTTTAAATCTGCCCGAGTTTGTGGAGCGTGAACTGCATGTTCAGAGCAATGGTGGCTGGCTATGTCCCAGAATTGACCAGTTTTTTGTGCCTAATGCAGAAATGTGTGGCTGCTGGTCTTCTGGTTGACTGCCGCTTCGTTTGACGATGAACTATGTTTCGTGGAGGACTGTTGTTTTGGCATTCAGGAGACGGCATTATGTATAGTGAAATGTTGTTTACATATGTTCGAGGTGTTGTGGCGTGAACTACTCGGAAAATGGCGAAGCTGGCTAGAAAACATCTAGAAACGGAACAACAACAACATCTAGAAATATCGGCATGCATGACAACTGGTTATGACGCAGAAGTGACCTGTTTTTTGCCTTGTTTCTAATGACTGCCGTTTCCATCGATGATGAACTGTATTTTCGTAGATGACTTTTGTATTGGCGTTCTGGCAACGGCATTATGTACACTGAAATGTGTGTTGTTGTTTTTTTTAAACATCTGTTCGAGGTTGTTTTGTTGCGTGAACTACATTTTGGAGAAAAAACGGCGTGGCTGGCTAGAAAACATCTAGAAACGGAACACCAACATCTAGAAACATCGAGACTTTGTAGGTGAACATCTGGTTGGGAAAGTGACTGCCACTTCGATCAAGGATGAATGTTGCGTGGAGGACTTTTGTGGTGACATTCTGGTGGCGGCATTATGCACAGTGTGCCTGAGCGGGCTTTTGTTTGTCGAGACTCCTGTCTTTTCCACTCTTTCTATAACTCATTGTATAAACTTCTCCTAACTCATTCTTTAAATTAATTCGCACACTTCTTCTAACTCATTCTATAAATTAATTCACAAACATCTAACTCATTCTACACATTAATTCACTGGCTTCCTGGAACTCATTCTACTTATTTGTTGGCAAGCTTCTGATAACTCACTTTACATATTTGTCCACACGCTTCCTCTAACTCTAGTTGACAAACCAATCAACCAGTCTAAGAAGATCAGTGGCCCCAACTTGCTTACCAGAAAGGATAAACAGGACTCCTCCCACTAACGACTTGCCGTCTTTCTTGATGTTCCCGACAACACTAAAGATGACTGCGGTAACGGCCAGGATCAGGGAAGACACTGGTAAGGCAACTGATCTCCGTGTGGTAACTGGCGAGAAGAACATACGTTAATACGGAGGCAGAGCCGACTCCATGGCCAAAGGAATTACGAACGCAATTCATTATGCCGCATGCCACGTTCGAAACACAGCTGCGGGAGATTTGGAAGCAGACAGTCTTGTGTTGGATTTAATACAATGGTATGAGAGCCGGTCGTTCGGAAACCAATGGCAAAATACTAAATGTAGACTTGCCAAGAAATCATAAATAGCCAAATAATGCTGAGCTTGACTGCAAAGTCCTATACTGGATATGCAACTAACGTTTTTTTTCTTTGTTGAGCTGTTGCATATTTGCGTATCATTATGGTGAGAGTTTACTATTGTGAAATTAGCATTAATTTGGAAAATATTAGACTAACGATGCAAAGGTAGTGCAGAGACGGATGTTTGTATTCAGCTTAAGTAACTGGGACTCCAATTAAAAGCAATTACACTTCGTCACAATATAGATTGGCAGTGAGGCCTGGAGTCTCATTTTGGTCGATGTCTGATCTAGACCAGACACACGAGGTATAAAGGTGATGAACGCGGGAATACTGGATTAGTTTCCCTTCAACAATATGTGCCCCAGTTACTGACTTTGTGCTGTGTGTTTGCTGTGTGTTTGCTGTGTGTTTGTTGTTACTTGTGTAACGTATGTTTAATATAGCATTTAAAGACCTACAGTATTTTTTTTATTTTGCGTTCGCTCGCTTTGAACTCAAGAGTAGTCCATGCTGCTATTTCTATTGCACAGAACTGATTTTTGCGTGTGGATTAGCTTTCCTTATTACAAGTGACCCTCGCCATTAGGAGAACCCACTCCGACTTCAGAGGTACTTGCAATTTACGTCCCCAAGTCAAGGACGAGAAGTCAACTGAACAATGTAGGGGTTGAAGCCGCTACCTCGTCATTAGCACACCGGATGACGAGAGCTCTTACCCAGTCTGCCTAGCTTTAAGTCTGTCTGTCTGTCTGTCTGTCTGTCTGTCTGCCTGCCTGTCTGTCTGTCTGTCTGTCTGTCTGTCTGCCTGCCTGTCTGTCTGTCTGTCTGTCTGTCTGTCTGTCTGTCTGTCTGTCTGTCTGTCTGTCTGTCTGTCTCCATTACCCTTTCTCTCGCCTTTATCTGTCTCCCTCTCTCTCTGTCTCTTTCTCTCTCTCTGTCTCCCTCTCTCTGTGGGCCTCCTTTTCTCTCTGTGTCTCCCTTCCTCTCTCTGTGTCTCCCTCTTTCTCTCTCTCTCTCTCTCTCTCTCTCTCTCTCTCTCTCTCTCTCTCTCTCTCTCTCTCTCTCTCTATCTCTCTCTCTCTCTCTTTTAGAAACAAGAGACCTGGCATCTATTATATGTGTATTCAAGAGACCTGGAATATGTTATATGTATATCCAAGAGACTTTGAATCTATTGTATTTATATCCAAGAAACCTGCAATCTTTATAAGTATATCCCATATACCTGGAATCTATGAGGTATAATCCTACAGACATGGGATCTGTGAGGTATATCCCAGAGACATGAAATCTATAAGATATATCCCAAAGACATATAATCTATAAGGTATATCACAGACACGTAGAATCTATGACGTATATCCCAGAGACATGCAATCTATGACGTATATTCCAGAGACATGCAATCTATGACGTATATCCCAGAGACATGCAATCTATGACGTATATCCCAGAGACATGGAATATATGAGGCATATTCCAGAGTCATGGAATCTATAAGGTATATTACAGAGTCATTGAATCTATGAGGCATATCCGACAGTCATGGAATCTATGAGGTATATCTTAGATGCGTAGAATCTATGAGGTATATCCCAAAGACATGGATTCTATGAGATATAACCAAGAGACATGGAATCTATGAGATATATCCCAGAGACATGGAATATGTGAGGTATATCCCAGAGACATGGAATCTATGAGGTATAACCCAGAGACATGGAATCTATGAGATATATCCCAGAGACATGGAATATATGAGGTATATCCCAGAGACATGGAATATGTGAGGTATAACCCAGAGACATGGAATCTATGAGGTATAATCCGAGAGACATGGAATCTATGAGGTATAACCCAGAGACATGGAATCTATGATGTATATCCCAGAGACATGGAATCTATGAGGTATAACCCAGAGACATGGAATCTATGAGGTATATCCCAGAGACATGGAATCTATGAGGTATAATCCGAGAGACATGGAATCTATGAGGTATAACCCAGAGACATGGAATCTTTAAGATATATCCCAGAGACATGAAATCTATGAGGTATAACCCAGAGACATGGAATATTTAAGATATATCCCAGAGACATGGAATCTATGAGGTATAACCCAGAGACATGGAATCTTTAAGATATATCCCAGAGACATGAAATCTATGAGGTATAACCCAGAGACATGGAATCTATGAGGTTTAATTCGAGAGACATGGAATCTATGAGGTATAATCCGAGAGACATGGAATCTCTGAGGTATAATCCGAGAGACATGGAATCTATGAGGTATAATCCGAGAGACATGGGATCTATGAGGTATAATCCGAGAGACATGGGATCTATGAGGTATAATCCGAGAGACATGGGATCTATGAGGTATATACCAAAGACATGGATTCTATGAGGTATAACCCAGAGACATGGAATCTATGAGGTATAACCCAGAGACATGGAATCTATGAGATATATCCCAGAGACATGGAATATGTGAGGTATATCCCAGAGACATGGAATCTATGAGGTATAATCCGAGAGACATGGAATCTATGAGGTATAATCCGAGAGACATGGAATCTCTGAGGTATAACCCAGAGACATGGAATCTATGAGGTATAACCCAGAGACATGGAATCTATGAGGTATAACCCAGAGACATGGAATCTTTAAGATATATCACATAGACGTAGAATATATGAGGTATATCCCAGAGACATGGAAATCTATGAGGTATATCCCAGAGACATGGAATCTATGAGGTATAACCCAGAGACATGGAATCTATGAGATATATCCCAGAGTCACGGAATATGTGAGGTATATCCTAGAGTCTTGGAATATATGAGGCATATTCCAGAATCATGGAATCAATACGGTATATTCCAGAGTCATGGAATCTATGAGGCATATCCCACAGTCATAGAATCTATGAGGTATATGCCAGAGATATGGAATCTATGAGGTATATCCCAGAGTGATGGAATCTGTGAGGTATGTACCAGAGACATGGAATCTATGAGATATATCCCAGAGACATGGGATATGTGAGGTATGTACCAGAGACATGGAATCTATGAGGTATATCCCAGAGACATGGGATATGTGAGGTATATCACAGAGACATGGAATCTATGAGGTATATCCTAGAGACATGGAATATATGAGGTATATCCCAGAGTCATGGAATCTATGAGGTATATCCCAAAGTCATGGAAATTCACATACACGAGATATATCCAAGAAACATGGATATATTAAGTATATCCAAGAGTCGTAGTTCTATTAGATATCCACAACACAACCAGCTACATGAACTCATACCTACCAATGATGGCGAATGATGTTGTGCTGAAAGTCTCCCCGCGGCCTGTGCCGATATCTTCATAAGTAATGGCCATACAGTTGATTAAGTCCGGAACTGAGACGATAGACAAAACATGGCTGTGTGACAATTTGCGGGTGAGAGATAACGCTAAAGTTCTTAATCAAAGTGTATATGCTTTTATATTCGACGATGACGCCGTTTTCAAATGATACTGTTTTTCAGCAATTAAATGTGCTATACTTTCATCCAATGGTCGTATTATGTCATCCAAACGTTTTATTTCCAGCTCTCCACACAGGCTGTATTTAGTCAACCATACGTTCAATTCGATTCTATATGATTGATTGATTGATTGATTTAGGAACCGACATCACAGCATTCGGGACATTCCCATAAGCGCTCCGTCCCCATCCTCAGCAGCCAGCGAAGAGTTCCAACACTAATAGTTCCAGTAGCAATCTGATTATATGTCCGTCTCGCCCTTCCTCTGAGCGTCGAGCGTCGGCCAGATCCCCTCATCACACCTCGCTGTCTCATTCTTACCAGACTATGGTGATCTATTTGCTCCTCCGAGGTGTACACGTGCTCCCACAAGGCCGCAACCACGTCCGCCTTGTCATGCATCAATACTCCACCAAGTTTTGCCGAGCCAGCCAATCTGTCCGCCTGTTCATTCCCCAGCACACCGGCATGCCCAGAAGAAAAGATCCAGGTGATGCTTGCTACCCGTGACCTCCGATGCGAAGCAAGCCACTCTGCACGAAGCTTGCCTGTTCTCACCCTTCTCAGCATGCTTTCTGAGTCAGTTACAATCACAATGTGTGTATGTATCGTATTAAAGCTGCACTGACCGCCTCCACTTCCATTCTTAAGCTAGATGTAGTGTCATCATACGCCAGGCTCTCCTGCACCAAACGCCGACCATTAGTTTTTGCCAAGAACCCCCAGGCACTTCTCCTACCTCTCAACACCGACCCATCCGTGTAGATAATCACATCACCCGGGCGAGAATTTTCCAGAATTAGTTGCTGGATTTACACTTCCGCGGCCCCTGCTGGCGACTCCCTGCACTCCCGGCTCAATGTGATTATAACTCTGCACAAGTCTGACTGCACGGCTGGCACTCTGACCCACTCCTCTCCTCGCCTGATGTTCTCCAAGGGGCACACCTGTCTGATCGTATCCTCCACCTGAGCCATCCATGATTTCCCTCTTATCAGTCTCTGACCCTTAACTACGTCCAGCGCCTCATGCAACGGGTGATCTGTGTCTGCAGCTACTCTGAGGTATGCCTTCGCTTGCATCACCTTGTGCCTACCAGCAACAGTAGGCAGACCAAGGATCGATTCTATATATGTTGTATTTAGTCATCGAATCGTTTTATTTAGTTCTCCACAAGTTGTATTTTGTCATTCATATGTTCTATTAAATTTTATATAGGTTGTATTTAGGTATTCATACATTTTATTTGGTTCTCCACAGGTCGTAGTTTGTCATCCTTACGTTTTATTTTGTTCTCCACATGTTGTATTTTGTCATCCATACGTTTTAGTTAGTTCTCTACAGGTTGTATTTAGTCACCCATACGTTTTATTAAGTTCTCCACATGTTGTATTTAGTCATCAATGCGTTTTAGTTAGTTCTCTACAAGTTGTATTTAGTCATCCATACGTTTTATTTGTTCGATATGGATGAAAGGCATATCATCTTCTGTGGGGACTTCAATGCCAGAGGCAGTCAATGGGGGAATTGCATCACCAATAGACAGGGGAAGATCTGGAGGACGCTCTGGCACCTGCTGCCCTGGTCTGTCTGAATGATAGGAAAGTCACTAGAATAGCCACTCGACCAGGTGACTCTGACAGTGTCATTGACTTGGCTCTGGTGTCACCCACCATCGCACCAAGGTGCCGGTGGGGTACACTGGGATACCACGACAGTGACCACTACCCTTGTATCATCCTGATCGAGAAAGACAGGGCCAGGAGTCAAGGAAACAAGACAAATGCCTTCCCGTACGACAACACTGGTCAAGACGCCATAAGCAAGGTCAGAAGGAGAAAACTAACTTCCTCCCGCAGGAGACAAGAAAGATGGTTGCAGCCACCATGGTGGAATGGCGAGGTCGAAAAGGCATGGCTGGGAAAGAGGCAGGCTGTCAAAGACTGGCAAAAAGCCAGAAAGTCCAACATGCCACAGGCTGAGTTGGCAGATCTAAAGACTGAGGTACATAGGACGATGACTCTATTCAAATCCTGCGCCAAACAGGCCAAGGCCGAGAAATGGGACGAGTTCTGCAGGAAGGTGTGCTCCGAGCGATCTCTTACGACATTCTGGCGCCTCCATAAGAGCATGAACGGCGCCTCACAACGTAGGGGTATTCCAGACTTTCAAGGCACAGACCTCACATGGAAAAAGTCGGATGCGGATAAAGGTAAGGCGCTTCTTGCACGCTACATAGAGCAAACTGACCAGAAAGACGAGCCCGCCAGACAGAGGACCACAACGACACTCTCTCAGTTGTGCGAGGGGGTCGGGACAGACGAAGAATGCATAATCACAGCTGAGACAATACGTGCAATGCTCAAGAAATCACATAACACCAGCCCCAGGCCCAGACGGCATCCGATATGGTGACCTACTGATGATGTCAGACGAAGACATGGAAGAACTGGCCAGAGAATTCAACACCAGTATCCAAAGGGGTCAGATCAAAGAGGAATGGCTACACAGCTACTTGCTGCCGCTGCCAAAACCGAACAAAGACCATTCCAAGATAAGCAGATACAGAATCATTACGATGCAGAACACTGTTGGCAAGCTACTGGAGAAAATTGTAGCACACAGACTTGCTTGTGACTTGGAACATCTCGGCTGCTTCCCTCGCACACTTGGAGGATACAGACGTAACAAAGAGTCATGGCTGAATGCGGCGGTCTTTGCTCAAGATGTTTACGAAGGATTTCAGGTCAGAGAAGAGACATGTACGGCCGCCATAGACTTAGAGGACGCATATAACAGAGTATCTTTCGAGCACTTGATGCAAACCCTCCTCAGACTGAAAGTGCACCCTCACCTTGTACGATGGATAGCTGCAGTTCTGCTCCAAAGGAAGGTGTTGCTAAGATGCGGGAGCTGGTCTTCTGAGCCGATAACGATATGTCCAGGATTGCCGCAGGGTTCACCACTGTCACCAGTACTATTCAACGCGTATACGGTGCCGATCACTGAACAACAGTTGGACGAGAGGGGTAGGACTCAGTCATTTGTTGACGACATTCTCGTGCACCGACAGGGTTTAGATAGACAGGTGGTTACCAATGATATGCAGGGCGAACTAGATCGAATTTCCTTATGGTGCGCTGATGCCGGTGCCCTTGTCAACCCTGCAAAGGCAACGGTTACATGGTTCTCCCTAAACAATCATATTGTTAAAACAGACCTGCCGGCAGTAAGATTGATGGGAGCATTTTGAGTAGAACCCAGCCGATGACATATCTTGGCGTGAGGCTTGATCGTAGCCTGCCCTTCAGAGATCATGTCGATTATGTTATAATGAAAGCTCGGAAAGGTTTGTCAGCAATGAGAGTCATGGCGACTGCCAATATTGAGCAAAGACTGCTAATACTTCTGTTCCAGGGACTGGTGCTTTCACGCATCGAGAATGCCCTGCCCATCCTCACTGTCAGCCCTACACAGATTGGAAGACTTGAAAAGGTACAAAACGAAGCCATGCGCATCATTTTGGGCTGCACGAAAGGCACCAGCTGTGTAGCAATGAGATACCTCCTTGACTTCCCGACAATGGAACACAGGATCAAGATCTGGAGAGCTCGTGCATACTTAAAAATAAGTGCAGATGAGCGAACCCTCTGCATGACGCTATATTCAGAGAAATGGGTGACAGGCTAAAGAGAGGCAAATCATGGATGGGTCTGGCGGAAGACGTCGTCAGACAGGTCTGCAGTCTTACCAGCATCAACCCCGGCAAGGAATTGGTGCCGGTGCCTTCAGCTTTTAAGTGCACTTTCTCCTGCATTATCACACTCGACAGACGGTGTAGAGAGCAGAACCCTGCCGCTGTCAATGCAGAAGTCAACGCGCTCATCTATGAACACTCAGATAGCCCCGAAGTGCTCATTTATACAGATGGATCTGTTGTAAAGCAGCAGAGAAGTGCGTGGGCATTTACAGCCCGTTCAAATGGCCGAACCGTTCAAGAATCTAGTGGTGCCCACTCTATGACCACGAGCAGCATGACGATGGAGGTGATGGCAGTTACACAGGCTTTCATATGGCTGGAATCACAGCATTATACCAACGTGTGTGTACTAAGTGATTCAATGAGCATGATTCAGAAGGTCGAAGCTGGATCTGTACGTAGACAGTGGACTGAGTCGCTGCGGAAGTCTGTTGTCCGTAAAGTCACCTTCATCTTCGTCCGGGACATGCGGGAGTCGAGGGAAATGAACGAGCTGATAAACTGGCTGGCTCTGCACCCTCTGTAGACGGCCAGCCCATGGCTCGTGCCGATGTTATTAACGTCCTCAAAGATATGGCGAGAGCAGAGGACTTTGACGTCAGTGATTCCACATCGCTGTCAAGGATGAAAGACTTGGGAGTAAGAATTGGCACGGCCAGACGCGAGAGGTACATCGGGAAAACGAGGTGCCTCGTCAACAAACACAGAACTGGCACTATTAGCCACCGGACGCTGATGCATATGCTGGGGGGGGGGGGGGGGGGGGGGGAGAGGATCTGAGCACCTATGGACCTGTCCGGAGTGCAATGAAGATACCTCAACTAATAACTGATAACTGATAATGTTTTATTTAGTTATCCACAGGTTGTATTTAGTCATCCATACGTTTAATTAGCTCTCCACAAGTTATATTTTGTCATCCATATGTTGTATTTAGTCATCCATATGTTGTATTTAGTCATCCATATGTTGTATTTAGTCATCATACGTTTTAGTTAGCTCTCCACAGGTTATATTCTGTCATCCATATGTTGTATTTAGTCTTCTATATGTTGTATTGATTCATCCATATGTTGTATTCAGTTATCCATATGTTGTATTTAGCCACCCATAGGCCTTCAGGCCTAGAAAATATGACGGGCCTAACATTTCAAATACCCACACCAGGCTCGTGCTACTGGACTTTAATTTTTTTTTATGGGTTGGGGAGGGGGGTGGGCCGCGGTAATATAGTAGGCAGCCGCTTGTCTGCCGGCCTAGAGGTCATGAGTTCGAAACCGTATCAGACGGGTATTTACAATGATATGGCTTTCAGGTCGACCCAGCCGAAAATGAGTACCAGATAATTTCTTGGGAAATAAAGGTGACCGCATGAGTATGACCACACTACCCGCAGTGCCAGATGATCTATACAGGTATGCATCCAGCATCACATATGTCCGTAGCGGTTTAAAACAAGTAAACAGGTCTTTACGATTGTTGCTTACTTATCCACAGGTAGTATTTAGTCATCCACACGTTTCACTCAGTAATCTGTGTATTGTAATATGTCATCAATAGTGTTTTTCGATCATTCATCAAATGCTGTGTGAATTCAACATCACTGTATGAAGTGGGAACAGAGACCTAGACTTCAAGATGGGGTGTAACGTTGAGGTTTGTAGGTCTTCAGAAGACACGATCGAGTTGTGAGGATGAACGATTAGAAAAAAGCAATATCAGTTCGTATGAAAATGGCAGTACTGAAGGAAATACAGGTGTGGAAGATATAGAGTACTTCAGTCATACCAAATGACTTAAAAATGTACTGGAAACATAATGGAGGGAAAAGCTGAGAGGAGCAGGTCTAAAAGGCGTTAGAGATATCCATGGATAAACAACATCAAGAGGTCAGGGCTGCGGATTAGAGGATAGTGAGACACAGTTTCATAATTCGCCGACATAGCGAGTCCAGGATTCGAAATAAAACAACTATTCCAAAATTAAAGAAGGTGGGTCGTAAGAAATGGATGACAGAAGAAATTTTACACCTAATGGAAACAAGAAGACTCAACAAAAATAATCCTGCCAAATATGAAGAAATTCACAGACAAGTCAGAATATTATGTAAGGAGGCAAAAGAAGCATGGCTTGGGGAAAAGTGCTTAGACATTAAAAAACAACACAACAGTCAAATTACCAAATTAGTGCACAATAGAATTCAGGAACTTACTAATAAAAGAACAATTACATCAACAGGCTGTCTAAAAACTACAGATGGCAAAATCATAATAGAAAAAGATCAGATTCTACATGTATGGACAGATTATGTGAAAAACCTTTATAATGATAACAGAGAGGAACAGTATGATATTAGATTTAATCATGAAGGGCCGCCAATTTTGAAGATGGAGGTTCGAAATGTTCTTAAGCATATGAAAGCTGGCAAGGCCCCCGGTGCAGATAACATCACAACAGAAATGATTAAAGCTTTAGAAGAATTTGGACTAGATCAAGTCACCAGACTGCTGAACACATTATATGATACTGAAGATATACCTTCTGAATTATGTAACTCTGTATTTATTGCAATCTCAAAGAAATCAGGAACCTTGGAATGTGATCAACATAGAACAATTAGTATAATGAGCCACATCACAAAGATTTTGCTACGAATTATCATGCAAAAAGTGAGGAAGAAAATACAACCTGAAATAAGGGAAGAACAATGTGGGTTTGTAGAAGGAAAGGGTACAGTAAATGCTGTGTATATGCTGCGAACAGTTATTGAACGTGCTATAGAAGTAAACAAGGATATACACCTTTTCTTTATTGACTACACAAAGGCTTTTGATAGAGTTAGACATGTCAACATGGTAGATATGCTTGCAGATCTACAAATTGATGGGAAAGACATTAGACTTATAAAAAACATATATTGGAAACAACAAGCTGCCATAAGGATTGATAATGAAGTGGGACAATATCAACCTATTAAGAGAGGTGTTAGGCAGGGATGTGTAATGTCTCTAGATCTTTTTTCCCTATACAGTGAAAATATTTTCAGGAATGTAGAAGATATAAATGGAATCAGCATTGGAGGACGAAACATCAACAACATTAGATATGCAGATGATACAGTCTTGATATCAGACAATGAGCAGGATCTGCAACAATTAGTAGACGCAGTTGTTGTACACGGTGAGCAGCTTGGGTTGGAATTAAATTGTAAGAAGACACAGGTTATGGTCGTCACTAGGAAGAACGAAATACCACAATGTAATATACAAGTAAATGGGAATATTCTTCAACAAGTGAATCGGTACAATTATCTCGGAACAGTCATAACATCTGATGGGAGATGCCTTGAAGAGATTAGAACAAGAATCGCCATGGCGAAAGTAGCCTTTAGCAAGATGAAATACATTCTGACCAATAAAAAGATGTCAACTGAAACGAGAAAAAGAGTGTTAAGAGGATACATAGAGCCTGTTCTTTTGTATGGATGTGAATCTTGGACAATGTGCAGTCAAGCTGAAAAACATCTGATGGCTGCAGAAATGTGGTTTCTGAGAAAAATGCAAAGAATACCATGGACAGACAGAAAAACCAATGACCAAGTACTACAGGAAACACATAAAAATCGTAAATTGATTAGAGAAATTAGACGTAGACAGTCAAAATTTTTTGGACATGCTATGAGAAGAAATGGATTGGAGAACTTAGTGACAACTGGCAAGATCGAAGGAAACAGACCAAGAGGAAGACCGAGAGGAAAATACCTGGATGGCTTGGCTACATGGCATGGACGAGACAGGAACACTAAGCTGATCCACGAGTGAAAAGGCGAGTCATGACTGCCCACGCTTTCCGGCATGGCACATGATTGATTGATTGATTGATTTGGAAGCAGACACAATTCCTTAGATTTCGCAGACGTGAAGCAGAAAGCAAAGGTACAATATTGAACTAACTTTGCGCGGTAAATCACAAACAGGCAACCAATGCTGTTTTTTTTTTTAACGCGCGGTGAATGACATGCAACCAACAGCCTAGCAGATTATATAATAAGAATCAGGAAAGAACCTGCTTGAGATCCATTACGTCCAATCTTCTCTGCGGAGATGATACAAATTGATGATAATTATGATGATGATGATGATGATGATGATGATGATGATGATGATGATGATGATGACACGTCGATTATGATGATGATGACGATATTGATGATGATAAAGACGACAAAGATTATGATAACGATGATGATAATGATCGAGACAAGAACACTGAGGTGATCCACGACTCTGGTGTCGAGTTATATGGCGAGAAATGATCACCCACGCTCACCGGCATGGCACATGATGATGATGATAATGATTATAATTAACAAGAAGACGTGGGTGATGATGATGACGATGAAAATGATTGTAATTAGCAAAATGACGAGGGTAATGATGATGACGATGATGATGATAATTATTATAATAAACAAGACGACTAGGATGGTGATGATGACGATAATGATAATGAACATTAAGACGTCGATGATGATGATGATGATGATGATGATGATGATGATGATGATGATGATGATGATGATGATGATGATGATGATGATGATGATGATAATGATGATGATGATGATGATGATGATGATGATGATGATGATGATGATGATGATGATGATGATGATGATGATGATGATGATGATGATGATGATGATGATGATGATGATGATGATGATGATATTCATGATACAGATGATGATAATGAAGACGAAGACGTTGATGATAAAACTAAAGTGAACTAAAAAAATCCACAAATCCTGTTCCACACATGTGGATATACTGGCGTTCAGCGGATTGAGGAATCGAAAGAGAACAATTTGTCACGGCAACATAAGCATCTCACTTGTGTATCCAACCGCCCGCAACATACCTTTCTCGTGCACCATACACAGCCTCCACAAGCCGCAACATACCTTCCTCGTTCACCATACGCAGCCTTCACAGGCCGCAACCTACCTTCCTCGTGCACCATACACAGCCTTCACAGGCCGCAACCTACCTTCCTCGTGCACCATACACATCCCCCACAAGCCGCAACATACCTTCCTCGTGCACCATACACAGCCTTCACAGGCCGCAACGTATCTTCCTCGTGCACCATACACAGCCTCCACAAGCCGCAACCTACCTTCCTCGTGCACCATACACAGCCTCCACAAGCCGCAACCTACCTTCCTCGTGCACCATACACAGCCTCCACAAGCCGCGACCTACCTTCCTCGTGCACCATACACAACCTCCACAAGCCGCAACCTACCTTCCTCGTGCACCATACACAGCTTCCACAGACCGCAATATACCTTCCTCGTGCACCATACTCAGCCTCCACAGGCCACAACCTACCTTCCTCGTGCACCATACACAGCCTCCACAGACCACAACCTACCTTCCTCGTGCACCATACACAGCCTCCACAAGCCGCAACATACCTTCCTCGCGCACCATACACAGCCTCCACAGGCCACAACCTACCTTCCTCGTGCACCATACACAGCCTCCACAGCCGCAACATACCTTCCTCGTGCATCATACACAGCTTCCACAGACCGCAACCTACCTTCCTCGTGCACCATACACAGCCTCCACAAGCCGCAACCTACCTTCCTCGTGCACCATACACAGCCTCCACAGACCACAACCTACCTTCCTCGTGCACCATACACAGCCTCCACAGACCACAACCTACCTTCCTCGTGCATCATACACAGCCTCGACAGACCACAACCTACCTTCCTCGTGCACCATACACAGCCTCCACAGACCACAACCTACCTTCCTCGTGCACCATACACAGCCTCCACAGACCACAACCTACCTTCCTCGTGCATCATACACAGCCTCCACAGACCACAACCTACCTTCCTCGTGCACCATACACAAGCCTCCACAGACCACACCCTACCTTCCTCGTGCACCATACACAGCCTCCACAGACCACAACCTACCTTCCTCGTGCACCATACACAGCCTCCACAGACCACAACATACCTTCCCGTGCATCATACACAGTCTCCACAGACCCAACCTACCTTCCTCGTGCACCATACACATCTCCACAGACCACAACCTACCTTCCTCGTGCACCATACACCCTCCACAGACCACAAACCTACCTTCCTCGTGCACCATACACAGCCTCCACAGACCACAACCTACCTTCCTCGTGCACCATACACAGCCTCCACAGACCACAACCTACCTTCCTCGTGCATCATACACAGCCTCCACAGACCACAACCTACCTTCCTCGTGCACCATACACAGCCTCCACAGACCACAACCTACCTTCCTCGTGCACCATACACAGCCTCCACAGACCACAACCTACCTTCCTCGTGCACCATACACAGCCTCCACAGACCACAACCTACCTTCCTCGTGCATCATACACAGCCTCCACAGACCACAACCTACCTTCCTCGTGCACCATACAAAGCCTCCACAGACCACAACCTACCTTCCTCGTGCATCATACACAGCCTCCACAGACCACAACCTACCTTCCTCGTGCACCATACACAGCCTCCACAGACCACAACCTACCTTCCTCGTGCATCATACACAGCCTCCACAGACCACAACCTACCCTTCCTCGTGCACCATACACAGCCTCCACAGACCACAACCTACCTTCCTCGTGCATCATACACAGCCTCCACAGACCACAACCTACCTTCCTCGTGCACCATACACAGCCTCCACAGACCACAACCTACCTTCCTCGTGCACCATACACAGCCTCCACAGACCACAACCTACCTTCCTCGTGCACCATACACAGCATCCACAGGCCGCAACATACCTTCCTCGTGCACCATACACAGCCTCCACAGACCACAACCTACCTTCCTCGTGCACCATACACAGCCTCCACAGACCACAACCTACCTTCCTCGTGCACCATACACAGCCTCCACAGGCCGCAACATACCTTCCTCGTGCACCATACACAGTCTCCACAGACCACAACCTACCTTCCTCGTGCACCATACACAGCCTCCACAGGCCACAACCTACCTTCCTCGTGCACCATACACAGCCTCCACAGACCCGTCCAGACGCGAATCCATATGACCTTGGTGGTCCCATTCTCGATCAGCTCCTTCTCGAAGTTCAGCGACTCGCGAGTGATGAGCCAAGAATCCGTCGACACGGCCAGGGCAAACAATCCCACGGACACAGCTCCGAGGACGAAAGACAGGACGGTCAGGTTATAGACAGTGCAGACGTTCATGGTGTGGTTACATTGGTCAACAACATGGATTGGTGTAAGCTCTTCCCTCCGATGCCCATCTTAAGTTATGCTCTCGTGGAGTCCTGTTAAAATAGTTGTACTGGCTTATTAATATTTCAAAACAATGTTTTCCCGTAGTGAATTTGAATAAGGAAGACAGAAACAATAGATTGCACAATTTATTCCCTGGCATATTTCACTGCATCTTGTAAGGCGCATACTGTAGAATTTACATATAATTTCAAGCAATGCGATAAATCACTCACATTGAAATATACAATACACATATTTCCACAGTAAATTAAATTGTCTACAACGGTAATTTTATATTTACTATCATGTCTTTTTGTTTGCAGAAAGTTGGCTCTTCTATATGAATAGCAATGACTTCGGCGATTTTTAACATTCGACCATTTTGTGTGTTAAATAGGCCACAAAACGCATTAAAGACGTTAAATGCAAAATATCCAAAAGGAACACAGCATGTCACAAGATGAAGAATATTATCTGTAGTACATCTTTGTCAACAGAGATGAGAAAAAAGAATTGCTATGAGCATAGCCGAGCTAATCTTTATGGACAATTAGCAGACTAGTGAGAAATTATGTAGAAACTTCTGACTGTGGTTTCATAGAAGAATCGTTAGAATATCACGGACGGATAAACAGCGTAATGAAGATATCTTGCACGAAGGTAACTCACAAAGAGAACAAGGTACTCGACCCAGAAGTAGACAGTCACTATTTGGACGTGTCATGATGTCAGTGGATAGCTGGATCACGTCGTGACAGCGGGGAAGGGAGTCGGGGGAGACCTAATAAAGAAGATTAAGACAGTTTCGACATTAAGGAATGGAGTAACACCAGTATCAGAAATGATTGGCAGTACACCAGACAAAAGGCTGTGGACAGACACCATCAACAATGTTACACGGATGGGATTTTTTCTCCACAGGTCACTCAATTCATTCCTTAACTGCCTTCCACCTATTTTTTTTTCACTAAATCGACAAATTAGTTATTATTTCTGCGTATACTTCATTTAAATACTATAGTTTTCAGCTATTTCCTCTCCTCTCTCACATTTTCTTTGGTAGTTTTAACATCGGCACACCAAATTATTCGCCATCATCCTCTCTTTGGGAAATGCACTGGTCAACATTATTCTTTCCAAGTATGCTTTTTCATCACAGTGTATACTACAGATCTACCCGGCTCCTCTCAACACACTAGTTCATCCTGAATCTATTGAGGGAATAATGGCACCAGACGCGGGGCAGTCTAAAGATCAATAAACCCGAAGTGGGACTCGATCGGCTGCCAGAATGGTACATATTTGAGAAGTTACTGATGCATCCACTGGGGATAGAAACTATAGTTAACACTTCATTGTGTGATAGGGGAATCCCTGGAGATATGTCCGAGGAGATCTTCCTGAATGTATTATTGGTTTGTTTTTTTTCACTTGGCTTGGGAAGTTGTGCTCAATTGTTGTCCAGAAAAATAAATTATATCTAGCGTATTTCTGCACAGCCAGGAGATGGAGAGGTCGAAGGTTTGCATCCAGTGTGATCAAGCATTTTTCAGGGTTATGATGTCTTGGATGTCCACTGATATCTGTTTGGTTGACTGCTAGGTGAGTTGCTTTGTAGGTTTCTAGAGAGACAAACACACAGAATGACAGCTGGTTGGTTGGTAAACAAAGAGAAAAATAGGCAGACAATGTAGGTAAGTAGGTTAGTGAGTGTGTTTGTAGGTTGCTAGACAGACAGATTGACCGACACACGGGCATATAAACAGTTGGTTGGTTAGTAGGTTGGGAGGCTGGTAGACAAAGACACAAACAGGCATACAATGTAGGTTGGTGAGTTACTTTGTAGGTTAGTAGACAGACAGACGTTTCTATGAAATATTTGGACACAAATCAGTCCAACAATGAAATCAATGATGCAGACACACAGAACAGTAATGAAAGCTAAACCAATTCCAAACCTCACAGTAATGCAAACCGGCTGATTCTCCCCCTCCCCCCCCCCCCCAATCAATTCATTAACGGAGAAAGGGATGGTAAGGCAAAATCAATTCATTAAGAGAGGTGTAGTATGGTATGGAGGTACGGCAGAATCAGATCAATAAAAGAGATATGGTTTTAGTTTAGTCGAGGGATCACCACCACGGCACACGGGTGTAACCCATAAGTGCTCCGTTCTACTCGTAACTCAAGCCTGAGACCCTGAGAGCCTGAATCTCAGCTCAGTGTACGAACTCCGTAGCACAGGCGAGGATCCTGAAATACTTTGGGTATCAGCCTATTAAGAGAGCTGTGAGACAGGGATGGGTAATGTCTCCAGATCTTTTCTCCCTATACAGTGAAAATATTTTCAGAAATGTTGAATATATAAATGGAATCATCATTGGAGGACGAAACATCAATAACATTGGATATGTAGATGATACAGTATTGACTGCAGACAATGAGCACGACCTGCAACAATTAGTAGATGCAGTTGTTGAACACATTGAACAACTGGAGTTAGAATTAAATTGTAAAAAGACACAGATTATGGTAGTCTTTAGGAAGAAAGAAATACCACAATGTAATATACAAGCAAATGAGAATATTCTTCAACAAGTGAATCGGTACAATTATCTCGGAACAGTCATAGCATCTGATGGGAGATGCCTTGAAGAGATTAGAACAAGAATCGCCATGGCGAAAGTAGCCTTTAGCAAGATGAAAAACATTCTGACCAATAAAAAGATCAGTTATCAGTTATCAGTTATCAGTTGGGGTATCTTCATTGCACTCCGGACATGTCCATAGGTGCTCAGATCCTCCTCCCAGCATATGCATCAGCGTCCGTTGGCTAATAGTGCCAGTTCTGTGTTGGTTTACGAGGCTGATTGTTAATTTCTTGGCAAGATTAGCTCGGTAGTTTGCCATTGCTTTCTGAGCGGCCGGCTCACATACCCCGTAAGTTACCGACGCGATTCGAACCACTGCTGATTCTCACCGTCGTCACGTTACCTACGAGAGTATACGAGATTACGGAGAAAAGTTGCTAAACTCTAGGCCAGGAGCCGGCACGAAGATATAAGGAGTTAGAAAAATAGACAGTCGTGAATTAACTTATAATCTGTGTACGAGAAGATAGAAAGACATAGAGATAGAGATATATTCACGTATCAGAATCCGCACATTAGGAGACAGAAAGACAGATATATATATATATAAGTAAATCAGTATATCGCAATTTGTATCGAGTGTCTCCCATCTCGTAAACAATTGGCAATACCGTTCATCAACGCCAGATTGTAAAAATACAAATGCCCAGACCTGCGCTGGATCTGAGTTAAGAAAAAGGAAGCAAAAAACAAAATAGATTTGAAGGTTTCCCATAAAATGTGAATCTATTTGTTCTATATCATGTTCTCACATCCATCATATAACACGTGCCTGTTTAGACGCACAAGTTTTATATATTCTCATGTTTCATTTTGAGGAAGTTCGGTTTGTACCACTTCAACTTACACTTGACAAGCCAGAAACCGTGATTCGCGATGAAGTGGATCGTTATTTGTTCTTGTAAAGCGCGTGTAAAAAGGTTTTATATTGATTATATATTTACGCGCGCAAATCGTCATCTTCCGCATTGAAAGTCGGCTGTAAAGACACACATTGTGGGCATGCAAGTTATACTTTGTTTGCTATCTATATGTGAATGAGACAAGGTGCTCCTGGCAAAGATGCAACTTACGGTCGCAGTGGACAAAGAGTACCCTCTCTATGAGATTGTAGGAGACACCAGGGGATACGGGTCTATTGGATATACTCTTCCTTCAGAAGATGCTCAAATTTACTAATCTCTTCTTTAGATGGGTTCTCGTAGTTGATATCCTGCTCCACTCCTGCAGACTGGATATCCGGAGGGTCTTCCGCGACTGGTCTGTTCTGAAGTTTTGCGTATTCAGTCCATATGTTTAACTGCTCTTTATGTGAGTAAGAACTTTCATCTTTCTCTTTTTAATCAGTCCATTGGTTGATTATATTTTCTTGTTATTTTCCTTGTGGTACTATAAAGGTCTGTAAGGTGTTCTTTAAATGCTGGTTGTTCTTCCTCTATCGCTACAAACCTAGAAGCACCAGGGGTTGGAAGGATTCTAACATTTGCAGATGATATTCTTGCATACAGGCAGGGGAGAAATAGGGATCAAACAGCCCAGGAGCTACAGGTGACAGTAGACAAAGTGATTGACTGGTGCACTGAAATGAGTGCTGTCATCAACCCGGAAAAGGCGGCGGTGTTGTGGTGCTCTCTGGACAACAGGATTGTGAGAGATGATACCCCAAGCCTCACGATAGATGGTAGAAGCGTCAACAGAGAGAACAAACTGAAGTATCTGGGAATCACATTTGACAGGAGTCTGTCCTTCAAGGACCATGTGGAGACGGTTGTGACAAGATCTCAAAAGGGACTCAATGCACTTAAAACTATGGCTGCAATGGACACAGAGCAGAGAATGCTCTTCACACTATACCAGCACTTGATCCTCTCAGTGATTGATTATGGATTAGGACTGCTCATTGTCTCAAAGAGTCAGCTGGTGAAATTAGAGCGCATACAGAATGAAGCGATGCGGGTCATTCTGGAATGCACCAGAGACACTACAGTAGTGTGTATGCGTTACATCCTTGGTCTGCCTACTGTTGCTAGTAGGCACAAGGTGATGCAAGCGAAGGCATACCTCAGAGTAGCTGCAGACACAGATCACCCGTTGCATGAGGCGCTGGACGTAGTTAAGGGTCAGAGACTGATAAGAGGGAAATCATGGATGGCTCAGGCGGAGGATACGATCAGACAGGTGTGCCCCTTGGAGAACATCAGGCGAGGAGAGGAGTGGGTCAGAGTGCCAGCCGTGCAGTCAGACTTGTGCAGAGTTGTAATAACATTGAGCCGGGAGTGCAGGGAGTGGCCAGCAGGGGCCACGGAAGGGGAAATTCAGCAACTAATTCAGGAAAATTCTCGCCCGGGTGATGTGATTATCTACACGGATGGATCAGTGTTGAGAGGTAGGAGAAGTGCCTGGGGGTTCTTGGCAAAAACTAATCGGTCGGCGTTTGGTGCAGGAGAGCCTGGCGTATGATAACACTACATCTAGCTTAAGAATGGAGGTGGAGGCGGATCAGTGCAGCTTTCCGCTGGATAGAAAACACGATACATACACACATTGTGATTGTAACTGACTCAGAAAGCATGCTGAGAAGGGTGAGAACAGGCAAGCTTCGTGCAGAGTGGCTTGCTTCGCTTCGGAGGTCACGGGTAGTAAGCATCACCTGGATCTTTTCTCCTGGGCATGCCGGTGTGCTGGGGAATGAACAGGCGGACAGACTGGCTGGCTCGGCAAAACTTGGTGGAGTATTGATGCATGACAAGGCAGACTGTGGTTGCGGCCTTGTGGGAGCACGTGTACACCTCGGAGGAGCAGATGGATCACCATAGTCTGGTAAGAATGAGACAGCGAGGTGTGACGAGGGGATCTGGCCGGCGCTCGGAGGAAAGGCGAGACGGACATATAATCAGATTGCTACTGGAACTATTAGTGTTGGAACTCTTCGCTGGCTGCTGAGGATGAGGACGGAGCGCTTATGGGAATGTCCCGAATGCTGTGATGTCGGTTCCTAAATCAATCAATCAATCAATCAATCGCTACAAACATCTATATGGTGTCTTTTATCAGCAACATGTCACTTTTTTAACTTATGTATTTGCTACTGCGTATTCTTTCTTACCTCTGGGTTATGTTGCTCTGGTTTTGCTATTACTAAACCTGATAATATACGCAACTGTATTTTGGACAATTAACAAACTGGTGATGAATTATTTGGAAGCTGCGAAGATGTGATTTTACAGAAGATGATAACATTTTTGATGGATTAAAAAAGGTAATGAAAATATATTGTAAGCAGTTAACTCACAAAGAAAACTGATTACACGCATCAGGAGAAGATAGTCCACATTATCTGGGCATGAAATGAGAAGGAGAACGATGGAGCAAATCGTGACCACGGGAAAAGTGGAGCAGAGGAAATGCAGGGAAGGATCGAGAGAGAAGATGTTGGACAGTTTGACATCATGGCATGCAGGAAAATTGTTATCAGAAATTATCGGCAGTACACGAGACGTAGGTCTGTGGGCAGACATGATAACCAACGACACAAGACATGGACTGTACAAAGAAGTTTTCTTTATGCGAGAATTCTCATACACATGTTTGCTTCTCGTGTTCTACTTTTCTTTCGAGAAACAAATTAATTTTCGGAAACTTTAGTATCGTTCCTATTTTGTATTGTGTTATCTATTTTCTTGTGTAGTATTGTCAATATGTGACTCGTGAGACAGATTATTCAACAATGTGCGAAGTCAGTTGCTCTGTTGTTTTGGGCAATGTTATAAATATTGATATGACCACCTATAGATGAAATATCTTCTGTACAAGTATGTGTATCTTTGAATAATTTCCCCGATTTTATCTACCCCAAATCCTCAAGTGATGCTGCTGTTTCTATTGATCTTTCATCACTGCCGGGGACTTTTCTTGTCTTCCTAGAATTTATTACGTTCTCTACTTCCCTCTTGAGAATATTCATTACCATCACGTGCCAAGTGATGAAGCCGTGTGCCTTGGACCCCGAAGGTCTTCAGTTCGTTTCCGGACTGCGTCATCCGGTTCACGAGTGTAGTTTTCTCGTAGACTCCGGCGGGTCGTCGCTGGATCAACAGTTCGTGCTTTGGGCCACGCTTTCAACAGGTTGGCCTGCGTTAAGGGACAGAACCATATGGGATAAAACCTGGTGCAACGACGTTGATTCTCTCGAGTTTAAAACTATTTTATGTAGCTAATTAGTTGCTGAACGTCGCTTTCTACAAACTGTGACGGTCCTATTACATCACAGACCGATAAGCAGAAACCTGTTTCGGGACAAATGTATTATGTTTATTTAGAAACAACCGCCTGGAACAAAGTATTAAGGTAAGCATGCAATGTATAGGCTATCCATTGCACATATCCAAAGAGTTAGTATTTGTAATAAGACCAAGCAAGCTACAGTACTAGTTGATTTATATAGTGCCAGAGTCAGCGCTAAGTAATCAATGGCAAACTACTACACGTAAAAATTGCCTATAAAAACACACAACCAAAAAATGCTGGGACTGCGTGGTCTCGAGGTATGGTGTCTTCTTCGAGTGCTGGAGGTCCCGGGTTCAAGCCCCGGTAATGACCGGGATTTTTTTTTTCACGTGGACTTTTAGTAATAAAATTTCCCCTGGTCTCTGAGTAGTGAGATCGGACGCCCGCGTGAATTGTTGCGCACCTAAACAATCCCTTGGCAGTTGGAAATCGAAAAAGAGTAGCCTAACGGCGCTGCCCGGTCAAAATTTTGAGTTAAAAATCTACCCAAAGTATTTCAGAATCCTCGCCGGTGCTACGGAGTTCGTGCACTGAGCTGAGTATCTCCAAACTCAGGTTTGAGTTAGGAGGAGAACGGAGCACTTATGGGTTGCACCCGTGTGCCGTGACGTTGATCCATCGACTAAACTAAACTAAACTGTGACGTCCTGTAAAGAACTTGCAACGAGTTAGTTTTTTAGCCGCGCTGTGGCTTAGGGAATAGTGAAACTGCTTCTCTCTCTCTCTCTCTCTCTCTCTCTCTCTCTCTCTCTCTCTCTCTCTCTCTCTCTCTCTCACACACACACACACACACACACACACACACACAAACATACACAGTGTCGAGGTTTCACATCAGCCGTTGAAGATTTTGGAGGCAGGTTGTTTTGCGTGTTTTCCCACATGGTATGAGGCGTCTGTCATTCATAAAGCAATGCCAAACTACTGAACTAACATTACCTATTAAATGAAACATGCCTTACTCAATGTTGATTGATTGATTTATGAATCGACATCACATCACTTACTCAATGTACAAACAGCAAATGAATGATTGGGTTGACTGACACGTCCTGTATAGGACATGCAGCTAACAACTGGTCACTAATACAATCGACGTATTCTTTGAGATAGTCAGCTGTATAATTTGTTTAAGACAGATTCCAATCCGAGTTTGTTTGTACATTGGGTTATTTCTGTTACTCAGGGTGTCCTCTGGCATACATTTACGTCCACATGTCTTCTGTTATAAAGTGAAAGTTAGAAAGGGTGCCTTTTGACGTCATCATGCGTCTTGGAATTATAGTAAGTAAACAAAACATGAAGGATTCATATCTAAGCTTTGAGGCGACTTGAAATTATAGTAAGTAAAAATAAATAGGGGATCCATTTCCAAGCCTTGTTGCACTATGATTCAGGGTTCATTTATAATCCGTAAGGTGTATTGAGTTTATGGTAAGTAAAAATAAGAGAAGGATTCAGGATTCATTTATAATCAGTGAGGTGTATTGAGTTTATCGTATGTAAAAATAAGAGAATGATTAATCTCCAAGCCTTGTGGCGTATTGGGTATCTTAGCTACAAATATTTATAGATCAATAGACTCTGGAGTAGTGATGTCACGTGATACGACCAGTGGAATATATGAGCCAACGCAATGAACCCAAGACAATAAAAAGCATTTTAAAGATAGACAACTACTGTAAAGTAGGATTTAAAAATGATTGATTGTTTGAATTATTTATTTAGGAATCGACATCACAGCATTCGGGGCATTCCCACAAGTGCTCCGTCCCCATCCCCAGCAGCAAGCGAAGAGTTCCAACACTAATAGTACCAGTAGCAATCTGATTATAAGTCCGTCTCGCCTTTCCTCTGAGCGTTGAGCGTCGGCCAGATCCCCTCGTCACTCCTCGTTGTCTCATTCTTGCCAAACCATGGTAGTCCATTTGCTCCTCCGAGGTGTGCACCTTACCCACAAGGCCGCAACCACGTCTGCCTTGTCATGTATCAGTACTCTACCAAGTTCTGCAGAGCCAGCCAATCTGTCCGCCTGTTCATTTCCCAGCACACTGGCATGCCCCGGTGAAAAGATCCAGGCGATACTTGTCACCCGTGACCTCCGAAGCGAAGCAAGCCACTCCGCATGAAGCCTGCCCGTCCTCACCCTCATCAGCATGCTTTCTGAGTCAGTTACAATCACGATGTGTGTGTGTCGTATTTTCCATCCAGCGGAGAGCCGCAGTGACTGCCTCCACCTCCATTCTTAAGCTGGATGTTGTGGTATCATATGCCAGGCTCTCCAGCCCCAAAAATCGACCATTAGCTTAGGGAATCCTATATCGACCGGGCAATTTGAGGTAAACAAAACATCATAAGAAACGGGAATCCTATACTGACAGGCAATGTTTGCATAATAGATTACTCATAACGGTAAGTCCCAATGTAAACATTTTTAGATCTAGTTGTTGTGACCTCCGATGAAGTGTGTTCAGTTTATCTTGCACACTATCATAATGACAAGAAAACGTTGAAACGCATTCAAGCGTAGGCGGCGGTACAAGTTGTTACTTCATATGCGTGCGAGTGTATATGATTGAGCAACGTTCTGCAAATGAAATAGTTTCAGGAATGTTGCTAGATTACTCATTGCTAAATGATCGTGAAAATTGATTGTATCAGACGATAGTTACAGACATCTCAAGGGGACATACTCTAGTTTTCCTTATAATATACCAAGAGAGACAACTCCTTTTTTTTTTTTTTTTTTAAACATTTGGTAAGTTTATTTTATCAAACCATGAATTCTTGTGTCTCATGCCTGAGAACATATTATGTTCTCAAACAAGCTGGGGGTGCCCTCCAACAAACTTTGGGGTCGGCTGGTACGAATCAATCAATCAATCAATCAACCCCTTCTTTCTTCCCTCCCTCTCTTTCTCCTGAAGTTTAATAGAAATAATCCTCATCAGATGTGTCACAAATACAGCAATGTTATTCCTCAGCTAGGGATCTCTTCACAAACACACTTGTTTGTGTGGAAGTCGCTGGTCATTTTGGTGTCATATTCCTCAATAATTACACGGGAAGCCTTCTTTCCTTTCTTGGTACATACATGAGCCATTTTCGGCGCTACATCCAAAAATGTTTCAAATAAATAACGATAGATCCACTTTCCACGGAACGTGTGGCTTCCTTCATTACCAAGGAACTATTGAATCGCTTCAAGGTTTACAAAGTAATCGAACTTGGGGAATATTTTAGTGGTTTGAAGATTGCATTCAACCAGAAATGGTTGAAAACAAAATATATGTGGTCTCCGCGGCAACCGCAATCTTAGTCTGCGTACTTGAGTCCGCCAATCAAATTACTAAAGGAATCGTCGTGGTTGCTAGCAACATTTGCTCGCTCGACAAGGGAGATGATAAGTTCGAACGAGTAATCTCTTTCTATTATATGAGTAATTTAGACTGAAATCACGTAACGTCTAGAAGTAAACAATTGCTATCACTGTAAAATAGTTGCAGAATACTGGGAAAAGATATAACTTTTGATGGTGAGTCTTTCGGAGTGCGTTGCTAACAACATTTGCTCGTCAAGTGAGAAGTTCTAACACGGAATCTCTATAATAAATAAAGTTATACTCGCGTGACATCTATGAGTACAAAAATAGTGCCAATATAAATAGTTGCAGAAGATTGAGAATATAACCCATTTGCCTACGCCAATAACCGTTTCTTTGCTGTAGAATTCTAACGCTTTCCAGAATTCTGATGTATGGTACATGCCCAAGTTAATTTTACGAGACGAGGTGTTGTCGTGTGCCGGCAGATGAAATTACTGTAGGAGACGACAGCAGTAGAATAAAGTATGTCACAGTAGGGAGAAGAGTAACCAAGTTCAATACACTAAAATCCCCGAATGTTAAGAAATTATGCCCCTGAAAATTCAGCACCGTGGTTCACGATCGATCTGGTACAGAAAGGTATCATTGTAGTGGAGACATTCGAAGATGTTAGAGGATTTAGATATTCGATCATCATCTACTTCTTCAAAATTTGTCGTAGAGCCTCTTGGGGAGGAATATATGACGTTCCAGCGCCTGATGGGTAGCACTAGATAGTTTCATTCCGTGTGATTGTACATTGTCTTTGATGTCAATCCATTTTCTTCTCGGGCGCCCTCTTGCTCATAAATCAGATCTTCTTTGGTGTAGCGCCACTATTGGTAGTTTATAGTCTTGCTTTCTAACGAGATGGCTGAACCATTTGATAGTCTGCCAGTCAATATATGTGGCACAAGGTGTTGATCCCATTGTCTGTCTGATAACATCATTTTCACTCTGTTTCAGATATAGTTAAGTTGGCAGCCCTCCTTAAGCATCTCATCCTGCAGGTGTTGATTTTGCCTAATCGTGATTAGATAATCAATAAAGATATAAACTAGAAGATATTACATCATTTAGATATTCAATAAAATTAAAAAGAGATTTTCTTATAGATAAAAATTATAAGGCGATAAAAGATTGAGATATTCATTAAAGATAGAATACTGAAGATATTACATATTTTAGATATTCAAGAAAGATGGAAAGAGCAACGAAGGTATCATGAAAAACGTTAACTCACAAAGTGAACAGGTTACTCGCATCAGAAGAAGACAGTTCACATTTTTTGGCGCGTCATGAGAAGAGGGAAGATAAAGTGTGTCGCTCTAACAGGAAAGCTAGACGGAGAAGAGGCAGGAGTGACCAAGAGAGAAGATTCTGCAGAGTTTCATATCATGATATGGAGGAACACCAGTGTCAGATATTACTGGCAGTACACAAGACAGAAGGCTGTGGACAGACATGATCACCAATGTCACACGGCATGGACTATGAGAAGGCGATGTTTAATGAATTAGATGTAATGTAGTGAAGTTGGTGTAGAGAATTCCTGCTAGACCCGTTACCTAAGTATGCAAAACTGGTACTGAATCTTCACACTAGAAGATAGGCATATCAGGATAAACTAGGTATTGATTCACTACAACACAGAGGGATTGGAAGGGAATCGGACTAGCCTGTTAATGTGTCCTCCACAGGTCATGTGTATGTTAATGTTAACAGATTGCAGCCAGATGACAAGGAACTAACATAGATTATGAGCAGTGGCGTGCAAAGGGGGGTGCGGGGGTTCGACGGCCCCGGGCATCCAGCCGGGGAAGGGGCATCCAATTAGGGAGAGTGGGCAGCACAGTGCAGTGGGAGGGGAGGGGGAATGAATTAGGGAAAAAACAATTTAGGGGCATCCAATTAAGGGGTTGGCCCCGGGCATCAAAGAACCTCTGCACGCCACTGATTATGAGACATACATTTTAATTAATGTGGAGTTCCAGTCCCACACTGCAAGGTACCATAGGCGGTAGATGACAGATGACAGTAGAGCTTCAGTTGATGTGCAACATTTTGTGGACGCGGCTACTGTACATAGTGAGCAACTAGGGATATAATTAAATTGCAGACGGCAGAGATTATGGTCGTCGTTAAGAAGAAAGAAATACCACAATGTAATATACGGTTAAATGGGGTATTCTTCAACAAGTGAATCAGTACAACTATCTCGGAACAGTCATAACATATGATAGAGGGTGTTTTGAAAAGGTTAGAACAAGAATCGCTATAGAAAAGGTAGCCATTTGCAAGATGGAAAACATACTGACCAATAAAAAAGTTGTCAATTGCAGCAAGAAAAAGGATGTTGAAGTGCTACATGGAACCTGTACGAATGTGAAACGTGGACAATGAGCAAACAAGCTGAAACACTTTTAATGACAGTGGAAATGTGAGTAGTGGGTTAGCTGGTAACTAAGTATTATTTCAGGATTGACCGCTAAGGATTGGCCCCAATCCTTTTCGGTCTCGGATCCTGGGCGGGTAGGGTAGGGTAGGGTAGGGTTGATATCTAGGTCATATGTAAGGGTCGATAATTCTAATAAAAGACATGTTTTCTAAGGGCAGATAACTGAGTTTTGTGTATAATATTTTAACTAATTGTAAAAAAAGATAAAAATAAAAATAAATAAACAACAACCAAAGGCGCGCGGGGCGGTCGGCAGGCGCAGGAGCGGTCGCGGTGGATCGGTCGCGTGGAGCGGTCGAACCCAGTCAGTGTCTTGTACTAACCAATTGGCCGGTCATTGTTGAGTGACCACAAGGCGGGTCAGTGATGAGTGCGGGTGGTGGGGCTAGACGGTTCGAACCCTCGAGGCGCACCGGGTGTCATATGAAAATTGTAATAAGTAAAAAGGTAAATATGGCGTGTATATGATCTGTAGTGGGTCGTAGTGGCCTATACACTATCATGTAGATTACACCTCTTCAAATGAAAACCTTAAAAAAGTAAAGATGGTCGGTAGTAACGGATGTAAGGGGAGTGGCTTAGTGTTATTCGTTGTTAAGGAGTAGATGAGCGGAGAATTAGCTAGAGAAGTGCTTCTGAACATTTTAAAGGGGTGGGCGAGTGGCGAAGTGGCTAAATGAATGCGTCGGTTCCTTGCTAAGAGACAGAGGAGTTGCTAGATAAAGGCTCCAGGTCGTTGTTAAGGGGTTGGTGAGTGTAGAAATAGCTAGATAACTGCTTCTGATCCTTGTTAAGAGGTGGGCGAGGGACGGAGTGGTTAGATAATTACGCCCGTTCCTTGGTAAGAGCTAGGGTGATCGAGTGGAGAAGTGGGTAAATAAAGGCAGGGAGGTCTACCACTGGCAAATTCAACGCATAATGGCGGCGTCGGTCGTCAGAAGACCTAGGATATTTTCATTATATGTCTATTGTAAAGGGGTCGACTGTTTATTATAACGGTGGTTACTATTATCTGTAGTGGATGGGACGTAAATACTATCATCATACCGGTTACAACTCTTCAAAGGAAAACCTTAAAATGTAAAGATGGCCGATGGTTTTAGTGGGTATGACTTTGTGATATTCGTTGTTAAGGGGTGGGGTGAGTGGATGCGTAATTAGATAAACGCTTCTGAACACTATCATCGGGTTCGAATCCCAGTGAGGCGGTCTAGTGGTAGAAGAAATATTGACATTAGCTGGTTTCTTAGTTGTGATTTCGAGCTCTGGTGTTATTAACCCGGCTATGTTTAGAAAAGTAGAGGTGGTGTGCTGGTTGCGGAGTATGTTTAGGTGGTACCCTAGACAAAATAAGTAACTAATTAACAGTTTCTAAAAAGATTTAATTAGCACAGCTGCCTTGTTGGTAATATGAGTTAGGTGCCCGAATATTTTATCAACTTTGAGTGAATGAATATGTTCAAGAGAATTAATCACTGAGTTAATGAATAAATAATAAGCACGATGTCGCGGACGACATGCACTGCGGTTAACTGCAATAAAACTCAGTACATGCGCAGAATAATAGAACAGGCGAAGAAGCGGAAACTGTCAGCTGTACAACCGCAGATCACTGAAACAGGAGAGCGTTGTGTCGACAAGCCTTCTGAGCAAGTATAAATAAATAAGTTAGTTGGTTGCATATCCTTTACAGGATGTCGTAGTCAACTCCCGATATTTTTTGGCTGTTCGTGATTTCTTGGCAAGTTTACGTTCAGTGGTTTTCCATTGCTTTCTGGACGATCAGAACTCATATCATTGTATAAAAACCAACGCAAGGTGGTCTGCTTCCAAATCTCCCGCAGCTGTGTTTCGAACGCAGTATGCAGGATTTCGAATTGCACGCGTGCACCCCTTCGCCACAGAGCAGAAACAAGATGGCAACGGTGCTTAGATAAGTACACTGATGCATATTACTACGTACAAAAACTACAAATGTATAATTTAAAAACAAAAACGACGAAACAGATGGGGCAGCAAAAAAAAAAAACAAGGCTAAAATTAAAGTTTTAACGATTTATTTTAGCGTCGGCTACACGGACCTGTACTTTCGATGTTTTACTGTTGAGACTGTCCTACACAGGAGCAGCGGTGGCGAGGTTGCTAGCACTCTTGCCTGGCAGCCCAGTTGTGTTTTCTAATTCCCCCATCGTGTCGGGTAAAATATACACTGTACCAAATTACATTAACTCAACCACAGCAACTTATTCTACACGGTATCAGATTACATTACCTCAACCACAGCAACTTTTTCTACACGGTATCAGATTACATTACCTCAACCACAGCAACTTATTCTACACGGTATCAGATTACATTAATTCAACCACAGCAACTTATTCTACACGGTATCAGATTACATTAATTCAACCACAGCAACTTATTCTACACGGTATCAGATTACATTAACTCAACCACAGCGATCTATTCTACACGGTATCAGATTACATTAACTCAACCACAGCGATCTATTCTACACGGTATCAGATTACATTAACTCAACCACAGCAACTTATTCTACACGGTATCAGATTACATTAACTCAACCACAGCGATCTATTCTACACGGTATCAGATTACATTAATTCAACCACAGCAACTTATTCTACACGGTATCAGATTACATTACCTCAACCACAGCAACTTATTCTACACGGTATCAGATTACATTAATTCAACAACAGCAACTTATTCTACACGGTATCAGATTACATTAACTCAACCACAGCGATCTATTCTACACGGTATCAGATTACATTAACTCAACCACAGCAACTTATTCTACACGGTATCAGATTACATTAATTCAACCACAGCAACTTATTCTACACGGTATCAGATTACATTAACTCAACCACAGCGATCTATTCTACACGGTATCAGATTACATTAACTCAACCACAGCGATCTATTCTACACGGTATCAGATTACATTAATTCAACCACAGCAACTTATTCTACACGGTATCAGATTACATTAACTCAACCACAGCGATCTATTCTACACGGTATCAGATTACATTAACTCAACCACAGCAACTTATTCTACACGGTATCAGATTACATTAATTCAACCACAGCAACTTATTCTACACGGTATCAGATTACATTAATTCAACCACAGCAACTTATTCTACACGGTATCAGATTACATTAATTCAACCACAGCAACTTATTCTACACGGTATCAGATTACATTAACTCAACCACAGCAACTTATTCTACACGGTATCAGATTAAATTAACTCAACCACAGCGACTTATTCTACACGGTATCAGATTACATTAATTCAACCACAGCAACTTATTCTACACGGTATCAGATTACATTAACTCAACCACAGCAACTTATTCTACACGGTATCAGATTACATTAACTCAACCACAGCAACTTATTCTACACGGTATCAGATTACATTAATTCAACCACAGCAACTTATTCTACACGGTATCAGATTACATTAATTCAACCACAGCATTTTATTCTACACGGTATCAGATTACATTAACTCAACCACAGCGATCTATTCTACACGGTATCAGATTACATAAACTCGACCACAGCGATCTATTCTACACGGTATCAGATTACATTAATTCAACCACAGGGATCTATTCTACACCGTATTAGATAATACTACACAACCCTAGCGGTGAGTATACATTACACTTGCTTGACCATACTCGTCAATGATGACATTAGCTACATTACTAAACACCAGCTACATTATAAAATTTCAGCTACATTACTAAACGCAAGCTACATTACTAAACGCCAGCTACATTACTAAACGTTAGCTACATTACTAAACGTTAGATACATTACTATACGTTAGCTACATTACTAAACGTTAGCTACATGACTAAACGTTATTTACATTACTAAACGCCAGCTACATTACTAAACACCAGCTGCATTATAACATTTCAGCTACATTACTAAACGCCAGCTACATTACTAAACGCCAGCTACATTACTAAACGTTAGCTACATTACTAAACGCCAGCTACATTACTAAACGCCAGCTACATTACTAAACGTTATTTACATTACTAAACGCCAGCTACATTACTAAACGTTAGATACATTACTAAACGTTAGCTACATTACTAAACGCCAGCTACATTACTAAACGTTAGCTACATTACTAAACGTTAGCTACATTACTAAACGTTAGCTACATTACTAAACGTTAGATACATTACTAAACGTTAGATACATTACTAAACGCCAGCTACATTACTAAACGTTAGATACATTACTAAACGTTAGATACATTACTAAACGTTAGATACATTACTAAACGCCAGCTACATTACTAAACGTTAGATACATTACTAAACGTTAGCTACATTACTAAACGTTAGCTACATTACTAAACGTTAGCTACATTACTAAACGTTAGCTACATTACTAAACGTTAGCTACATTACTAAACGTTAGCTACATTACTAAACGTTAGCTACATTACTAAACGTTAGATACATTACTAAACGTTAGCTACATTACTAAACGTTAGATACATTACTAAACGTTAGCTACATTACTAAACGTTAGCTACATTACTAAACGTTAGCTACATTACTAAACGCCAGCTACATTACTAAACGCCAGCTACATTACTAAACGTTAGATACATTACTAAACGTTAGCTACATTACTAAACGTTAGCTACATTACTAAACGTTCAGATACATTACTAAACGTTAGATACATTACTAAACGCCAGCTACATTACTAAACGTTAGATACATTACTAAACGTTAGATACATTACTAAACGTTAGATACATTACTAAACGCCAGCTACATTACTAAACGTTAGATACATTACTTAACGTTAGATACATTACTAAACGTTAGATACACTACTAAACGCCAGCTACATTACTAAACGTTAGATACATTACTAAACGTTAGCTACATTACTAAACGTTAGCTACATTACTAAACGTTAGCTACATTATTAAACGTTAGCTACATTACTAAACGTTAGCTACATTACTAAACGTTAGCTAAAATACTAAACGTTAGCTACATTACTAAACGTTAGCTACATTACTAAACGTTAGCTACATTACTAAACGTTAGATACATTACTAAACGTTAGCTACATTACTAAACGTTAGCTACATTACTAAACGTTAGATACATTACTAAACGTTAGCTACATTACTAAACGTTAGATACATTACTAAACGTTAGCCTACATTACTAAACGTTAGCTACATTACTAAACGTTAGATACATTACTAATCGTTAGCTACATTACTAAACGTTAGATACATTACTAAACGTCAGCTACATTACTAAACGTTAGATACATTACTAAACGTTAGATACATTACTAAACGTTAGCTACATTACTAAACGTTAGCTACATTACTAAACGTTAGATACATTACTAAACGTTAGCTACATTACTAAACGTTAGCTACATTACTAAACGTTAGCTACATTACTAAACGTTAGCTACATTACTAAACGTTAGCTACATTACTAAACGCCAGCTACATTACTAAACGTTAGCTACATTACTAAACGTTAGCTACATTACTAAACGTTAGCTACATTACTAAACGCCAGCTACATTACTAAACGTTAGCTACATTACTAAACGTTATTTACATTACTAAACGCCAGCTACATTACTAAACGTTAGCTACATTACTAAACGTTAGCTACATTACTAAACGTTAGCTACATTACTAAACGTTAGCTACATTAATAAACGTTAGCTACATTACTAAACGCCAGCTACATTACTAAACGCCAGCTACATTACTAAACGTTAGCTACATTACTAAACGCCAGCTACATTATTAAACGTTAGCTACATTACTAAACGTTTTTTACATTATTAAACGCCAGCTACATTACTAAACGTTAGCTACATTACTAAACGTTAGCTACATTACTAAACGTTAGCTACATTACTTAACGTTAGCTACATTACTAAACGTTAGATACATTACTAAACGTTAGATACATTACTAAACGTTAGATACATTACTAAACGTTAGCTACATTACTAAACGTTAGCTACATTACTAAACGTTAGCTACATTACTAAACGTTAGATACATTACTAAACGCCAGCTACATTACTAAACGTTAGATACATTACTAAACGTTAGATACATTACTAAACGTTAGATACATTACTAAACGTTAGCTACATTACTAAACGTTAGATACATTACTAAACGTTAGATACATTACTAAACGCCAGCTACATTACTAAACGTTAGATACATTACTAAACGTTAGATACATTACTAAACGTTAGATACATTACTAAACGCCAGCTACATTACTAAACGTTAGATACATTACTAAACGTTAGCTACATTACTAAACGTTAGATACATTACTAAACGCTAAGCTACATTACTAAACGTTAGATACATTACTAAACGTTAGCTACATTACTAAACGATAGCTACATTACTAAACGTTAGCTACATTACTAAACGTTAGCTACATTACTAAACGTTAGCTACATTACTAAACGTTAGCTACATTACTAAACGTTAGCTACATTACTAAACGTTAGCTACATTACTAAACGTTAGCTACATTACTAAACGTTAGCTACATTACTAAACGTTAGCTACATTACTAAACGTTAGCTACATTACTAAACGTAGCTACATTACTAAACGTTAGCTACATTACTAAACGTTAGCTACATTACTAAACGTTAGCTACATTACTAAACGTTAGCTACATTACTAAACGTTAGCTACATTACTAAACGTTAGCTACATTACTAAACGTTAGCTACATTACTAAACGTTAGCTACATTACTAAACGTTAGCTACATTACTAAACGTTAGCTACATTACTAAAACGCTATATACATTACTAAACGTTAGCTACATTACTAAACGTTAGCTACATTACTAAACGTTAGCTACATTACTAAACGTTAGATACATTACTAAACGTTAGCTACATTACTAAACGTTAGCTACATTACTAAACGTTATATACATTACTAAACGCCAGCTACATTACTAAACGTTAGCTACATTACTAAACGCTATATACATTACTAAACGTTAGCTACATTACTAAACGTTAGCTACATTACTAAACGCTATATACATTACTAAACGTTAGCTACATTACTAAACGTTAGCTACATTACTAAACGTTAGCTACATTACTAAACGTTAGCTACATTACTAAGCGTTAGATACATTACTAAACGTTAGCGATATTACTAAAAATTAGATATATTACTAATGGTTAAGTACCTACGTTACAATGACATTCGTATCCTTTTATTCAAGCTCGCACAGAAAGATTCGGATGAGCCTGAAAACAGTATAACGTAACACGAATTAATGAAGATTTACAGTACACAATTATGAAAAACATAGGGCGTCGCGGTGACTAGCCTTCATCAGCAAACAAATACACAAACCACAAAATATAAACACGGAGAAGATAGTCCAGTGACCACATCAAAGTATAATAACAGAAAAGGTGTGGAGAATAATCTGAGTGGACCCGTCACCAACCCTGATAAAGCAGATGTGTTGTGGTGCTCTTTAACAGAATTGGCTGGGACGAGGTCCCGAGCATCGCTGTAAATGACAGTCAGGCACTATTCGCAGCGCTTATCCAGCTCGGGGTGTGGGTGAGTGCGAGGGCGGGTGTGAACTGTGGCTTCTGATGAAGATAACGATGATGCTGGTTACTGAGATACATGACCGACATACAGAGAGGGAGGGGCGGGGGGGGGGGGGGGGCAGACGGACGGATGGATGGATGGATGGATGGAGGGAGACATGGGAGAGAGAGAGAACGAACAGAACAGACTTTATTTTCAAAGGGTAACAAATTGGGCACGCAGGCCCGTCTTACATTCGGCCCTTCCAATCACTCATCTTTCTTTCATCAACAGTGCATAGGAAAAAAACATTGTCACGTGAATTTTGTAAACATAAACAATGCATATTACTATGTTATGAGACACATCCACCACCCACCCACACATCCCCCATTCACTCCAACTCACCCACCCAACCACACACACATACAATACATTCCCCCACCCATCCACCACATCCCTACACCTACACATCTCCCCGCCCACACACACCTCTCACCCACCACACATCCCATCCACCCACACCCCAAGCACACATACATTCAATAACCCACACATCCCCCACCTACACACATCTCCCCACCCACTCACATATCCTCTACCCGTCCCATTTCCCACCAACAATCACTCATCCAATATCCTCCTCCACCCACACACCTCCAACCACTCAACCAAACACATATTCCTCAGCCACACACACATCTCCCCGTCAACTCACATATTCCGCACCTACCCACACACAAATTCCGCACTCACCCACATAATCTCCCATCTCCCCCAGCCCACTCACAGATCCCGAGCCCACACCTGCAAACATCCCCCACCATCTCCTAACCTGCACACACTCACCCACCCACATATCCTCTACCCACCCACACATCCACTACCCACCCATCCCCAACCAACATCCCTTAACCACACACCCTTACTCATATACAATCACCCACCCACACATCCTCTACCCAACCACACATCCTCCACCCAACCACACATCCTCCATCCACCCATTCCCCCAGCCACACATCCCTTAACCACACACCCCTACCCATATACACACACATCCCCACCCACGCACAATCTCCCCACCCATACAAACATCCCTCACACACATCCCCACCCACCAACACATTCCCCATTCACAAACACACACCTCCCATCCACGCACACACAACCCATACATTCATTCCCTCACACATCCCTAGACACACGTACTTATCCCTCAACCACTAACACCCACACATCCCTTACCCACTCATCAACACATACATCTCCTATCTACCCACCCACACTCACACATCCTAACCACCCATCCCCCACCCTCACACACATCCTTCACCCACCCACAAACCCAACCACACCTGCACCCACCCACACAAACATCAGAGAGAGAGAGAGAGAGAGAGAGAGAGAGAGAGAGAGAGAGAGAGAGAGAGAGAGACAGAGACAGAGAGAGAGAGAGAGAGAGAGAGTAAAAAATGATACATTAGTGATGAACAGATGAATTTGTAGAGGGCAGTGTAAATGGTTGTAGAAATACTGAGCATTAAAGATGGCTTGCTCTGTATCATTCACCAGTTTGTAGGCTGCGATTTTAAATTCACTTCCATCTTGTCTGTCTATCACAAAGTCTGTCTGTAACAAGCACCGCCCTTCCGTGTTATGTTTATCTCTCTTCCCATCCAAATGCTGTGTATTTTTAATGACTATGCAGTGTTTGAAAATATTACCGGTCCAAGTTTTATATTCACCCTCTGTAAAGTTCATGCAACATAATAATACAAAACTACAAAAGCGTTCACATCGTCGGGGAGGGGGGGGAGGGGGGGGGAAGAGAGAGAGAGAGAGAGAGAGAGAGAGAGAGAGAGAGAGAGAGAGAGAGAGAGAGATGTATAAAGTTTAATAATCTGTCCTCACCTTCATTGAAATCTCTTGGCATTAAATCTATGGCAGATCCCAAACCTCGTCATCCCCGAATCTGCCCAAACCCCACAAGAGAGCAAGCCCGCCCATTTTGGGAATCACTGCAGAACATTATATTATTGTTTGAAAGCGTAGAAGACTATGTTGATCAAATCTAGAAGAAAAATGCAACTCTCGTACCGCCCCATGACACGGGGTGATCATATTGCCAGCTTGAAAGTATAAATTAATCATTACACCCTGTTAATGCAGAAAAATCACGTATACATGGCTAGCGGAGTGTTTCTTCTTACGGACAAACCAAACTGTCTGGATTTAATTTCTTGAAAAAATAAAAAAAGGGTTTTTCATCTAAATGTCCTCAGTTTGTCCACTGTGATATTTATACCCTGAGGAAATCAATAACACCTTCGATTTTAAATTGATAGTGAGCCTCTGGCGCGTTTTCTGAACGAACGAACGAACGAACAAACGAACAAACTTTATTTTAAAAGGGTAACAAATTGGGCACGCAGGCCCGTCTTACATTCCGCCCTTTCAATCACTCATCTTTCATTCATCAAATGTGCATGTTACATTAGCATAGGGGAAAAAACATTGTCAAATGGATTTTGTAAGCATAAACAATGCATATTACGCATGATACATTCACATGAGAAAACATAAAAACCATTATCAAATGAAAGTTGTAAACATAAACAGTGCATATTGCAATGTTGTGAGACACATCCCACATCCATCCTCATATCCCGCAGCCACCAACACATCCCTCACCCACCAAACTTCCCCCAACCACCCACACATACCTCCACGCACTCACACAGAACCAGGCAAACATACATGCCGGCACCCACCCACTGATCCCCCACCCACACTCATCCCCCCGCCACACACACACACACACACACACACACACACACACATCCTCACACACCAAGAAGAAGAAGAAGAAGAAGAAGAAGAAGAAGAAGAAGAAGGAGAGAGAGAAGAAGAAGAAGAAGAAGAAGAAGAAGAAGAAGAAGAAGAAGAAGAAACCACACACACATACCCCCGCCAACCCACACATCCCGCACCTATCCACACACATATCCCGCACTCTCACAATTTTCCCCACCCACCCACACACACATCAGCCAACCTATACCCACTCACCCACCCAATATTCGCCACCTCTCAACTACACATCCCCACCTATACACACATCCCCACCCATAAACACATCTCCCCACCTGCCCACACATATCCCCCACCCATAACCCCAAAACACACACCTCCCACCCACACACACCCCGCCACCTCACATATACCCCACCCACACACATCCGCCGCTCACACACATCTTCTCACAACTACACACCTCCCTCACCCATACACTCATCTCTCACACACATCCACCCACTCACGTACTCATCCATCAACCACTCACACCCACACATCACCCACGCGCCCATAAACACATGCATCTCTCATCTACCCTCCCACCCACACACACCCCAACCACTCAGCCAAATACACATCCCCCATCCCCGCACACATCTTCAATCACCTGCACATCCCACACCTCCCCCACCTCTGACACATTTCTCCTCCCATACAAAACTCCACCCATAAACACATTCCCCCCACACACACATCCCCCACATACATTCCCCATACACATCCCCGCCCACACATCTCCCCACCCACTCACACATCCTCCACCTACAAACATCCTCACAACCCACACATACATCCTCCATCCACTCACATTTACCCCATCCACACTCACACACTTCCACCCACACAGACATATCCCATTCACAGACAACCCCCCCCCCCACCCATTACACACCCATCCCCCAACCCACGCAATCTCCTACACACCCATTCACCCACCCAAACACACACTCCCTACCCACACCCCCTCCCATCCCACCAACACCCACATACTTCCAACTATCCTCTCAAATATCCCCCACACATACATATCCCTCACACACACATACATTCACCACCGACTACACATCCCTTCACACATCACCCATTAACCCATACACATCTCCCACACACAACCCCTCCACACATACAATCACCACACCCCCACCACACACACACACATATCCCTCACATACACACCCATACACACATCCTCACATCTATACACATACATGATGCCTCACATGATCACTGAAACTAATAAGAACAAACTCCCACACCTTACACACAATTGAGGCACTGACGATTGTCGTGAGAATTCTCGCAATTGCAAGAAGTGGGAAAAAAAATTGAAAAAAGTGTGCATATACATTATGTAGCGTAAAAATTAGTGATGCAATTCAACTCTCTCTTTTTTCTCTCTCTCTCCCTCTCTCTCTTGCTCTCTCTCTCTCTCTCTCTTGCTCTCTCTCTCTCTCTCTCTCTCTCTCTCTCTCTCTCTCTCTCTCTCTCTCTCTCTCTCTCTCCCCCACTCACTAACTCTCTCACTCACATCACAGTAATGTTATATTGTACATGATAAAATCAAGTGGCATACAAAGTGATAAGATGAGATAAACAAAACAAAAAACAAAAACAAACAAACAAAAATAAAAAATGGCATGTTACAGGACAATCAAGTGGCATACAAAACGATACCTCGTAATATGAAAGATGAGAATACATAAAAATATGGAATAGCATGTTACATGACATGCGTGGGCTCAACTCTCTCTCTCTCTCTCTCTCTCTCTCTCTCTCTCTCTCTCTCTCTCTCTCTCTCTCTCTTGCATACACACACTCTCACACTCATTTACTCTCTCTCTCTCTCTCTCTCTCTCTCTCTCTCTCTCTCTCTCTCTCTCTCTCTCTCTCTCTCTCTCACTCACACTCACTAACTCTCTCACTTACTTTACAGTAATTTACATGAATTCATTTTATGCATTTTAAAATCAAGTGCATCAAAATGATAATATGAAAACTAGAATACACATGGAAAACATATGGAACAGCATGTTAAATGACATGCGTGTGCTCAACTCTCTCTCTCTCTCTCTCTCTCTCTCTGTCTCTCTCTCTCTCTCTCTCTCTCTCTCTCTCTCACACACACACATACATGTACATACACACACCCACACACAACATACACACGCAAATACACACATATACCCACGCACATACACACACCTACACACATCCATATACTTACATACACGTACTCACATAACACCCGAATATACACTCCCTCGCATACACTGCATGCACACTTACACACACAAAGATATACAATACATACACGTGCACGCACACACTCATCCATACACACATATACACACGCACATGCATATAAACGCATAAACACATGAACGCACACCTTAACACACGTACAGACATACACACAGAGGCACACACAGATACACACATATACACACACATATACACTCATACACACATCCAGACATGCACACACATACATCACACTTTCTCATGCACTCTCTCATTCACCCACGCTATCTCTTTTACACACTCACTCGCTCTCACACTCACTCATTCGCGCCACATACACGCATACCCACAAATTCTCTCTCACTCTCTCACGCTCCCTTACTCACTCACTTACTCGCTAACTCTCTAACTCACACTCACTCACTAACTTTCACACTCTATCCCACAGACAGGCAGACACACAACACACCCACTCTCTCATTCTCTAACTAAATCTCTCACACATACGTCCACACACACTCACTCACTTTTACACTCACTCAGGCACACGTGCATGCATACTCTCTCACTCTCACTCATACTAATTCTTTCACTCACACTCTTTCTCACTCACTCTCTCACCCATTGTCTCGCTCACACACATACAGTGAAGAATGATAGTGGAAACGAACTGTAACAGGTGGTTTTAGATTTGGTACAATAAATTTTCTGTAAAGGAGCATGTGGCAACAGGTCAGGGATCGAAGCTCCCACAAGCGGACAATTAGAGCATTGCTTTGCTGATCCGGCAGCTTCTGCAGCTTGACTTCTTCCACGTGTATACTGGTGTTATCTTTCCTCAGAAGTAAACTAGCTAGGCCGAGAGAGAGAGAGAGAGAGAGAGAGAGAGAACGAACGAACAAACTTTATTTTAAAAGGGTAACAAATTGGGCATGCAGGCCCGTCTTACACAGAGAGAGAGAGAGAGAGAGAGAGAGAGAGAGAGAGAGAGAGAGAGAGAGAGAGAGAGAGAGAGAGAGAGAAATCATGCTTCATGCGCAACACATGGTCTGTACAATTCAGCCCAGACTTTGTGCTATGGAGAAGTTGTTCTGCCTTTTTTAAAGCACAATCTAGCAAACTATAGTCTGTCAAGACGGCAAGTCGCCAGTAAGCGAACATTTACCGAAAAGGCACAAGACCCCGTTTCCTTCTGTACACTGAGCTGAATTCTGTAACGAGTTTGTTGAGAATTATCTCAGTCTCGTTGAGCAAACATGGTCAGTCTACGCCTAATACTTACCTAGCAGTGTGTGATTTTTTTCCGCATATCCTTTACAGGACATTGCTGTCAACATCAGCATTTTTCAGTTGATTGTTGTTTTCTTGGCAAGATTACGCTCAGTAGTTTGCAGTGTGTGCTCTGCTGAGTAATAACTTGGTAACACTCTACTATGGAAACCGCGGTTACTTTGTGGTCAGACACTCGCCCCTGCTTCCTAGTGGTCAGTGGCTCGATCCACTCTGGGTAGATTCGAATTTTTTTCTAATGATTTGCGATCCCAGATCGACCCAGCCTAAAATGGGTACCAGGAAATGTCATGGGAAGTAACCACGGCCGATGTGATAAGGACCGCATCAGCCACGAGTGCCGATTGGTCTATACAAATGTGGGTCTTACACCGTATGTTTTTGAGCTCGAAGAGGGGGATAAGAGCTTTGTAACATAACCCCCGCGGCGATAGTACTTCGGTAACGGGTGAGAGGAAAGTCTCTACACCAACTTGTACAGCTTGGGGTCGAACCCTCGTCCGACCGCGCTCAAGTCATTATCAGAAGAGCTTCATATCAGCTTCGCTAATGCGCCCGTCAATGGCAAACTGCTTCATATCAACTCATAACTCTCACTAACGATTCAATCAATGACAAACTGCTTTATATCAATCAACTTAACTAACGCTTTCGTCAATGGCAAACTGCTTCATATCAACTTCACTAACGCGTTCGTCAATGGTAAACTGCTTCATATCAACTTCACTAACGAATCCGTCAATGGCAAACAGCTTTATATCAACTCATATCTCTCACTAACACTTCAGTGAATACAAACTGCTTCATATCAATCAACTTCACTAACGCGTCCGTCAATGGCAAACTGCTTAATATCAACTTCACTAATGCGTCCATCAATGGCAAAGGACTGAGCGTAACACATCCCAAACGCTCAACCTGTGGTTGACCGCTACGTCCTGCGAAGGGCTTGCAACATTTTAAAGCCACTCTATGGGTGATCTGGTCAGTATCACGTCGGTCGGCTTTACTTCCCAAGGCAAATCATGGTACCCATTTCTTCTGATTCCTCTTCTCCGTTCTTCTGGAATGTTCGTTTTGGACGTAACTGCCTTGTATCTGTTTACAGTAGAAGTGCGATATCTGCAACCGACTTCAAGTATTTGTTGACCGGGGTTAACCTTCTCAGATGGGTACATTTCACAGTGGGTCGACTTGGAAGCCGAGGTTGAATTGAATAATCCCACCAGATGCGGACAGGGGGACAGTGATGTCGTGTGTGGGACAGGGGGAGGGCAGTCATGTCGTGTGTGGGACAGGGGGGCACTGATGTCGTGTGTGGGACAGGGGGACACTGATGTCGTGTGTGGGACAGGGGGAGGGCAGTCATGTCGTGTGTGGGACAGGGGGACACTGATGTCGTGTGTGGGACAGGGGGACACTGATGTCGTGTGTGGGACAGGGGGAGGGCAGTCATGTCGTGTGTGGGACAGGGGGCACTGATGTCGTGTGTGGGACAGGGGGACACTGATGTCATGTGTGGGACAGGGAGGCACTGATGTCGTGTGTGGGACAGGGGGGACACTGATGTCGTATGTGGGACAGGGGGAGGGCAGTCATGGCGTGTGTGGGACAGGGGGCACTGTTGTCGTGTGTGGGACAGGGGGACACTGATGTCATGTGTGTGACAGGGGGACACTGATGTCGTGTGTGGGACAGGGGGACACTGATGTCGTGTGTGGGACAGGGGAAGGGCAGTCATGGTGTGTGTGGGACAGGGGGAGGGCAGTCATGTCGTGTGTGGGACAGGGGGACACTGATGTCGTGTGTGGGACAGGGGGACACTGATGTCATGTGTGGGACAGGGGGACACTGATGTCGTGTGTGGGACAGGGGGACACTGATGTGGTGTGTGGGACCGGGGGAGGGCAGTCATGGCGTGTGTGGGACAGGGGGCACTGATGTCGGGTGTGGGATAGGGGGACACTGATGTCGTGTTTGGGACATGGGGACACTGATGTCGTGTGTGGGACTGGGGAGGGCAGTCATGTCGTGTGTGGGACAGGGGGACACTTATGTCGTGTGTGGGACAGGGGGAGGGCAGTCATGTCGTGTGTGGGACAGGGGGACACTGATGTCGTGTGTGGGACAGGGGGAGGGCAGTCATGTCGTGTGTGGGACAGGGGGAGGGCAGTCATGTTGTGCGTGGGACATGGGGCACTGACGTCGTGTGTGGGACAGGGGGCACTGACGTCGTGTGTGGGACAGGGGGACACTGATGTCGTGTGTGGGACAGGGGGACACTGATGTAGTGTGTAGGACAGGGGGACACTGATGTCGTGTGTGGGACAGGGGGCAGTGATGTCGTGTATGGGACAGCGAGACACTGATGTAGGCAAGGTCCAGATCATCAAGCTGCTCTGTCAAAATCCATTGAATCCCATTTCTGGTGGTAATTATTGCTGCTTTATAATCTAATCTATAGTTAGCATGAATAATAAAGATAGCATGTTTGTTAGGGCCGTATGGCAAGAATATTTTGGTCGAAATCCTGATTGGCTGTCAACAATAAGCTTGTTGCGAAGTAAATACTGTAATGTTACTTTATGGATGTGTTTTTCTAGTGGCTTAGATAGTGATGATAGTAAAGAAATGGGTCTGTAATTGTTCAGGAGACCATTGTCTAATGAACCAGATTTAAGAAGAGGGTACACTTTGGCGATTTTGAGAGCTGATGGAAAGTGGCCTTTGGTGAGACATTGATTATATACATAGGTTAGTGATATACAGATCACTGGCGCAGCACAACGGAGAATCCGGTTGCTGATTCCATCTAACCCAGATGAGGTTGTGTTTTTTAGGTTACTGAGGTAAGTGAATACTTCAGTGATTGTCATTAGCGGTATGTCGGAAAGAATATCGCGGAGCATCTATTCTCGCAAACGATGACAATAAAGATAAGTTGCAAGGAGAATTAGGTATTGAAGCCTTCATCTGGTCTATGTCAGTTTGAAAAAATCACTGAATTGATCGCATGTAATATGATTTGATGGTAAAGAATTGCGGAAGTTATACTTGTTTGTCAAGGTGTTAATTGCCTTCCATATATCCTTACTATTTGTTTTATCCATTACTAAGTTCTTAAAGTAATTTTTCTTTTCCCGTCTTATGGTATATTGAACTTTGTTTCTAAGAGTACGGTATGCACTGAGATCCCGCTTTTTATGTGCTTTATCTCTATCTCTCATAATTTCAAGTATTTCCTGAGTGATCCAAGGTGGCTTGACGTGGTGTTTTACTCGAACTTCCTTGACTGGCACATGTCTATCAAAAACATCAATAAAGGTTTTCATCCAGAATTCCAGAGCATCGTCCGGGTCAGAAAGCTGATAAACATTGTCTAGAGGTGAACTGAGCAAGTCCTGTAAAAATGCGTTTTGGTTGAAATTTTTGTAACTTCTATATTTTACACTTATGTGTTTATGTTTAGGAGTTTTAATTCCCTTTTTAGACCACGTGCAGCATATTGGGTAGTGATCGCTCATTGCACAATTGGGTACGGTGCATTCTATGATGTTGTCTGAGCAAGTTACATAAATGTGATCTATGACTGTTGAGGATGACTTTGTTACTCTAGTAGCTTGTTTTACTATTTGTTGGAAATTTTATGATGCAATTATATTTCCCCATATTATGTTGGATTTGTTGGTGTCAATGTTAAAGTCTCCGAGTAGTATAATTTCCTTCCCGGAAGCGAAAACCACGTCCATCATGGTAGTGAAGTTTTCGTACCAGACGTGTCCAGCACTGGGATTTCGATAGAGGTAGCCAATTATCAGGGGTGTGCGGTTTTGAAGTTTCAGCTCTAACCAAATACATTCTATTTCGCAAGTTTCAAAGTCTAGCCTACGGTGAGCATTTAGTAAATTAGAAACATAGGTTACTATGCCTGTCTCTTGTTTCCTACAGGGATCCCTTCTAAAAACTTTGTACCCTTTAATAGAGATGTCCTCATCTGAAATTTTATCATTAAGCCTACTTTCACTAAGGCCGAATAAATGAAAATTTTGATTAAGAATAGAAGATAACTCTGGTAGCTTGTTATATAAGCTGCAAATGTTTAAGTGTCCAAGGCGTATTCCTGACTTATTGAGCCAGTGTTGCCACTTCTCAGACATTTTATCCACGAAGAAAGTCTAAATTAGTCAAAGTTAAGCAAAAATACAAGATAATAAAAATAATCACAATTACATTAACTTACAAAATATCAGTAATACAAATCGATAAGTAAATGACAGTATTATAACGATATAACTAATTAGACCAACGAATATAATGCAAACACGGAACAAAACGAATTAAAGAACATACAACAAATAATTAAACTGAAATAACCTACTTCACAAGCTAAGTAACCAACTGTTATCCAAAAGGATTAATAAATGACTATACAAGTCAATGTCTCTGTTTAAAGCGGTGTATCCCACACGGGAAATAAAACGTCAAGCAGTAAGCGATTAAAGTTCAAGGAGGAAGCTCTGTTGCTGGTATCAATTCATATAGGGCTCCGTTTTTAATACGTATCCTATCACACAGGTCTGTATAGAGACAGAGAGACAGAGACAGAGACACAGAGAGAGAGAGAGAGAGAGAGAGAGAGAGAGAGAGAGAGAGAGAGAGAGAGAGAGAGAGAGAGACAATATAAAATCATATAATAGTGATGAACAGATAAATTTGTAAAGGCAGTGTACAACGCCATATTCATTTCCTGTGCATTATTGCACAGGCCAAATATAGTAAAAGTAGTCTAGTTGACATTACTGTTAGTGCACTTGCTTGCCAAGGCAGTTGCCGGGTTCCTTAAATGTCCTAGCGCTATTGAAGTTCCTATTACTTTTCGCATTCTTTTTATGTTACCCTAATGTGTAGTTCCGACAGCAAGGCTGCGTAGGCATTCCTTGTCTTCCTTGCTACCTATTCAGTATATGTGTCCTCTCCTTGAAGTGAGCTTTCACCAAGGGAGATCGGGTTGTCATTTGCTTTGTTTATTCTCATTATCTTTGTCTTTTCCCTACGAATCTTTAGACCTAATTGTTGTCACCTCCCATCCAATATGTCAGTTTATCTTGCATCTGATTATGTGTGTGGGACAGAAGGTAACAGTTGATTTAGTTGATCTTAAATGTATTGATATGATAGAGTTATTTTTACTAAAGTATGATTCCCCCAGCTGAGAATCAAACCCGAACCACTGAAATTATTAATCGAGCTCTAGCCTCGCCGTCTCTGTTATATGCTAGTTCAAAGTTCCCTACTGTGCGTGTATGAAACATTCATGGGCTGAGAATTCGTTCACCAACTTAAGAACAGATGAATATGAAGTCTTGAATAAAACTGCATAATTAGTTATTAGTGAGAAAATGTCATCTCTATAAAATCGAGACATTTTTACCATTTTACGACATCTCCGCACCTGCTCCTTCTCATGTGACTCCCAAGTGTCTTAGTTTTTGAACTTTCCGACACCAGTAGCAAATCATTTCTCCAGGGACACCTTGTTTTTACACATCTTTGTTTCAACTGTTCGTTTCGTCATTCTACTCAAATATAGCCCAAGCAAGGGCAGAATTTAACTAGATGAAGAATATTCTCTGCAATCTATCTTTGCGAAGAAAAGAGTTCTTAAGTGCTGTATTGAGCCAAACGTGGTGTACGGAAGCCAGGAATGGACAATTAAAAGACAATTGAGAAATTGTGTGGAAGCTCCGGAGATATGGAAGATTTATGAGAACACCGTGAATAGTTATAAAAAGCAATGAATATATCTTGAACGAAGTTAACCGACAAAGAGGACTGGTTACTCGCATCAGACGAAAACAGTCCACCTTCTGAATGCAGGTCATCAGAAGAGGAAAGTTTGAATATGTCACAACAGAAAGCTTGGAGGGGAAGAGAGGAAACACGAGAGAGGATGCTGGGCAGCTTGACATTTTGGCGTGGAGGAACGTCGGTATCAGAAATGATTCGCAGCACAAAAGACAGAAGTTTAGGGACAGACATGATCACCAACGTTACACGACATGGACTATAAGAATAAGAATCAAATATCTAAATGTCGAAATAGATACCATCAGTGTAGATATGACGTGAGTGTGTGTGATACGCCAGAATGAATACACTTGGCACTGTGACCGTGTAAATTGACATGGACAACGGCAATAGAACACGACTGGAGGAAACCGGACGACTGAATGAAGTGGAATAGCACCTGTACATTAGTCAGTTAGTCAGTCAGTCAGTTAGTCGCGGTTCCAACTTCACAGCAACGGGTCGTCCTCCGTTCCTGTGCCAGTGAATATCACACAAAACGCTCCCCACTGCCCAATGTGAAAAGTGGAAAAGACAGGAGTCTCGATAAACAGTCCGCACAGATACACTGTGCATAATGCCGCAGCCAGAATGTCAACACAATAGTCCCCCACGAAACATCCAGTTCATCTCTGATGAACTCGGCAGTCATTTTCCTATCTGGATCTTTCCTAGATGTTCACCCACACAGTCCACGAAATTACAGTTCATCGTCGATGGTAGTGGCAGTCAACCAGAAGCCCAGCAGCCACGCATTTCTGCATAAGGCAAAAACCGGTCAACTCTGGGACATAGCCAGCTGCCATCGCTCCGAACATGCAGTCACGTTCCAAAACACCTCGGGCAGATTCAAAAGCATTTCACATGAAACTCACAGCTCATAGTGTCACGCCACGCCCTTACTCAGTAGCAGGGCGACGGTACATTAACGAATAATAACTGTTAAACACTCGGTGACGAGTGCGCGACATTCTTTCTCTTCATATGTTTTCTGCCACTGTTGTTTCAGCTAAAGAACGAAAGAATAGGAGGGAAATATTAATTTATACTATTTTAATGTTTCCCTCTATGTTGATTATTCTGCTCATCTCGACAAAGGCGATAGTTAGGTATGCACATGTGTTGGTTTTGATTGTGTGTTCGAAGGATCTCAAAGTAATTTTTGGGGTGTTATTTTTTCACTATATTTCCTGTGGATCAGTTGTTTCATCTGGAGTAAAGAGTTCTACATTTTCTGAAGCTGTTCTGTCGAGACTTGCTTCTTTGGAAATTCTGTCCATGTAGATATTAAATAGCAGGGGAGAGAGCACACATCCCTGCCTCACTCCTGTATTGACTGTGAACATATCTAATATACCTTCTTGTGTTCTTACTGCACTTCGGCTCAAGTGGTACATGGCTATGATGTTTTCTAGCAGTTGTCCTTGTGTCCCATAGTCTTCAAGGATGGTCCATAATCTGTATCTGTCTACTCTATCGAAAGCCTTTTCCTGATCTACAAACACAATATTCTGCTACTTTTATTTGCAGACGATCAGTGCCTGGTTTATAGCGACGAGGGCAGACAGTAAAATCATTTTAATAATCTGAGTTCAACATGCAGGAGTTACAATATGAGCATAATACAGCCAAAACCGAAGTAATGCGAGTTAGCAAATCGCCGGGCCCATTAAGTATACAGTTAAATAGCAAATCTCTGAAACTAGTTAAAGAATTCAAATATCTTGGAAGTATGATCACATAAGATGGCAGATTAGAAAGAGAAATTGAAATCAGATGTCAAAAAGCTAGTGCACTTACATATCAACTATCACCCTTACTAAAACATCCAAATATACCCATGCCCGCAAAACGACAGATAATAAACTGCATATTCACACCAACCCTTTTCTACCAATCTCAGACCTGGACTTTATCCAAATTACACCTTCGCAAAATCAACATCTGCGAAATGAGATGCCTGAGGTGAGCTGCCAACTTAACAATCCGAGACCGAGTAAGAAATGCTATTATCAGACAGACTGTGGGATCAACACCTTGTGCCACATTTATTGAAAGACAGAAGATCAAGTGGTTTGGCCATGTTGTTAGAATGCAACACCAACAACTACCATCACTGGCCTTACATCAAAGATCATCTGCGACGACACCACGAGGAAGAAAATGGATTGAGGACATGAAAGACATTGTTCAGCCACACGGAATGACACTATCCAGTGCCGCCTACGGGGCGCTGGAACGCAAATTATTCCTCCCCACGACGCTTGACGGCAGAAGTGGAAGAAGAAGAAGAAGAAGATGATGATGATGATGATAATTATGATGATGATGATGATGATGATGATGATGATGATGATGATGATGATGATGATGATGATGATGATGATGATGATGATGATGATGATGATGATGATGATGATGATGATGATGATGATTTTTTCACTATATCAAGAACGAAATCAAAATCAAATGTCCAAAAGCATGTGCGTTTATGTATCAACTACCATCCATACTAAAACATCCAAATATACCTATGTTCACAAAACATCAGATAATAACTAACATATTCACACGAATCTTGGTCCACCAATGTTAAACTTGGATATTATCCAAATCACATTTACGGAAAGCCGGCACCTGTGAGATGAGATGCTTGAAAACTGCCAAAGTTAACTATCCGAGACAGAATAAGAAATGATGTTATCAGACAGACAGTGGGATCAACACCTTGTGTCACATATATTCAAAGACAGAAGATAAATATGGTTTTTCTATCTCATTAGAAGAGGATGCCAGAGAAGGAAATGGATTGACGACATCAAGGACATTGTACAATCTCATGGAATGACACTATCCAGAGCCACCCATCGGGCGCTGGAGCGTCAATTATTCCTTCCCACGATGCTTAACTTCAAATGTGGTAGATGATGATGATGATATAAAGGACGAACGAACGAACGAACCAAAGAAAGAATTTTATTTCAATGAGTTTATAATTGGGTGCGCGGAGTGTTAATGTACTATATTGTCACATAATACTGAAGGATTTCGATCCAGATTATGACAATACAGACGGTCATATTCATAGCCTGTGTGCAAAGCCACATTTGGTTTTAACCAGGACAGAAAAACCAATAAAGTCTGACTGCACAGCTGCAGTTGTTTACCAGTTAGATCAAAGACACCGCTCTCCAGCATCAAACAGGAAAATCGTCTTTGACAATCCCCACAAGATGGGAAATTGTAGGCATATGTTGAAAAAAAGGGGGAGGCGACTTGTGCATGGATTGTCCAAAAGGAGAGATAATCTACTATTGTGACATTGATGAAACCCAAGGAAGAGAATTATTCAGACATGGATAATCTGCCCTTGAACCACTTTTGTTAACACCAAAGAACGTCACTCGTGCAACATTTTAGTTGGAGGAATTTACGGAATCTGTGTTCAGTCTGTTTACGAATTACAGATAACGGGAGTGTTTGTGTGTTCCAATTCGAATGGAGAATGGATTCACAGTGTCCTCATGTTGTCTGGAAACAAGGGACATTGTTTTTCATGTTGTGAATTGTGAATTCAAACTCGGAACACTAGCATAAGGTAGTTAATTTATAAGTAGAGTTATATATCATTTCACTCGGCAGGGTAAGACCAGTGTAATGGGATGATATTCGTTGAGATTTGAGATGGCAGGGTGGGATATTCCCGTAGTGAGGCCCACTGGGGCTCCTGTGTTTTCCCGTTTGGTCTTTCTTTTCCCTTATCACCCAAATGTGACGAACGCCTCTGCCTTGATGCCAGAGGGTAGTTCTAGATTAACTAGGATACATGTCTGAAGTGGCCTTTGGCCTATAATCACATATAGTGGATTGGAATAGGGTTTTTCTCTCACAGAATGTTCTATTCTCTACAGGTTCAACTGTTTAACAGAAAGAAAGTATTACTACGAGGTGTGGACAATGCCAGTCACACTGAGTGATATTTTACTGTACCCGAGAAATTAAGGACAGCTGAGAGAGGAGAAAAATAGCAGTCACACTGAGGGCAGTTATACGAAATGGCCTCGGAAATGGGATAACGTTCCAAAAATTATAAACTCATAGAAATCAGGAGTGTTACCCTGAAAGGTCCAGTGTAGCAGTGATTGAGTGCTCAGGGCAGTTGGTTTTATGAAACGATTAGCACCTCCAAGGATAATGACAATATTAGGTAGAGAGGTGAAACAACAGTGATTTTAAAGTAACTGTGACTATGTCTAGTGACCATCACTATGGGTTGTAGAGAGGTTGCAGAGTAAAGACATTCATTCAGCAACATTTTGCCATAGGACAGAAAGTTTTCTTTAAACTTGGCCGAGATTCCTAGGTTCCAGGATCGTTATAGACACAATTAAATACATCGGGGGTTCTGAACTTGGTGGACTTTGGTATACCATATTCAGTGGGGGAGAACAGTCACTCAGACTATATATATGATTAACTCCAAGAAGTCACCATTGTCCGGATTGAGTCGACATTCGGTGAGACCTGTTCTGAACTTACTGTGGTGTGATGTGGCATGGCCTAACATGATGAAGAACGATCCTGAGCTCACTAATCTATTCTCACATACACCATAGAAAATACTACATATTTCCACACGCAAACAGTGCACACACACACACGTGACAATTTCTGTATTAAATGTTTTATTTTATCATTTGTTAAAATACAGTCTTGTGTGGGTATGTTCCGAAACAATATGAAGGGTATTGTTTAGTGGTAAGAAGAAGAAGAGGAAGAGAGGGACATGGTACCTAAGATTCACAGGGGGTATGTAGACAAAGGTCTGGCCGAGGCCCACATAAGGAAAAGGATTTTAAACAGTGTGCCTGTTGACTCCACTTTCCCCTAGGGACAACTGGCTACATTTATGGGGCTTCGTCCGGGATGTGATATCAACATTAAGGATAGCGACATTTACATGGGCACGTCACACGGGAAGGTGACATTACCTTAATGTTGGTGATACTACATTATTGTGGGTGACTTTACCGTGATAGAGGTAGGGCCGGACAGTTAAAGATCAAGTTTAGTGAATGTGGATAGGTGTTAAGGCACATAACTTTCCTGTTCACACTTTACAAGTCTACATAGGTCTTGGTCCTAGTCTAGCTCTTGTCGTTGAGAGATTGGTTGTGGTGTACTGTGTGGTGTCTTATATATAGATTAATTTAGATATTAATTATCTATATTGCTTGGGGGTTTTAGACTCAACCTGCTGACTTACCTCTTTGAAATAGGCCACCCCTAAATAACCACTGTAGAACTAAGGGGAAACGGGGAAGGACTGGGTTTGTCTGGTTTAGCTTTAACGGATTACATACAGGAAGTGGAGAGAGAGTATCGTCAAGCAGAAAGAGACGATCGGAAGGCTGAATTGGAATTGAGGAAGATGGAGTTAGAAACTAAGAGGATAGAAGCTGAGCAGAGCCACAAGAAGGATGGAACTTGAAGCTGAGCAGGCAGCCAAGAAACTTGAAGCTGAGCAAGCCACTAGAAGGATGGAACTTGAAGGTGAGCAGGCTGCCAGGAAACGGAAGCAGAGCAGGAGGCTCAGAAAAGGGAGCACGAGTACAGGATGAGGGAACTTGAGTTGAAGAGACAATCTAATGGGGAAACTGAGGGTGCAGTTGGAGGTTCCTCAGTCCCAGGCTCAACTTCAGCAGGTGGACATAGTTACCATGCTATGAAGTTTCCTCTAGCGGTCTATGATCAAGGCAAAGAGAAGATTGACCAGTACCTTCAACGCTTCGAGGCCATGTCCGTTGCTATGGGTCTGGACCGAGAAAAATGGAATCTTAAGCTATCCCAGGGATTGCTTGGAACCGGTTACGAGGTCTATTCTCGCCTGCCGCCAGGACACGAAAACAATTACGACGAATTGAAAGCCGCTTTGTTGAAACATTACGAGATCACATCAAGTACATATAGGAAGAAGTTTCGAGCAGCGAAACGAGAGCCAGGAGAGCTATTCACCGCCTACAGTTTGCGCCTGAAATCCTACCTCCAAAAATGGATGAATTTGGCAGGGTTCAAGCATGACTATGAGAGTCTGGAAGAGCTCATGATTGTCGACCAGATGCGACAGCAAATGTCAGAACCTCTGAAGACATTCTTGGGAGAACAAGGGGCGGAACGGCTTGATGTGGTGAATAAGCTGGCGGAAAGATTCGTTGAAGTCCATGGGGAGACGGAAGAAACCTGTACACCAACCACAAAAGGTCAGGAGAAACATGACCGAAAGAAATTCAAGTGCTCAGAAACAAAGAAAGTTGAACCTTATGCAGAACACTCAGAGAAGAGTCCAGAGAAGGCAAAGGATGGAGACAGAGCCCACCCAACTCTCAACCGAAACGACAGTGGTCTGAGAAGTGGTGTTCGATCTGCAAGTCACCCTCTCACAACACAAAAGACTGCAAATCGAAATCGAAAAGCTCTCACTTCGCAGCCTGCCGCGTGGCTCCAAAGGTGGTTGCCACCGAAAAGGTCGAGGTTGTTGAAGGAACTCTGGACCAAGAGAGACCACCTGTGGTCGAACTGATTGAAGTCAATGGCCAGCAGGTTACCTGTCTCTATGATTCTGGTTTGGACGGGGAAGCTGTGATTGATGCCAGCTTGGTAACGCCCAGACCAACTCACAGGGGAGACTATTGAGATACAGCCTGCAATGAGGAGTGCTGTTGCCATGACGCTGCCAATCGCCAAGGTGAGATTAAATCCAGGTACGTCACAGGCATCATTCCAGCAGCTGTGTTATCGGATTCCCTATTTCCCGTGATCCTTGGTACGAAATACGTGTTCTTGGGGATGCCCAAACAACCTGCCCACCTGGGAAACATCAGCCACTGGATCTCAAGGGAAGGAAAAGAGGGCAGACACGATATGCACAACCCAGTGCTTGGGGAATTGCATACTGCCCAGAGGAAGGACACAACGTTGCGTCCTTGTTACAAGAAGCTGCAAAGAAGTGCTGAGCCATCAGAACGGGGGCAGTACTTTCTGAGGAATCGACTACTCTATCGGAGAGCTGGAAGGGGAGACAAACTGCATGAGCAGTTGGTGGTCCCAGAGGCCCACCGTCCTCACATTCTTCAGAGCGGGCATACCATATCCGGTAGTCATATATCCGGAACTCGACATATGGGTGTCAGAGAGATGTTGCAGCAGATTTCCGGCCATTATTGCTGGCCAGGAATGACTGGAGATGTACGCCGATTGGTTAAGTCTTGTCCAGAGTGCCAGAAGGCACCACCCAAAAATCGGACGAAGAGTAAAGGAGCTCTTAAGGTGGGAGAGAAAGTAGTAGTGTGGGGACCAGCAGAGACCAACATGATGCAAGCAGGATGGCAGGGACCTTATCCTGTGGTAAAGGTTGTGTCCCGGAACACCTACGAAATTCGGATCGGGGGAGAACTGAACAGTCTTCCTAGGCATCTCCTGCAGAAGTATGAGGAGAGATCCGATATCAAATCCCCTCACCTTATGGAAATGGCAGCCATTGGGAAAAAGGTTACAGGTCCAGACGGAGACCAGAGATCCCAAGTACTACATAGGAAGGCCTATGGGAACGTACGAGGTAGGTCAGATTTTCCAGCCGAAGAGAGGAGGGAAATCACAAGTCAGGAAGAGGCCAATAGTGAACCATTCGCTAGTAACCCAGTTCAGAAGGGGTGGGTAACGTCGGGAACGGCGCGAAATACCCGAGACTCCAACCAAGGATTGGCTGACCGGATCCAACATCGACCGAGATGGTCTTGGAAGCAAAAATCCAGGAACTTTGGGGAAGACGATTCTGTCCAACGAGGACGATACCGCAAATCCCAGGATGCAAAACTTGAGGAAACCAGGCGGATATGGAGACACTGTTACAGTCAGGATGGAACGATCCGTCTGTATTGTGAGCCATCGCTTACGCAAGTCGGAAGTTGGCCGACTAAACGTACAGGAGCGATACGCCAACATTAGTGTATGGCATTAGGAAGATATAGGCTATCAGTGAGATCGCCTAATTGCTGGAGAGGCAATACCTTTGAGGATACAGGCAGACTATCAACAATTGATGTGCTAAGCCATCTCCCAGAAACTGAACATGCGTTTGATGAGTGGATTGTTGTGGATCATCTGGATCGAACCTCCAGTGAGTAAGAGTTGATGCGGTCAACTCTCTTAAGAGGGGGCCTATGTCACATAATACTGAAGGATTTCGATCCAGATTATGACAATACAGACGGTCATATTCATAGCCTGTGTGCAAAGCCACATTTGGTTTTAACCAGGACAGAAAAACCAATAAAGTCTGACTGCACAGCTGCAGTTGTTTACCAGTTAGATCAAAGACACCGCTCTCCAGCATCAAACAGGAAAATCGTCTTTGACAATCCCCACAAGATGGGAAATTGTAGGCATATGTTGAAAAAAAGGGGGAGGCGACTTGTGCATGGATTGTCCAAAAGGAGAGATAATCTACTATTGTGACATTGATGAAACCCAAGGAAGAGAATTTATTCAGACATGGATAATCTGCCCTTGAACCACTTTTGTTAACACCAAAAGAACGTCACTCGTGCAACATTTTAGTTGGAGGAATTTACGGAATCTGTGTTCAGTCTGTTTACGAATTACAGATAACGGGAGTGTTTGTGTGTTCCAATTCGAATGGAGAATGGATTCACAGTGTCCTCATGTTGTCTGGAAACAAGGGACATTGTTTTTCATGTTGTGAATTGTGAATTCAAACTCGGAACACTAGCATAAGGTAGTTAATTTATAAGTAGAGTTATATATCATTTCACTCGGCAGGGTAAGACCAGTGTAATGGGATGATATTCGTTGAGATTTGAGATGGCAGGGTGGGATATTCCCGTAGTGAGGCCCACTGGGGCTCCTGTGTTTTCCCGTTTGGTCTTTCTTTTCCTTATCACCCAAATGTGACGAACGCCTCTGCCTTGATGCCAGAGGGTAGTTCTAGATTAACTAGGATACATGTCTGAAGTGGCCTTTGGCCTATAATCACATATAGTGGATTGGAATAGGGTTTTTCTCTCACAGAATGTTCTATTCTCTACAGGTTCAACTGTTTAACAGAAAGAAAGTATTACTACGAGGTGTGGACAATGCCAGTCACACTGAGTGATATTTTACTGTACCCGAGAAATTAAGGACAGCTGAGAGAGGAGAAAAATAGCAGTCACACTGAGGGCAGTTATACGAAATGGCCTCGGAAATGGGATAACGTTCCAAAAATTATAAACTCATAGAATCAGGAGTGTTACCCTGAAAGGTCCAGTGTAGCAGTGATTGAGTGCTCAGGGCAGTTGGTTTTATGAAACGATTAGCACCTCCAAGGATAATGACAATATTAGGTAGAGAGGTGAAACAACAGTGATTTTAAAGTAACTGTGACTATGTCTAGTGACCATCACTATGGGTTGTAGAGAGGTTGCAGAGTAAAGACATTCATTCAGCAACATTTTGCCATAGGACAGAAAGTTTTCTTTAAACTTGGCCGAGATTCCTAGGTTCCAGGATCGTTATAGACACATTAAATACATCGGGGGTTCTGAACTTGTGGACTTTGGTATACCATATTCAGTGGGGGAGAACAGTCACTCAGACTATATATATGATTAACTCCAAGAAGTCAACCATTGTCCGGATTGAGTCGACATTCGGTGAGACCTGTTCTGAACTTACTGTGGTGTGATGTGGCATGGCCTAACATGATGAAGAACGATCCTGAGCTCACTAATCTATTCTCACATACACCATAGAAAATACTACATATTTCCACACGCAAACAGTGCACACACACACACGTGACAATTTCTGTATTAAATGTTTTATTTTATCATTTGTTAAAATACAGTCTTGTGTGGGTATGTTCCGAAACAATATGAAGGGTATTGTTTAGTGGTAAGAAGAAGAAGAGGAAAGAGAGGGACATGGTACCTAAGATTCACAGGGGGTATGTAGACAAAGGTCTGGCCGAGGCCCACAATAAGGAAAAGGATTTTAAACAGTGTGCCTGTTGACTCCACTTTCCCCCTAGGGACAACTGGCTACATATATAGAACCTATATATTTGTATACATGTGAAACACGGACAATTAAGCAGACAAGCTCAGAAATATCTAGCGCTCGAAATTAAAAAGAATACCATGGAGGGACCGAGAAACGAATGACGGTCCCTCGAGAAACAAATGAAAACTGTAAACTGATTAGAGAAATTAAGCGTAGGTAGTGGCGGTTTTTTTTAATTTAATTTAAATGCTGGCTTTGATAGGAAATAAACTGGAGATGGGAACAGAGTGTGGGGAAAGAAAGAGATACATAACTGCATAGCATGGCCACTTGACATAATCGGGACATACAAAAATATCTAATCCCAGACTTTGTGAGAGATGGCGAACGATGACCCCCAACGCCTATCGACATGACACGAGATGATAATATTTGTTTTTCCAGCTTCAGATTAGGAAACGTTTGCAGAACAAGACCAATATACTTCTAGAAAATGTGTACATGTTTTTATTTTTCAAACAAGAGTATCGGTATTTTAAAGTCAATAACTTTAGTAAATGCAAAGCTACAAATGTTTGGTTTGCACAAAACTATCAATACAGTGTGAGTATTTGCAGAAGTATCCGTACAAATATCTTTCAATTCAGTCGCCAGGCGTCCCAGGGAATACACATGGCGATGTCGCAACGGTACAGCAGACACTTCTGGGATTCCGTCAGCATTTCCTTTCTTTGTGGTGGATATATAAAACCTGGTTATTGTGTTAACTGACCAGTTCGCTGAAAATGAAAGACACAAGAAATGATAGTTATAATTGCAAAAGGAAGTCAAAACAAAGGATCTAGTCTGAAAAACAGATGTAACGGTAATAACAAATACAAAATGTCTCACACAATGTAACATCAAAGTAAGCAGATCCAATCTGAAACACGACAATGTGTATAAATATGTGGATACCTTAATAACGACACAGATAAGATGTTTTAAGGAAGTTAAAATCTTGTAGAATATCCCTAGCAAAGACTGCATTTCATAAGGCGAATATTTTCTGCAACTTATCTTTGTCAATCGTGGTAAGGGAAAAGAGTTCTTAAGAGCGACTCTGTGCCAATCCTGATGTGCGGAAGCATATTATAGACTATTAGCGGACAGGTGAGGAATGATGTGGAAGTTACGGAGATGTGGTGTTATATAAGAATGGTGAGAACGCCGTGGATGGACAGACAGAACAATGAATATATACTGAAAGAGGGTAGCTCACAAAGAGAACTGCTTACTCACATCAGAAGAGGACTGTTCAATTCTGTGGGCATGTCATGAGAAGAGGAAAGCCGGGCTATGTCGTCATAAAGTGAAGGCTGGATGAGCAGAGACTGGGAGGGGTGTACAGTTTGACATTGTGACATCGAGGAATGTCGGTATCAGAAATGATTTGCAGCACAAGAAACAGAAGGTTGTGGACAGACATGATCACCAACGCCACACGGCATGGCCTATAAGAAGAAGAATCCAATATTAAAAGGTATAATTAGATGCCATCGATGTAGAGATGCCATGAGTGCGATAAGCCAGTATGAAGAGACTGGGCACGCTGACCGCATAAAATGATATGGACAACATTAATTGAACTTGACTGGAGGAAAGTGGACGATTGAATCAAGTGGAATGCACACCGTGCTTTACATTAACGGGATTTAGAAAGAAAAAAACCATCTGTGTGCACGGCATGATTGTATCTCTTCATCTTTTTGCTGCCACGTTTGTGTTAGTTACACAAGGAACGAATATGTGCAAAGGCTTAAAGACTGGAATATTTAATTTCTATATAGAACCCATATTGTTGTATGCACACACAAAAACACGGAAATAAGCAGACACGTTCAGAAACATATAATGCAGTGGAGGTGTGGTTTCTGAGGCAAGAACAAAGAATACCATGAACAGACAGATAAATGAAAGAAACAGTCTAAAAAGCAGGGGCGGGGAACGTCCGGCACACGGGCCTTATAAAGCACGCGAAATCATTTGGTCTTACCCTGTCAAAGCAACCGCAGAAGGGACACAAAATTCAGTCAGTCTAAGAGCTTACTCAGATAGCAATCCGGGTATAGTGATCTCGTATATCACCGTGAAGTACGGTGGCTGAGTCCCAGAAACATATGCATGTGTTCGTTCGTTCGTTCCCACTGCTTGAGTTCTAAACAATTTACCAAAGCAATGATCAAATGCCCACTTTGAGGAGATATGCAATGAAACATGCATTTGTTTTCCCAACATCTTACTGCAGCGACCAGTTCTTTTCAAAACTTACCATCGTAAAGAGTTAATTGAGCTCCAGGCCGACCGACCGGAGCAAACCTGGAAAAGCAATTATCTCTATCACCAATACCAGCTAGCATCACACGCCTCACCAAAGAGAAGCAGTTGCGGCCATCACAATAGAGGCGAGTTAATTAAATAGTTAACCAAATATAGCAGGCAATTGCATTTTTTTAATGTTGTGTATGATCCGCGAATGATGTCAAAAATAGCCAAATGGCCCCTGGCAGATAGAAAAGTTTTCCATCTCTGCTGTACAGAAGCAAATAAGTTAAGTTAGTTGCATATCCTTTACAGGACGTAACAGTCAACCCCAACATTTTTTTATGTTGTGATTTCTGAGCAAGTTTACGTTTAGTAGTTTGCCATTGCTTTCTGAATGATCGACACTCATACCATTTTATAAAAACAAACGCAAGGTGGTCTGTTGCCAAATAGCCCACAGCTGTGTTTCAAATGCGGGATGCGGAATTACGAACTGCGTCTGTAACCCCATCACCAAAGAGCAGGCACAGAAGCAAATAAAAACAGTAAAATTATTAGAGAAAGTCGACGTTGATAGTCAAAGCTATTTTTTAGCAGGTTATGAGAAAAAATAAACTTGAAAACTTGGTGAATAATAGCAAGCTCGAAGAAGGAAAAAAAGCAAAGGGAAGAGAAATAAACATGGGGCTGAATGTCTTGGCTACATGGCAATAATCTGGACAATAATCCAAGATTCTGATGATGGCGAGATTATGAATCATGACTCCCCCAACACATGTCCGGTATGGCACAGGATGATGATGTTTGTTGGCATCAGATCTGGAGGGGTGTTCAGAATAAGGCCAGTATATTTCCAACAAATTATGTACATAGTGTTTCAAACAAGAGTATCGGTATTTTCTAGTCAATAACTTTGTTAAATGTAACGTTACAAATAATTGGTTTGTAAAAACGGATCAGTAAATTGCAAGTATTTGTTGAAAGTATCCATTAAAAACTATTTGTCAATTCAACCAGCAGACGTCGCAGGGAATAAAAATGGCGTTATCACAACGGTTCCACGAATAGTCAGTATTTCCATTGCTCAATGAAGTAATAATTTGTCCCGAATTAATTTTCTGCTATAGGTCTGTGATGCTATAGCGCTGTCACATTTGTAGGAAGGAGGAATAGATCGCTAATCTTTTCCTCACTTTGACAAGCGACGAGAACAGACGTCTAACCCGCGTTTGACCCTGCTCGTGACATTACAGGTAAGTTGACTATCTAGTTTAGTTTAGTTTAGTTTAGTTTAGTTTAGTCGACGGATCAACATCGCGACACACGGGTGTAACCCATGCTCCGTTCTACTCCTAACTCAAGACTGAGTCAGGAGAATCTCAGTTCTGTGCACGAACTCCGTAGTACTGGAGAGGATCCTGAAATACTTTGGGTAGATTTTGAACTCGAAATTTTGCCCGGGAGCGCCGTTAGGCTACTCTTTTTTCGATTTCCAACTGCAAAATGATTTTTTACGTGCGCAACAATACACACGGGTGTCCGATCTCACTACCCAGAGACCAGGGGAAATTTTATTACTAGAAGTCCACGTGAAAAAAATCCCGGCCTCACTGGGGTTTGAACCTGGGACCTCCAGCACTCAATGCGGACACCATACCTGGAGGATACTCAGCCCCTCTGGCTATTAAGTTTGCAACGCGCCAGCCATTTCCGTTGCTTGCGGTGCCAAAACAAACAAAAACATATTCATTGTGGTAATTGATCAGTTTGCTGGAAATGAGACGCAGTTACAATAAGTGATATTTATAGTTTTAGACGCAGTTACAATAAGTGATATTTATAGTTTGAGATGCAGTTATAGTAAGTGATATTTATAGTTGTAACAGAAAGCCAAAACAAAGAAAAACATGTGCATTGTGGTAATTAATCAGTTCGCTGGAAATGAGACGCAGTTACAATAAGTGATATTTATAGTTGTAACAGAAAGCCAAAACAAAGAAAAACATTTTCTTTGTGGTAATTAATCAGTTCGCTGGAAATGAGACGCAGTTACAATAAGTGATATTTATAACTGTAGCAGAAAGCCAATACAAAGGACTTAGTCTGAAAAACAGAAGAACAAAAGTAGTGGTAATTGCACAGATAAAACGTCTTCCAAAGAATGCAACATTAGAGTGAATGGAACCCATATGAAACAAGTCAATGTATTTAAATATCGGGTGCTTTAATAGAAGTTGATGGAAGATGTATTAAAGAAGTTAACTATAGAATAGCTAAAGCAAAATCAACATTTTACAAGATGAAGAAAGAACAGTAACGTAAATCATGGCTCCTGCCACACTAGAGACATCCGGTCGTGAAAGTGCATGAAGCAGATGAACTGGTGAAAGATCAAGAGTCTTTCCTGCAGGCCGTGACTATACCGGTGTTCTGTACAGGACCTGCTGCATTACGGCTGCCCTTTTGCTTTTCCGGCTTCTGCTGTGATTGTCTGTATGGTTCCAATCCGGATCCTAATTAAGGCGTCTGTGCCTTCCCCAATTTCTACAATTATTTCCTGCTTCTCATTGTATAAACCACACAACTGAAAGGTCAATCAATCAAGTGCTATCTCCGCATTTAATGTTGGCTGTAATGATTCTCCGTCGTTCTTTGTTTTGCGTTTTTATTCTGCATTCATGTAAGCTTCTTTCAGTCTATCTCTTGGTGGTTATGATGATGATGATATTGTGATGATGATGGTGATTGTGGTGGTGAAGCTTATGATGATGTGTGTGGTGATGATGAAGGTGCTGATAGTGATAAGGGTAGGGATAGTGGTTGAGATGATGATGTTAGTGGTGATGATATTGATGATGATGATGATGAATTTAATAATGATGATTTGTTACTGTTTATGAACTGTTCATATACTAATATTCTTCACGATCTGAATATCAAAGAAAGCTCATAAAAAGCACCATGTCTGGGAAACTCGAAAAGGTCTCGGAGATTAAGAGCAGAATAGGGCAAGCAAAAGATGCATTTCGGAAAATGAAGAGTATCCTATGCAATAAGTCACTATCATTGAATGTAAGAAAGAGAGTGCTAAAGTGCTATATAGCGCATGTATTGCTGTATGGCAGTCATTCTTGGAATCTCAATGAACAGATTAGGAAGAACTTGGAAGCAACAGAGATGTGATTCCTATGACGAATGTTGCGAATTCATGCAAAAGTATGCCAAAGAAAAAAAAAATGCCAAAGTAACTAACGACTGCTTGAAAGAAGCTAGTGAAACTAGAACATTATATACAACAATAAGAAAGAGACAAACAGCTTTCTTTGGTCATGTGACGAGAAAAGAGGCATTGGAGAACATTGTGATAACTGAAAAGATCGAGGGGAAGAGAGGCAGAAGCAGACGAAAAGAAATGATGCTGGATGTATTGAGACGGAGGCATGGAGGAATATCATCAGCAGAGTTGATCCAGAACACCAAAGACCGAGATCTGTGGAAAGTCATGAACGCCTACGCCATCCGGCATGGCACTTGATGATGATGATTCTAAAGAAAATTGATCGTAACAAATGATGATGATGGTGATAATGATGTTGATGAAGATGGTGATTACGACGGTCACAAAGGTGATGATGGCGACGATGACGATGATAATGACGACTATGATGATCTTCGTGCTGGTGGTTGTTATGATAATGGGATGATGGTGATGACAATGAGCACAGTTGTGGTGATTAGGATGAGAATGATGACGATCACAATGGTTGTGGTTACGATGAGGATGTTCATAATGATGATAATGGTGTTTCTATAAAGACGATGATGTTCATGATCATGATGGTGGTATTTCTATAAAGACGATGATGTTCATGATCATGATGGTGATGTTTCTACAACGATGATGATGACGACAATGATGACAATGACGACAATGAAAAGAAATAACGATTTATAATGAGAGAAGAACGTGCAATATGAGCAGCAAAGAACCGAATCATCATCTCAAAAGGGCAGAACACGATAATCTGGCAAGGAAACGGCCGGCAGAAACGAGCCCCATGTCTGAGGACAACAAAAGCAAATATGTTCAAAGTACACACATAAACGAGCCACGTGTCTGAGGACAACAAAAGCAAATATGTTCAACATATTCACACAGGGCAGAGAGACATAACAGATGAAAGAAATGTCCGGCCATAAAACTGAACGATACCTGATAGCATAGCAACAAAGGCTTGCTGGCATATATCGGCTATAGAAGTGGAAACGGTTAAATGAATTATCAAAACGGAATACCTCAGGGCCCAGAGTCTAAAAGCCATGGAAAATTGAAGGCAGTTGGGTAATTTTGAATAGCTGCGATAATGCTTAACAATATGCGCCTAGCACCATATACCCAAATCACCTCACGTGATTTCCATGGGGAAATGTGCCCTCTACCAACCCACTCCAAGTCCTTCTATTCCTAGCTATTCCACCCAGCTCCGCTCATGTTCTCCCATCCGTGTTATTCAGTTCTGTTTCTACTTCTTTTCTTCGTGTATTTTTATCTTTTCCTCTATTTCTCTTCCTTTTGGGTTCCTGACAACAGCTGTTCTAGATATACCATTCTCAGGTTTTCTCAATGTATGTCCTAACCAGCGCCAGCATCTCTTCTTCACCTGTTGGTTCACCGGTATGTAAGTAGTTATCTCCATGGGAATGAATTAGATACATGAACCAGTGACAGCAGACACAGAACATGACCCATCATTAGATGAAATTGTAAAAAGAACATGAAGAATGTAAATCACTAGGATGTGATAAGATAACAGTTGACCTAATTAAAGCGGGAGAAGAAGAAAGCATACAAATCTATCACCCATTATATGAAAAGATTTGGAAATATGGTATATGGTCAAACGATTGGAAGAGAACAACTTCATTCCAATACAAAGCAAGGGCAACTTGAAATTATGCACCAACTTTAGAACTGTTGCCTTTATCAGTTATGCAAGTAAAATTCTACAAAACATTATAATGGGAAGACTTCGTAAGAAAATGGAAAGAGAGAGTAATGTGGTTCATGCTGGATTTAAACAAGGAAGAGGAACAAGAGAGCACATACTCAACAAGCGTTTAATAATTGAGAAGTGCAGATAATTTAATGTAAACCTATTTTCATGTTTTGTGGATTATTCAAAGGCATCAGAAACTTTGGGAAATCATGAGGAAAATGGGCTTTCCATCACATGTAGTACAACTCATAAAAATGCTTTATCAAGACCAGGGGTCACCAAACTACGGCCCGCGACGTCATTTCATCCGGCCCGCCGACGGTACTCGAACTTGCTTGATATAACGTATGGAACACGAGAGGTTGTGATGCAATTTAAATGTAAATATTATGTTTTGAATAACAGGAGATCGTCACACGTGCGGAGACCTCCTGGCTGCTATGTGTCTTAAATTTACTATTTTCAGTTATAAATTATTGTATCTAGATGTACTTGTTTATTGTAATGTTTGCTTATTTCGCGCTATCTCAAGTCCTTCCCCGGCTCGTGTTAGCGCCGCCTACGCTCTGACGTTACCATGGTTTCCATGGCAACACACAAATACACAGACACGCATCTTTCCCTCCCCCAGATGCGTCCGGCTGTCAACACAGGTCCAATGCTCCAGAAATATTTACTTTTTTTGCCGGCCATCCCTTTTATAGGTATGTAACAAGGATTTCTTTGTTTGACAGTGATATGTAAGTGAACTACAAGTGTGAATATAGGCAATAAAGTAGCAAACATAGCCCAAAAAAATGTCATAGAAGCCTCGTGTTATTACGAAAATATTATCCCAGGCTCAGAAGAATTCCCCGGTCAAGTTGTTAATCGAGCTGGTCTCTAGGCCAGTGTTTTTTCAACCTTTCTGCTAGAACAGTTCTTACGCAAATGTTTACGTTGCTCAAGGAGCTCTGTGTGATGATCCAAGTGTCTGTCCTATTTTATGTAATAAACCAGATGGGCAGAAATGGTACATTTAGGCGATTTCGGTCTATGTCGGCGGAACCCCTGGCTGCCACTCGCGGAACCCCGGTTGGAAAACTCTGCTCTAGGCTGCTTATTTAGGCCGGCCCTATTAATATATTTTGCAAATCTTATTATGAGATATATTCTATTACCAAAGGTACCTATAAACTGTATATGTACCTTTGGTGAGCCGTAGCCTCACCAGCGACCTCTAGTCAGCTGCTTTTCTTGTGTTTCAATAGGATTTTAATTATGTTTCTAATTCAATGTCTTTTTCATTTTCAGATCCCGTGTACTTCACCCTTCATTATGGCTACCATGAAAAGAAAAGTGGACACCGAGTGTCGCGTTTTCAATTAAGAAAGGGGAGTAAAGACTTCTTTGTAGAAACAAAGGACCAGAAAACCAATTGCGTAATATGCAGCGAAAGTGTTGCCGTTTTGAAAGAGTACAATCTTCGGCTTAACAAAAAATCTATCAACATATTCAAAGTTTTCTGGAAAGTTACGCTCTGAGAAATATGAGTCCATGAAACGTGGTTTAGAAACACAAAGAGATCTCTTCACGAGAAAGTTTGCTGAAAATGAATCTGTCACACGTACAAGTTACAAAATAGTGCATAAGATGGCAGAAAGAGGAAAACAGTTTACTGATGGCAACTTCATCAAAGAGTGTATGATGGAAGCAGCAAATGACTTGTGTCATGAGAAAGCCGATTTGTTTCGAAACTATCAGCCTTTAGGCAAGTTCAGGTGTGCGAAGAACAGAAGAACTTGGAGAGAATATAGTGCTCCAGATACGCGAGAAAACTATGAACTTTTTGTGGTATTCTCTGGCGCTGGATGAGTATACTGATGTCTCGATTACGTCACAATTTTTCGTGTTCATTCAGATAACGGAAGAGTTGGCATCCGTTTGCAGCATGCATGGAACAATAACTGGAAAGTGCTAAATGTTTTGCAAGACTGTAACCTTCAGCGGAATCAGCTTCGATGTGTTACAGTTGATGGAGGAAAAAACATGGCTGGTGTGAGGAAAGGTCTGATGGGGCAGATCAGGACATAGTTGGAAGATTTGCAAATTCCGGGTGCTCTGTTCATACACTGCATCATACATCAGCAAGCTCTCTGTCGGAAAGACTTAGATAATTCTTGTGGACTGAAAACAGTCGTTTCTGCTGTGAACTTCATTCGGGGACTTGCACTCAATAGCCATCAGTTCCAGGCTTCTTCGTTTTTACAAACTCCGAAACTAAATAGATGTTTCCCTCACTAAAACGGCAGAGCTGATTGACAGCTGTCAGATCCTACCTGGCTGTCAAAGTTGTCATTTTTGGTCGACATCACATCCCACATAAATGAACAGAATTTGTAACTTGGGGGAAAGGATAACCTCGACTGTGATCTCTACAGAATCATCAAAGAATTTCGGAGAAAGCTGTAATTGTTTGAAGCACAGGAAAGAGAAAATTTTTCTCATTTTCGCAGTTCCAAAGAGTTTGCGCTATAAACGTCGAAGATGTCAAAATCGATTTTCCGAGAAAAAAAAATTATTCTGTTCCAGAATCATTTCGATTTTAATCTTGATGATGTGCCAGTTGAACTACAGTTGGAGCTCACTGATATGCAAGCAAATGACTTGTTGAAAGAGAAGCACAGAGAAGGAAACTTGTTGAATTTTACCGCTGCTTACTTGATGGTGAGATTCCGAAGCTGAAGAAATTTGCCGCTGGTATGGCACCAGTGTTTGGAACAACTTATGTCTGTGAGCAAATATTTTCAAAAATGAAGTATGTGAAGTCACCATATCGAACGAGATTGACTGATGAACATTTGAAAGCAATTCTCTTGATTGGATGCAGCAATTCCAAACCAAACATTGATATCTTGAAAGCCAATATATCAGTTTCACAAAGCTCACTAACCGTTTTTGCTGCTTAGTTTGTGAGATTCGGATATGTGCACACTAGGTCTGATGTAACTATCTTTTTGTTAACGTCAACTTCTTTGATAACTTTTATTAGTAAATAAATATTTTGATTGTCTATGTCTTTTGTGCATTGCATGCCACTCACCCATGATTAACTTAGTTTTTCGTCTTTTTTACCAGGGCTTTCGTTCTGGCTTGCAAGTATTGTTAAAGTTTAGGGCTGCGGAATTTAACGATTAATTAATCGATTAATTAATTTTTTTAACGATTATTTTTTTTAACGATTAATCGAAAACTTTTCTCCCATCACTTATAGGCTACAAATGAACCGAATGTCGAAAATTTGTCGGACATTTTAAACATAGTGCTGCAAACACAACCGAGTTGCAAAATTGTACTGAGGCACCATTGTGTAAGCTGCAGCAAGATGTACCAACAAGATAAAACAGTATGTTTATTATGCTACAGAGTCTTCTACAGGTCAGAGAAGCATTAACTGTCTACATGTCAGATGAAAAGAAGCAATACAAAGGTCCAAAACTGTCAGATTCAGATTGGGAGAAGATTTCGAAATATGTCAAAGTTTTGGACTTATTCTGTCAGACCACGGTCCTGCTTGGCGGTCAAGATTATGTTTCATGTAGCTGTGTATTGCCACTGCTATCATCGTTGACAAAGCATATGACTGTACACGATGATGATCCGGGCTACATAGCTAAATTTAAGGCAGCATCTTTTAATGACTTCAGTGAACGTGTAGCTAATATGACAAGTATTGAAATACTACAGATTGCAACAGCACTTGATCCACGCTACAAATACCTGAAGTGTTTGTCAAAAGATGCAAAAGAACGAACTTGGTCACGTATTGAACAACAAATAGCAGTTAATGTTCATGATGAGCAGATGGAGACTGCTGCAACGAATGATACTGACATTGACAATGAAACTATATGTGAACCAAATGAAAAGCGTATTAAGCTAATGGAGTCTGAAATGGAGAAGAAAGTTGCTGAATCGGTTGACCCTTTACAATGGTGGAAACTTAATGAACATCGATATCCAAAATTGGCATTCCTTGCCAAGACCATTCTGTGCATACCGGCTACCTCAGTTCCATGTGAACGATTGTTCAGCTCTGCTGGTTATATTGTTAATAAGACGCGCTCGTCACTTGAACCAAATACTGTCAACATACTCGTCTGTTTGCATAGTTGGTTATTAGATGACATATGAACAAGACAATCCAGTGTTATTTCGATTTTTGACAAATACGACTATAATGTGAGTTATGTGACTATAAATGTTTTGCTTTAATCGAAATTAACGATTAATTAATAGTTAATTTTTTCAAAAGTTAACTATTAAATTTAAATTAATCGGTCGCAGCCCTATTAAAGTTAGATGCATATCCATTACAGGACGTTTGCAGTCAACACCAACATTTTTTGCTGTTGTTGATGTCTAGGCATGTTTACGTTCAGTAGTTTGCCGTTGCTTTCTGAACGATCGGCACCCATGCCATTGCGGGAAAAAAAACCAGCGCAACGCGGTCTGCTGCCAAATCGCGCACAGTTGTGTTTCGAATGCGGGTATACGGGATTACGAACCGTGTCCGTAAAACCTTCGCCACGGAGACGGCGCAAGTATTGTACAGAATGAGTATCCGGCCCGCGCTCGTCATTTTGTCAGTTATCCGGTCCGTCGTGAAAAAAGTTTGGTGACCCCTGATCTAGACCAACAATCAGCGGTTAGAATAGATGGCGAGACATCAGACTGGTTTGACATCACGCAGGGAGTCCGTCAGGGCTGTGCTGCTGTCCTCCTATTTGTTTAACCTGTACGCCGAAAATATAATGAGCAATGTAAGAGATGATATACCCATTAAGCAATACCATGTCCTTAATATCGATGGTAATTAAATACCAGAGATTCGATATGCTGATGTTACTGTGTTACTGCTATCAATATCACATTATGGTATAGAAAAACTAATAACCTAAACCCAAAATAATAGTGAAAATCACACCTTATATCTTAACATAGCAAAACCAAAGATAATGCGTACAGATAAAAGTAATTTGGAGAAAGAAATGTACGTTAATGAGAAAAAATTGGAGGCAGTAGAAAATTTCGAATAACTTTGGTCATTTATTACCAGCAATGTTGACACAATGCGAGAAATTAAAAGACGAATATCTATTGCTCTTCAAAAACTAAAACAACTGAATAAATTGTGGCTTGGGACAGATAGAACTACAAATATTAGATTTTTAAGAGCATGCACCTTTCCCATTGCAACATCCGCCTGAGACCTGAAAACTTACTAAACAAGCTGAACAGCGCAGCCTTTGAATATAACATGTTATAGACGGGTTTTAATAATGTCTTATATACAGAAAATAACAAATGCATCCATGTGACAAGAGCTGAATGCTGAAGAAGGATAGCAACTAAAGACGATAAAACAAAGAAAATTGAAATATTTTGGTCTTTGAAACGTCATGAATGTTTAAAGAGAAAAATGATGAAGAGTATATGACCGGGAAGAGAGGAAGAAGAGGATCAAAGAGAAAATGGGTGCAGGATGTGGCAGGTAATCTCCAGATGATTGTATTGGAGGCGGGACATCTTGCATATTACAGAGAAGTTTTCCGGAAGGTTGTTATGGGAGTGATGTTCTGCAAAGGACATGCTACTGAATGAATGAATGAATGAATGAATGAATGAATGAATGAATGAATGAATGAATGTCCATGATCCCCCACATTAGGGATTCTGTCATACCATTTTATTCCTCCTATTTTGCGCAGTCACCAGTCAATGAAAGTTGGTAGTTTATTTGTAATCATTTTCATTTCCAAGGTGAAAAAGAGTACATTACTTTATCACATACCCAGTACCATCATCAGTTTTTACTGTCTAGCATTTCTATTATTCCTCTCTACAAGAGTATCACTGGGGCCAAGTTTTTAGCTCCCGGCCTTGCACTACGAAGGCCGTGGGTTTGTTAGGGACTTTATCATATGGTTTATTAGTGCAGTTTTCTCATAGATTCCTAGGAGTTCGTACTGGGGGTTCTTTGCGGGAGGATATCAAACCCGTAGGATAACTCCCAGTGCAATGAAGTCGATACTCAGGCTGTAACGTACCCAGTACGTCTACTGACGTGTGAAAGGCTACTTTACTGTTTTCTTTTACTGAGGAAATCGTTACTTTCTTTTGAAAATCGGTTAAGTAGTTGCCAATATTTCGTTCGGAAATCGAATAGAAAATTTCGCAACTTTTGTTCGGAAATCGTAACTTTCGTTGGGAAATCGTTACTTTCATTCGGACATCTGTTAGACAATTTTGGATCGTTCTTTCGGAAATCGTTTACTTTCAGCCACTGGCTAAAAGCCATTTGTTACAACCGACGTGTAAGATGAGCTAGTTTTCTACCATGTACGAGTTTAAAAAGTAACAATTTAATTATGTACAATTGGAGATGACTCGTTGGCAAAGTAAGCTACGCGATCTCGCCCGCCCCACCTCTTGATCAGAAACAGTGGCCGTGTGGGTGCATGTGTGGCTGTTGTATGGGTGTAGACATACTGAATGTGTACTGACCCACAATTAACATACACATAAACAATTTAGTCCCCTAGCAAGAACCTGCTGTGGGTTTGTGAAGAGTTAAGAACATCACATTTTGCAGGCCTGAATGCACGGAGGAATAAGTGGACACTCTTTTCCTCCTTTAACGAACGAAGAGTGCAAGTATCAAACCCTCATCCGACCACGCTCATGTCATGTTCCGCGTTGCGTCCCAACGATTAAACCAGCGCGCCACATACGATTTAGCATCAGCATAAAATAACCATAGTATAGACGTAATGGCGCGATGGTCTATGACAATGGTTCTTCTCAACCAGTGGGGAATTCCCCCTCCCCCTCCCCGGGGGGATTGAGAGTTTCCAGGGAGGGTGGTGTGGGGGGGGGGGGGGGGAGGTAAGATTATTTCAAGATCGCGTCATTACAAGAACCGATTACTTTATATTGTTTTTGCCTCAATACTTTAAGGTTCTGTACTTCTCGGCCTTCTGAAATTCGTTTTATAACGTAAGTAGACCCGCAAATCATGTTATATATAGACGTCTAGACTTGTTGTAGTTTCTTTTTTTAAATCCTTTACATGACGTTGCAGTCAACAACAGCATTTTTCAGCTGCTGTTGTGTACTAGGCAAGATTACGCTCAGTGGTTTGCCATTGCTTTCTGAGCGACCGGCTCACATACCCTGTAAGTTACCAACGCGGCAAGAACCGCTACCGATTCTTGCGCGGGTTACGTTACTCACGAGAATATACGGGATTACGGAGAAAGACGTTAACTCTAGGCCATGGAGACCGGCCTTGTTCTAGTGTGCGTTATTAAATTTAGCTTCCATTTTTTACGTATACTGTGTAGGGGCCGGGGGGGGGGGGGGAGGGTTATAGGGAGGAAATACGAAAGGGCAGGGGGATGACGTTCTGACATATGGTGAAGGGGTTGAGAACCACTGGTCTATGAGTAATGATAGAGAACAGTTAGGATAGTATTCTACAAGGAGACCTGCTGGAGTAAGCAGGTCCACAACTGGTTAGCAAGAACATTTCTGCTGCCATTGGGCACAGTAAAGGCCCCATTTTAAATTTACACGCCTTAAAATGCATTGGCATACGGTGCTAGGCCCTTATTTGTCTAGACCATTCGGCACACATTGCCTGATGTGGTCAAAACCACACCGGCGGCTTTTACTTCCCCAGACACTTCCTATATCCATTTTAGACTTGGTCGACGTGGGAGCACCTGACAATTTTAAAACTCCTCCACGGTGCAGATTCAACCAATGTAGGGAGTGGTGCAATATGAGCGGAGAATCTGACATAAGGCAGCAGATAGAAAGATATGGCCCTGATACGGATCGAACCTACGGCCAGTGGGTCGGTAGGCGAGCGTCTAGACACTACGCTAATGCAGCTCTGCCCTTGTTTATTTTGAAATTATTAGTGAATAGCTGTAGGCGCAGGAGGTATTATGCGATACGTTTTCTTCACGAGGATAACGCGGGGAAATAGCCGTCGCTATTACACTGAATTAATTCACAGCATAAACAGAATTAACTTGTACAAGCCCAAGGCATATTACCAGCAAACAAAGAACAGTAAAAATTTGCAGAACATGTATCTTTTCTTGGGCACATTCATCATCACCTGCAGGTGTCATGCCGTAAGCTTCGGCAGGTCAAGGTTCGCTATCTCACACAATCACCAGTCTTGGGTCTGATTTGACGAATCACTGCGATATAACACGCATAAAATATCAGTTGTTGCCAAACACTAAGACCATTTAATTGTTGCGAAACCCTAAAGACCATTTAATTGTTGCGAAACCCTTGCTTGAACCCTTGTTTATGTTGTACTAGCTGACCCGGCCCGGCTTCGCCCAGGCCCTGGCGGGGATCTATCTATCTATCAGTCTGTCTGTCTGCTTGTTTGTCTGTCTGTCTGGCTGACCCGGCCCGGCTTCACCCAATCCCTGGTGGGGATCATCTCATTTAATTCATATAAGTAGTCACATAAGCTCCCGTTCCCGACTATCTGTCTGTCTGTCTGTGTGTCTATCTGTCTGTGTGTCTGACCCGGCCCGGCTTCACCCAGTCCCTGGTGGGGAGCATCTCATTTAATTCATATAAGTAGCCATATAAGATCCCGTTCCCGACTATCTGTCTGTCTGTCTGTCTACCTATCTGACCCGGCGTGGCTTCGCCCAGCTCCTGGCGGGGAGCGTCTCATTAAATTCACACAGTAACTTAAAAGAATGTCCTTCCCCACACCATCCATTATTTTTAATGAAAACTGTTTTTAATCACCTACATGACTGTAGATAACTTCTTTAAGCATAAAAAGATGAGTTACAATGTTATGCATTATGCATTATTTTTATGAAAACTTTGAAAATGCCTTAAAGATTATATCATTATTTATTATAACTCATATGCCTGTAAATAACTATATATAAGTATATAACTATATATAACAGTCAGGTCTTAGATATGACTGAGCTACCGTATGACAGTAGACGGTACTACCTGCTTTCTGTCAGCGCCGAATGTTGGGCGGCGCTTACCAAACCCGACACCCCACATTGTGCCAACGGCTTCGGGCGGAAGAGTGCAATTGGGAGGGTACTAGCCTTATCCTGGTGCGAGGAAATGCAACCCAAAGACAAAATAAGTCATGGCAGGGCAGACCAGTCCCTAAGCCTTGGTTGGCAGCTGGTCTAGGATCGAAGCTCCGACAGGCGGACAGTTAAAGCATTGCTTTGCTGATCCGGCAGCTTCTGCAGCTTGTCTTGTTCCAGATGTATAGGTGTTAACTTTCCTCTGGAGTGTACTAGGCAGGCCGAGAGAGGGATCATGCTGCATGGGCAACACATGGTTTTTTTATTTTAGCCCAGGCTTTGTGCTATGGAGAGGCAATAACTCCATCCCTGGTCTTAACCGGTCTCGGAATCAAAGCGAGAGGCAACTGTTACGGGTTATAAGTCCTTGTCAGTTGGTGTAGACATGGGGCGCCACGCGTTGCCTCTGACGGTGGGAGACACCTACAGGTGTCACTGATCAGCTACCGCCCGCCTCAAGCTGGGCAGCCCCCGGCCAATTGGGTGCTGATCCGCCACAGCCTGCCTGCTTCAATGGGTGCTTGGGGCTAGGACAAAATCTGAATCGCAGGCTGTAAAACCAATGCACCAGGTACTAATAAAAAGAATAATAAAAACCTCAAGCTACGGCTTGCAACCTGGAACGTGAGAACCATGTGTCCAGGATTTTCCACTGACTTGACAAATATTGACGATGTGAGAAAAACGGCTGTGATTGATGCTGAACTCAATCGTCTTAACATTGATATTGCTGGCCTGCAGGAGACTCGCCTCGCTGAGGAAGGGTCACTCAGGGAAAACAATTACACCTTTTTTTGGAAGGGAAGAGGGCAGGCAGAAAAAAGGCAACACGGTGTGGGCTTTGCAGTGAAGAATTCGCTACTGGGAATGATTGATATCCCAGCTGGAGGTAATGAAAGATTATTATCACTGCGCTTGGCAACCTCTTGTGGATTTGCCACCATTCTCACTGCATATGCACCGACACTCACTTCCTCTGATGATGTGAAGGATACGTTCTATGAGCAGCTAGACTCGGCGATCAAGGCAGTTCCAAAATCCGACTACATTTATATGCTCGGTGATTTCAATGCTCGTGTGGGCAAGGACTCGAGTTCATGGCCAGTGTGCCTTGGAAAATACAACATCGGTCGCATGAATGATAATGGGCAAAGGCTGCTGGAGCATTGCACTAGAAATGACCTATGTATTACAAACTCCTTTTTTAAATCAAAAGAGATGCATAAGGTCACATGGAAACATCCAAGATCAGGCCATTGGCATCAGCTGGACTTCATTATCACACGGAGACAACATCTGAACCATACATCATTAACTCGAAGTTACCACAGTGCTGACTGTGATACAGATCATTCTTTGGTTGTTGCAAGGGTTAGACTGAGACCAAAGAGAATCTACACAGCTAAACACAAGTCTAGCCCCAGGATTAATATTATTAACACTCACGATCCTGGAAAGTGCTTTGAATTTCAACAGCAACTTGAGGACGCTTTCAATGATACATCAGAAAATTATATAGTAAATGATAAATGGAGTAAACTTAAGGAAACTATTTATAAAACAGCGGTAGGGGTTTACGGCACTGTGGATCATAAGAGGCAGGACTGGTTTGCGGCAAACAGCCAGATACTGCAGCCCTTGATTGATAAAAAGAAGATAGCTCTCTTAAGAAACAAGGAAAGACCAACGCGTAACACTCTGAGTGAGCTGAAGCAAGCGAGGAAGGATGTACAAAAGGCTGCCAGGCAGTGTGCGAATGACTATTGGATCAAGTTATGTGAGTCCATTCAAATCGCAAGTGATAAAGGAAACATCAGAAGCATGTATGAAGGGATAAAGAAAGCCTGTGGTCCAATGATCAAAAGAAGTGCACCGCTGAAAACCTTGACTGGAGAAATCATCACTGATAAGAAACAGCAGATGGATAGATGGGTCGAGCACTATTTAGAGCTTTACTCAAGTGAGACCAAGCTGGCGGATGATGCCCTCAACTGCCATAGAGGCCCTGCCAACTCTTGACCACCTGGACACACTTCCCACTATAACAGAAGTTAAGTGTGCTATAAATGAGCTTGCATCTGGCAAGGCTCCAGGTAAGGATGGGATTCCAATAGAGGTGATCAGGAGTGGGCAAGACACCCTCGCTCTACAGATCCACCAGCTAATAGAGCTATGCTGGCGAGAAGGACAAGTCCCACAGGATTTCAAAGATTCAAACATCATAACGCTGTACAAGAACAAGGGAGATCGGAGCGACTGCAACAACTATAGGGGTATCTCACTTCTGTGTATTGTTGGAAAAGTATTTGCCAGAATTGTCCTGCGCAGACTTCAAGTCCTGGGAGATCAAGTCTACCCCGAATCACAGTGCGGCTTCCGTCAGAACCGGTCTACCATTGATATGATATTCTCATTGCGACAGATGCAAGAAAAATGCCGGGAACAAAATCAGCCACTGTTTATTGCCTTCATCGACCTCACAAAGGCATTCGATTTGGTCAGTCGTGAGGGTCTGTTCAAAGCACTAAAGAAGATTGGCTGTCCACCAACTCTTCTGTCCATTGTGGAATCGTTCCACACAGGCATGAAGGGTATAATCAAGTTTGATGGCTCAACTTCAGAAGAGTTTGAAATCAAGAGTGGAGTTAAGCAAGGTTGTGTACTATCCCCCACCCTCTTTGGGATATACTTTTCACTTCTACTGAAATATGCCTTTCGTGATCAGGATGACGGTATATACATTCACTCACGCTCAGATGGTGGCCTCTATAATGCTCAGAGATTGAAGGCCAAGACCAAAATTAGCAGGGTACTAATCAGAGAGTTGCTTTTTGCGGATGATGCTGCGATTACGACCCACTCTGAGGAAGAATTACAACATCTACTATCTGCATTCTCCAATGCTTGTTCTGAATTTGGTTTAACAATTAACAAAAAGAAGACACAGATTATGTCACAAGGTGCACATGGTGTACCATCAATCTTTATTGACGACGCCGAACTGGAGATAGTAGACCATTTTACATATCTTGGATCAGAGGTAAATAGCAAATTATCCCTCGATCAGGAAATCAACATCAGGATTGGCAAGGCAGCAACAACAATGAACATGTTAGCAAAAAGAGTCTGGGAGAACAGGAAGCTTACTGCCAAAACAAAAGTCCTCGTCTACCAAGCCTGTGTCCTTAGTACTCTTCTTTATGGCAGTGAAACCTGGACAACTTACTCACGCCAAGAGAAACGTTTAAACAGCTTTCATATGCGGTGTCTGCGAAGAATACTTGGTATTAAGTGGCAAGACAAAATCACAAATACTGAAGTATTGGAAAGATCAGGTTGTGTGACGGTGTATTCCATGCTCAGTCTTCGTAGACTTAGATGGATAGGACACGTTAGGAGGATGGATGATGGTAGAATACCAAAGGACATCTTTTTTGGTGAATTACAGACGGGTAGGAGATCTCAGGGTCGGCCTCTACTACGATACAAAGATGTGTGTAAGCGGGACATGATTGATACAGGCATTGATAATGCACAATGGGAGCACGTCGCCGCTGAACGTGTTGCATGGAGGGCAACTATCAGAAATGGAATAAAGACAAAGGAGAAAATGATTGCAGATAAAGCACACACAGAGCGTGAGAGACGTAAGATGGTGCAAAATGGTGGAAATGACCATGTTTTCACATGCACCTACTGTGGGCAAACATTTGCAGCAAGAATTGGCCTTACCAGCCACACTCGCCACCGCCATGGATTGTAGTTATTGCCATATGACAGTTATTAAGCCTTTTTGAAGCACAATGTACCAAACTATCGTCTGTCAAGACGGAAAGGTGCCAATGTAATAACTATACTATAACTAAGTTTATAAATCTTTGAAAACCATGCAACAATTTGACTATAAAGTATATAGAAATGTTATTAAAAGTTATGCCCCTTGAAATAACTTTTCTAGAGTTAAGTCCCCTTGCTATATAGAAATTATAATGAAAAATGAAATATTAAATTTTATTAAGTAAGTAGCCGATTTTACACTAAGAAACTATTACAGTCGGTTGCACAGGAATAAAAGGAAGACGTGTAGAAAATTTAATCTCAATCTTATGTACCGTTATCGAACGCATCCAATACATTGCCAACCACATACAGTCTCTTTTATATATATATAGATTACTGCACTAAGGCGACTCCTCCATTCGCGGTTCAGAATAACATACAGTGATTGTATATTAGTAGAATAAGATGTTTCTCAAATTACTGTCTTTTCGTGTACTGGGTTTCTCCGGGACATATGGTATTATCGATCCACATGGAAGATCGGATTCGATACTGTCCTGTGGTTAACACAGAAAAGACGAACGGTGTTGCTCAGTGGTCATACACGTGTCATGTTTGTGTGAGATTACGATACAGTCCGTTGCTTGAGATGTACCAGTGTTACTTGAATAGTTTGGTGTTTCATATCTGTCTATCTGGCTGCCTACCTCCCTGTCTGTTTTATCTGTATCTACCTACCTACCTACCTATTTATCTATCTATCTATCTATCTATCTATTTATCTATCTATCTATCTGAGTGTCTGTTTTATCTATCTATCTATCTATCTATCTATCTATCTATCTATCTATCTATCTGCCTGCCTGCCTGCCTATCTGTCTGTCTATTTATTTATTTATCTATCTACCCATCTATATATTTATCATTTATCTGTCTGTTGTCTGTCTGTCTGTCTGTCTGTCTGTCTTATCTAACTCTCTGTCTGTATGCCTGCCTGCCTGCATGTCTGCATGTTGTCTGTCTGTCCGTCCGTCCGTCGTCCGTCCGTCCGTCCATCTGTCTGTCTATTTTATCTATCTATCTGTATGTCTGTCTGTCTGTCTGCCTGTCCGTTTTCTGTCTGTCTGTCTGTCTGTCTGTCTGTCTGTTTGTCTCTCTCTCTCTCTGTCTGTCTGTATCATCTTATCTACCTGCCTGCCTGCCTGTATGTCTGCTTGTTTTATCTGTCTATCATCTATCTGTCCGTCTGTCTATCTATCTTATCTTATCTTATCTATCTCTCTGCTTGTCTATCTTTCGTATCTTATATATCTCTCTGCCTGCCTGTCTGTCTGCCCGCCCGCTCTTAAGCCTTTTCGTCCGTCCGTCCGTCCGTCCGTCCCTCCGTCTATTCACGCGTCAGTGACATTATCAGTGCAGTTCCTTATCAACATTGCTAATGCGCCGCTTTATTTACTTCCACTTTATTTATAGAACGTGCATTGTTGGAACACCTTTTAGTGAAACCTGGATCATCTACTCCATTTGCAGCCATGCATCCTGCGGTTCAAACTAAATCCATTAATGGAACATTTCTGTGCTGGTGTCCCCCCCCCCCCCCCTTTTCCTTGATGCCCTTAGAACGGCTTATTTTACTCGCTGATTAATCCAGCCCTAATGTGCGTGAGTACATATACGTGAGCGTGTGTGGCTAGGTTATTATTGGATATTGATTCAGTGACGTCAAAGAGCTCGGGACATGCCCAAAATCGTTCCGACTCCATCAACGATGATGTGGTTGCTAACCACTGCCATTGCATTCTAGTTTGATTCTCTATGAGCATTGAGTTGCAGTCTGTTGACAACGAAATACCTTGGGGTGTATTGACAATGACATAACGTGGGATCTGTTGACAACGACATACCTTGGGGTATGTTGACAATGACATACCTTGGGGTCTGTTGACAACATCATACCTTGGGGTCTGTTGACAGCGACATACCTTGGGGTGTGTTGACAACGACACACCTTGAGGTCTGTTGACAACAACATACCTTGGGGTCTGTTGACAACGACATACCTTGGGGTGTGTTGACAACGACATACCTTGGGGTCTGTTGACAACGACATACCTTGGGGTCTGTTGACAACGACATACCTTGGGGTCTTTTGACAACGACATACCTTGGGGTCTGTTGACAACGACATACCTTGGGGTCTGTTGACAACGACATACCTTGGGGTCTGTTGACAATGACATACCTTGGGGGTCTGTTGACAACGACATACCTTGGGGGTCTGTTGACAACGACATACCTTGGGGTCTGTTGACAACGACATACCTTGGGGTCTGTTGACAACGACATACTTTGGGGTCTGTTGACAGCGGAATACCTTGGGGTCTGTTCACAACGACATACTGTGGGGTCTGTTGACAACGACATACCTTGGGGTCTGTTGACAACGACATACCTTGGGGTCTGTTGACAACGACATACCTTGGGGTCTGTTGACAACGACATACCTTGGGGTCTGTTGACAACGACATACCTTGGGGTCTGTTGACAACGACATACCTTGGGGTCTGTTGACAACGACATACCTTGGGGTCTGTTGACAACGACATATCTTGGGGTCTGTTGACAACGGCATACTTTGGGGTCTGTTGACAACGACATACCTTGGGGTCTGTTGACAACGGCATACCTTGGGGTCTGTTGACAACGACATACCTTGGGGTCTGTTGACAACGACATACCTTGGGGTCTGTTGACAACGGCATACCTTGGGGTCTGTTGACAACGACATACCTTGGGGTCTGTTGACAACGACATACCTTGAGGTCTGTTGACAACGACATACCTTGGGGTCTGTTGACAACGACATACCTTGGGGTCTGTTGACAACAACATACCTAACACCCGTGGAAAAAACTCTATTAACCTAGTCCTCATCCCGACTCAGTGGCAAAGCGGTTACGGACACCAATTTGTAATTATGCATATCCCGTTTGAAACACAGCTGTTGGCGATTTGGCACCAAATGAAGTTATGAGTGCCGGTCGTTCAGAAAGAAATTGTAAACTACTGAATGTAAACTTGCCAAGAAATCGCAAAAATACTGGGGTTGATTACAACGTCCTGAAAAGGGCATGCAAGTAACATTTGAAAACAAACCTGGCCAGATAATCTGGAATCCCAGTTCAACAAAAGAAGGCATAATAAGGAGGGATTCCGAACTGCATTGGTGAAACGATCAACATTTCACCTTATTACATTTGCTATGGGAGACGAAGCATCTTTGAGTTTGATCGGATTCCTATGATGCCGATTCTTAATCAACCGTAAAAATATAAGTCATTAAACATTACTCATTAATGTGATTTAACCAGTAATTATTAACCATTAATAATAACAACCATTAGCCGTTGATCACTATCACTAGTATCACCTCTACCCTTTGTACATTCATTAAAGAGACGTTCGTAGCTAGGTGTTTGTTTACTCGCTCAAGGGAGACTAGATTTTGTGTCATCATCTCTGTCTAATGGTGTCACCACCATGGCGTTATCTCTGATGAATGGTGTTACCACCATGGTATCATCTCTGATTTACGATGTTACCACCAAGGTGTCATCTCTGACTAAAGGTCAACTGTGTCTAATGGGGTCACCACCATGGTGTCATCTCTGACTAAAGGTCAACTGTGTCTAATGGGGTCACCACCATGGTGTTATCTCTGACTACTGGTGCCACCACAATAGTGTCCTCTCTGTCTAATGGTGTCACCACCATGGTGTCATCTTTAACTACTGGTGTCACCAGCATGGTGTTGTTTCCGAATAATGATGTTACTATCACAGTGTCAATCAATCATCAATCATGTGCCATGCCGGAAAGCGTGGGCGGTCATGACATTTCACTCGATCACCAGAGTCGTGGATCAGCTCAGTGTTCCTGTCTCGTCCATGCCATGTGGCCAAGTCATCCAGGTATTTTCCTCTCGATCTTCCTCTTGGTCTGTTCCCCTCGATCTTGCCAGTTGTCAATAAGTTCTCCAATCCATTTCTTCTCATAACATGTCCAAAACATTTTGACTGTCTTCGTCTAATTTCTCTAATCGTAGACTGATTAGAGAAATCAAAGTGTATCTCTGACTAAATGTGTCAACACCAAGGTCACATCTCTGACTAAAGGTCTCACCACCATGGTGTCATTTCTGAAGACGTTGAGCAAGGTATACAAATCCACTCCTGAATGTATATTATTGCAATTCAGGCGGGTTTATTCAATTTTTTAATACTAGGCAATAAATCGTGCAGTCTATGGTTTGTGTCTTTGTTATTCAAATTTACTATGGAGAAACAATACTTTGAATATTTTAATATAGCAAAATATTCAAAGTCTGCCGAAACACTGAACACAATTTTCACAGACAGTCATTTCAATGTCCCTTCTCTGATAGTGTTCCTGCATGCAGTACATACAATCCCTTCTTACACTGGTGTGGACGACCCCCTGCCCTCGTTTATCAAAATGTCGGAAGCAGTAGACGAACCAGGCTTGAAATATGTCATTGTCACTGAAATCGCAGTAAATTGTCTTGTCCCAGGAAGGAAATTGACTACATTCTGCTTTGCTTATTTCTGTTTTTTTACATAAGGAAACTGAAAATGTCGGAAACACCCTAGGACATCGGTGTTGTTGATTTGGTGATCGTATAAGATACGAGAAAAGAGGTTGACACAAAAGGATTAATATACAACAGAGTAGTTGAGGGTCAATGTACTATACTATTAAACCCTTTTCGTAATGTAACAGTAACAGTTAGTTACTTGCACGTCCTTTTTTACGGGACGTCGCAATCAAATGCAGCATTCATTGACTGTTTGTTATTTTTTAGACAATGTTACGTTCAGTAGTTAGCAGACGATCATAGTATTGTGAATATCAACGCAAGGCGATCTGATCCCAAACAGACTGCGGCTGACTTCGAATCCCGTATTTCTTGATTGTGAAACTGCGTTCACAACCTCTAAGCCGCAGATGGCGACAGCAGCAACAGTATTGTCCCGATTTCTGACGTTTGGTGTGTATGTTTCTGTCAAATGCACCAATAGCAACACTTTGTGTAACTCATCAAGAGCTTACATCTGTGCTACGTTTGGTTTGCCTATTCACGCAGCCTTTTTAACGATCACTTTTCAGTCTTTGTGTACAAGGTATATGATATTCCCTTACTCGTAATTTCTATGTATTTCGTTGTCCGTAGTGTGGTCACTGCATTCCACCGACAGTATTCCTGGAGCCATGCCTGAGCGCTAGATCGAGAAGAACCAAGATGGGTCTTGTCTGTCCTTAGCGGCTACGATTGTCACTCATCGTGTACAGCTATCTCATACTCGAGTAACCCAACTATACATTTTGCTGTGTAATGTCCACGAGAAACTGGATGTGATGTTTTTTCTCTTGTTTCCGTGTCCCTGAAAGCGATGTACATGCTTTAGACACTCCGTGGCCAAAGGCTTGCGAACGCGGTTCATGAGCTGCTTACAGGCGTTCGAAACGCAGCTATGATCTGTCTGGCAGCAGACCGTGTCGCGTTGTGTTATAACTTGTTGGTATGGGAGCCGGTCGTTCAGAAAAAATGGCAAACTACTGAACGTAAACTTGCCAAGACATCAATAACAGCAGTGCTGGTGTTGACAGTGATGTCCTGTAAATAGGATATGGGAAAACAAGTTTTTTTATCTATTCCATTTTACATATCGGCAGATATTTGTATTTCTTTCCATTTGCCCTGTTTAAAAGTGTATGGAATAAATGGCTCCTTTTTTACGACTATGGAGAATATAGTTTTTACGTTGTTGGCTCCATAATTTTTGACCAATCGGCACTCGATGACCGATGTGGTCAATATCACTCCGCTCACTGTTACTTGCCTGGAAATGTCCTAGTAGCCATTTTAGGCTGGGTCAACCTGGAAACCGGAGTCACTGAACAAAAGCTGCCCCTCTAAGTGGATGTTAACACACCACAACCGGGCCGGCAGGCCTTCGTGCTAGCGACTGCGCCACAGCGGCTGCCAATGCCCAAGCACTAGCAGGTGTATAGAGTAATGCCTCCCATTGTGGACAGGGTGTAACCTCGCCCAACAGAAGGCGAGTTGATCGTCTGCTAGCCCAAGTCTACACACCCTTTGATGTAAATGGGAATTGGCGGCGGCAAATGAATCCTTAATTATTGATACAATTGGCGGGCTGTGCCGAGGACTTTATAGGAATATTGCATGAAGTTGTTATTGTGTCCATCACAATGTACATGAATAAGACCAGTCTTGTGTTCTGTCTCGGGGGAGGGCAAATGGTTATCATGGAGTGGAAATTGGTTCTCCTTCTCCGGTAGTTTTATGTGCCCGCACGAATGGTTATTCCAGATATGAGCAAACGTGGAACTGTCAAGAACGCTGACATACAGAACACACAGGCAATTCTACGGTAATTAGCTACGCTGTCATGGTGGTTAGTGCGCTTGTCTGCCATGTCAGTGGTTCGAGTTCAATCCCCAGCTGAGGTAGGATAATTGTTCAGACCAGTGTGGCTTTGGGGTAGACACAGCCTCATACAAAAAGGGTATCGGACAGACAGAAAAACCGATGAGCAAGTCCTTCGAGAAACAAATGAAAACCATAAACTTATTACAGACTTTATACGTAGGCTGTCAATATTTTTGGGCACATTATGAGAAGAAATAAACTGGAGAACTTGGCGTTAACTGGCAAGACTGAGATGAAAAGAAAAACTGGCAGGAAGAGAGATACATATATGAATGGCTTGGCCACATTACATGATCGAGACAAAAACACAGAGCTGATGTTCGACTCCGGTGATCGTGTAAGATGGCGAAACATGACTGGCCAAGCTTATCGGCATGGCACATGATAATGATAACCGGACAACTTTCATTATTTTCTGGAAATTATTTAGTCAGAAAGGCGACGAGGAATGAAACGGTCCACCCCAACTCATAAGTTGCGACCTATAATATGTGAAAACACTTCACTCCAGTATACCCTTGAGAGTACCTTGTTTTTACTACTGTAATTAGTAAAGACCGGTCTTCGTGGCGAAGATGTTATGGACGCGGCACGTAATCCCGCTTACCCTTGTTTTAAACACAGCTGCGCGCGATTTGGCAACAGACCACGTTGCGCTGGGTTTTAACGAATTGATTGGACCGGTGCTATGGAGTTCGTGCACTGAGTTGAGTTGCTCCGGACTCAGGCTTGAGTTAAGAGTAGAACGGAGCACTTATGGGTTACACCCATGTGCCATGATGTTGATCCCTCGACTAAACTAAACTAAACTAAACTAAACTGATATGGGAGCCGGTCTTTCAGAAAGCAATGGTAAATTACTGAACGTAAACTTGCCAAGACATCAACAACAGTAGTAAAATGTTGGTGTTGACAGCGATGTACTGTAAAAAGGATATGCAAAAAAAAAAAATTAGTAAAGAAAATACTAAGATAAAATGGATACCACAGAATATGTTTCAGCATTACGACATAGACATACCAGTTAATCTTCTCGCTAAATATTACGAAATAAACTGGCCAGTTCCTTTCCTCGCCACCACTTCCTTCCAATCTGTGGTCACAATCAGTCACCTGTTTTACGATGTATGTACTGGTTTTTAACTCGTCACATAGCAGCATAAACATTCTAACACTTGCACTCGTATCTCACTCTCAGTCCGTAATGTTCAGTTCCGTTCAGTTATTATCATTGCACTCCGGACACTTCCATGGGTCATCCGACTTGTCTTGCCTTTAATACATTACGGCTAACTGTGCACGCCCGATGTTGATTATTAAGCCTCCTGGCACACTTTGTGCTGCTCCTACTCAGCCACGCCGATAATGCTTACAATCTGGCTACTGATGCTGGTTCATTCACTGAGTCCGTTACAAACAAACTTGTCTGGCAACCCCATAGAGTTTTTACGCGATCCCACAGGGCATTTGAGAAGTCCTATTCCAGACAACGCGGCACTGAGTAGTAAGTAACCCGTCGGCCGACTTGCCCAATTTTATCAGGCTGGGTCACCCTTTAGCCAATGGAGTTTTTAACGCAGGACCACTATGTTAGTTGCATCTCATTTACAGAACGTCGCAGTCAGCCCCATTATTTTATTACTGTTTGTGGTGTCTTGGCAATGTTACGTTCAGTAGTGTGCCATTCCTTTTCTGTACGACCGGCGCTCAAACCATTACATTCAAAACAATGTTTTATCGTCGTGAATTTGAATAACGAAGACACAAACAATAGATTGCACGATTTATTGCCTGGCATATTTCGCTGCATCTCGTCAGGTACATACTGCAGAAATCACACAACTTACGTGAATTAACTAGATAAATCCTTCAAGTTGAAATATACACATATTCGCACAGTAATGTCAATTATCTACCACAGTAATTTTAAGCTGACTAACATGTCTTTCTGTTTGCACAATTCTGGCTTGCATTGATTGATCATAATTGCTTCTGCAAACTTTAACAAGCGAGTATTTTGTGTGTTAAACAACACGCGAAAGGCAGTGTCTCTGTCCACCACATGGCCGCTTTTGATAATGTGCCTACCAATTGAAGACGCCGGGAGCTTCCGGTGTGTCGGCCCCACGAGACTAGCATTTCCTGTGTGTTGTATCTTGTTGACCCATTGAGGTATGTGTTCTGACACTCGTTTGTTAAGCTGTCTCTCTGTTCTACCAATGTAGAAAGCCTGGCATCTACATGTGAATTGGTAAATACAATTGTTTGTGGCGTACAGAGGAACAGGCTCTTTGACTGCTGGTGTAGGAATCAGTACGGTTTTATATCTAATGACTGGAGTTGCAGCACAGAATGTTCGGCCTACTGCTGTAGTAAGTCGGTCTTCTAGACGTTGCATTACGTCATCCCCCGAAAGGTTAGCTGGATGAATACCTTGAGTTTAGGGACTGTTGTTAAGTCTGGTTTTGGTTTCGTTTTTCGTAACTACAGTCCCCAAACTCAAGGTATTCATCCAGCTAACCTTTCGAGGGGATGACATAATGCAACGTCTACAAGACCGGCTTACTACGAGCAGTAGGCCGAACATTCTGTGCTGCAACTCCAGTCATTAGATATAAAACCGTACCGATTCCTACACCAGCAGTCAAAGAGCCCGTTCCTCTGTACGCCACAAACAATGTATTTACCAATTCACATGTAGATGCCAGGCCTTCTACACTGGTAGAACAGAGAGACAGCTTAACAAACGAGTGTCAGAACACATACCTCAATGGGTCAACAAGATACAACACACAGGAAATGCTAGCCTCGTGGGGCCGACACACAGGAAGCTCCCGGCGTCTTCAATTGGTAGGCACATTATCGAAAGCGGCCATGTGGTGGACAGAGACACTGCCTTTCGCGTGTTGTTTAGCACACAAAATACTCGCTTGTTAAAGTTTGCAGAAGCAATTATGATCAATCAACGCAAGCCAGAATTGTGCAAACAGAAAGACATGTTAGTCAGCTTAAAATTACTGTGGTAGATAATTGACATTACTGTGCGAATATGTGAATATTTCAACTTGAAGGATTTATCTAGTTAATTCACGTAAGTTGTGTGATGTCTGCAGTATGTACCTGACGAGATGCAGCGAAATATGCCAGGCAATAAATCGTGCAATCTATTGTTTGTGTCTTCGTTATTCACATTACATGAATACCAACGCACGTCTGTCTGCTTCCAAATCTCCGGCCGCTGTGTGTGTTTCGATCACGGTATGCAGGATTGCGAATTGCGTTCGTAAGCCCTATCTCACAGCACTGACAGGATCACTATAGATTCCTAATATATGTCATTGGGTTAGCTGTTCACGTGATTTGTATAATTACTCCGACCCGGGAGTATTTGAAGTTTTGTCACATTATCATTTACGTCAATAACAATTAGCTCCTTTGGAATATGGCAATAAAGCAATGCTAATCCAATTATTATAACTTGGTGTGCAGTTTTTGAAAGCATCGGCCGGCTTAATTAATGAAGGGCGTGAGGATTTTATTGAGCCGTAATTTTCATATTCTGGCTATTTTTTTTCCCACCAAAACTATACTGATCTTACCATATCACCCACCGAGTTCCGGTTAAGTCTATCCATCCATCCATCCATCCATCCATCCATCCATCCATCCATCCATCCATCCATCCATCATGTGCCATGCCGGTAAGCGTGAGCGGTCATGATTCGCTATTTCACTCGATCACCAGAGTCGTGGATCAGCTCAGTGTTCTTGTCTCGACCATACCACGTGGCCAAGCCATTCAGATATTTACTTCTCTGTCTTCCCCTTAATCTCTTCCCCTCGATCTTGCCAGTTGTCACCAAGCTCTCCAATTTATTTCTTCTCATAACATGCCCCCAAAAAATGTTAGTCTGTAAACATACTTTTTGGCGCATTCGGCCTATGGTGTTAGTCCCATATGTTTATAGACCAGTGGGTGACGTCGTTAATATCACGCCGACCGCCTTTACTTCCCAATACATTTCCTGGTAGCCATTTTAGGCTGGGTCAACCTAGGAGCCCAGGTCCATTTTTAAAATACGGCTGGATGTGGATTCAAACCCATGACCATCCGGCCAGCGGGCGATCGTCTAGCCACCACCCTACCGTGTCTCCTCTGTGATCTTATTTTTTTTTTATTTTTAAAGTTAGTTGCATATCCTTTACAGGACTTTTGCAGTCAACACCGGCATCTTTAGCTGTTGGTGTCTTTGCGAGTTTTACGTTCAGTAGTTTGCCATTGCTTTCTGAACGACCCGCACCCATACCTTTTCTTTAAAAAGACAACTGTGATCTTATACATAGTTACAATCAGTATCATCAGGCATCAGGTCGATAAGAGTGGGCGGTCATAGTTCACCATCCCATGCGATATCCAGTGTAACAGATCAGACCCTGTCTTCTTATCCCACATGTCATGTGACTAAGCCCTCGAGGTACGTATCCCATTTTGTCTTCTCATTAAGTTTGCCAGTTGTCACAGATTGTTCCTCCGCATGACGTTGGGAACCGGAATTCTGACTTTCTACATCTCATTTTACACATCTCTGTGGCGAAGAAGTTACAGACGCAATTCGTAATCTCGCATACCGCGTACGAAACACAACTGTGGGCGATTTGGAAGCAGACCGCCTGGCGTTGGTTTTCATAGAATGGTATGCGTGTCGGTCGTTTGCGATGGAAAACTACTGAACGTAAACTTGCCAAGAACTCACAAACAGCTAAAATATGGCTGCTACGTCCTGTAAAGGATATGCAACTAACATCTCATTTATCTAATCAAGTTGCACTTGTCACCTTATTCTTGGGCGACTTCTTCATTTATTTACTTTGTCATTGATTTGTCTGTCATTATAGTGTGTGTTTCACATTTCCTCAAAAACCATATCCCTGCTGCAGGCCCACATGGCCGAATGGATAATAACGCGTGCTATTAAACATCCGGTGTGCTGATGCCGAGGTTAGCGGTTCAACCCCTACACCGCACCGCTGGACTAAAATGTTGACCTGTCGTCTTTGACTTGGTGACGTTAATTACAAGTACCTCTGAAGTCGAAGTGGGTTCACCTGATGGTGAGGGACACTGTTAATAGGGAAAGCTAATCCACACGTAAAATTCAGTTCATTACTATTATAAATAGTGTGTATGGACTGCGCTTGAGTTCAAGGCTAGCGAGTGCCAAATAAAAAAAAATCCCTGCTGCCAGGATATGTTTCTCAGCTTATCCGTTTGTTGCGCCTGATGCTTATCTGTTTTCACCTGATGTCTGTCTGTTTACTGCCCACGATGATTATCTGTTTACTGTCCATTGGGAGAATATGTTTACTGCCCATTATTTTGCTCCGTTTCTTGAAGAGAGATTAGAACATGCTGGTAGCGTTGAGTCACTTGAAACGCCATGACAGTTTGGAGTTATGGAGGGGTATATGCCCGGGAGGAGAGGAAGAGGAAGACCAAAGAGAGGATGGGTGCAGGATGTGGCAGATGATCTCCTGATGGATGTTTCGGACTCGGGACATCTTGCTTATGACAGAAAAGACTTCCGGACGGTTGTTATGGGAGCGATGTTCTGCAGAGGATATGCAACTGACTGACTGACTGACTGACTGACTGACTGCCTGACTGAATGAATGGCAGCGTTTGAGGTGTATTGTTATAGTAAGTTATAGAGAGTGGGTTGTATATGTCATAAATTGCTGGAGGTATGTTGTAATTCCAATATTAGAATAGTTACTCGCAATCAAATGTGCATACAAGTAACATGTCTAAAAGCAAGGGAAAACCATCACATTAACTTCCGAACAAATAAATTTAATGGCAGCTAGAAAGAGCAATGAAGATATATTGAAAGCAGTTTCCCCAAAAGAGAATTGAATACTCGTATCAGAAGATGACAGTCCATATTCTTTGGGCATGTCAAGAGAAATGGAAAGCTGGAGTACCCTGTGACAACGAGAAGGTTGAAGGAGGGACAGGGGTAAACCAAGAGAGAAGATGCTGGACAGTTTGATATCATGGCAAGACATAAGGATCAGAAATGACTGGCAGTACACGAGAAAGAAGGATGTAGACCAGTGTTTCCCAACCTTTTTTGTGCTATGCCCCACCTAAATCTTTCTAAAATGATTATGCCCCCCCCCTTCCCCCCCCCCCCCCCCCCCCCCCCCCCCCCCCCCCCCCAACATATGCATCATTTTTAATATTCAAAAATTGAAATTTTCACTAAAAAAAATTTTTTTTAAGGGCTTACGGTTCCCAGAGGGGTAAGAGCCCCCCCCCCCCCCCCTTTCCCCCAGGTCCCGCGTCCCTGTGTGTCGGGTAGAATTTTTTTTTAAGGGGGATGGAGGGGGGGATTGGCGGTTACCCCAGACAAGCTGGTTTCCCCCCCCCCCCCTTTTGTGTGGACCCTAAGTCTCATTGTGAGCTATTGCCCACAGCGGTCCACCAGGCCCACATCTAAGGTGAAGATATGTGTTTTTATTTGATCATCCCGGCCCCCGACCAGACCAGGCGCACTACTGGGGGGGGGGGGCAGCAAATGCACCCGATCCTAGCCAAAGGACCGATAATCACTAAGAAATTATTGAGCAAACACAGTAAGTAAATTTTCGAAACATAATGGAGAACTGACATTCAAGTAAAAAATAATTTTAATGAAAGATTTTTCTGTATTGTTTTAATTATTAGTGATTATTTAAATTTAGTGAGATCCTTGCGCTTGATGCTTGCTGCAAAGAGATTTTATGTCAAGTTCCAATTTAATTAACTTCTGTCTCAAGTCTCCCTGTTTTGTTATATCCAGCCGATTTTCGAATTGCCCCCCTTAACAATCGAATTGCCCCCCTGTGGGGCGTGGGCCCCACGTTGGGAAACACTGATGTAGACAGACATGATCACCAACGCATGCATTATAAAAAGGCCTGACAAGAATGGTACTCGACACCAAACATGTCAGCATACGTTGGTCAGTTGGTCAGTATCTACTGACATGACTAAACCATCGATGTAATTTATGGAGAAATAACTGAAAGTATTAAGGTACTAGTTTCACAATCTCGCACTCTGGGTTCGAAATCAGCCACAGTCGATTTGGTCCCAGACCGCTTTCGTTGATTTCAAAATAGTATGAGCCTCGGTCCTTCAGAAAGCAATGGCAAAGTTTAAAATAAAGTTAGCTGCATATCCTTTACATGACGTCGCAGTCAACCCCAGAATTTTTCTGCTGTTTATAATCTCTTGGTAAGGTTACGTCCAGTAGTTTGCAATTGTTTTTGAACGACCGGCACCCATACTAATACTATTTCTTAAAAATCCAACACAAGGCGTTCTGCTGCCAAATCGCCCGCAGCTGTGTTTCGAACGCGGTACGCGGGATTACGAACTGCGTCCGTAACCTCTGTTAGTTAGTTAGTTAGTTAGTCGACACACCATCCTCACTGCACATCGAACCATTCAGTCCATAAGTGCTCGGATCCCCTCCTCAGCAAATCCCGCAGCGTGTTGCGGTTTACGTAAAATTGCCTAGAATATCACAGAGAGTATACAAATGATGGGGCTGATTGCAAAATCCTGTAAACGAACATACAACTAAATTTTTAGCATAAACATGCTCGGAGCTGACCTGCTGGTCCGGAAGTTATATGTCGAATTTCATTTCGAGGCGGATGTTTACAAAAATTGACATGCGTTCCCAGGTCGACCCAGTCTAAAACAGGAACCAGGAAATGTTATGGAACGTAAAGGCAGCGGTGTTATAATGACGACACCCCCATCGAATGACGAATAGTCTAAACAAAGATGGAGCACCATATACTCAATTCGCCGAATTATAAAAGGGCACTTTACTTTTCCTCTCTTATTTATAAAGATCGTGCTTTATGTGATACAGAATTATCTATTTAAAAAAAACAAAAAAAAAACTAAATATTTGTCTGTAACAATTTCTCAACGTCTAAAGTGTAATACTATATACTATATAGAATGGGTTAGTGATATAAATAAAAATACAGATATTGCCTTACCACCTCGCTGCTGCATATTATCCCCTTCTAAACTCGTCCATGAGAACGTGTCACAACACACTTGATGCCAGTAACAGAGTACGCTTTACAAGCAGTGGTCCATTGTGCTCGATACTCTCGCGACGATATCCCTGCCAATCGTGGCTTGCTCACAAGCTCCTGATTGCTCTCTGTCACTCGTTCTATATGTTTATCTGACTCGTGTCTTCTCGTGTTCCCTTGTCAAGTCCGAGACTGGTGCCGTGGTAAGTGATTAGCGAGGGGGAAGTAAGCACTTGAGACTGTTGGACAATATGGCGGCTGGCAGTCAAAGATAAATACATACACCAACAGATGGAGTGTACTCACACGGGTACTTATAAGATAGTCTCGTAGGAATTGCAGGACGGGCAATACATACTATTATGCACAGTAATATATAACACATTTTGCAAGATAATATACGATACACCACTATCTATCTATCTATCTATCTATCTATCTATCTATCTATCTATCTATCTATCTATCTATCTATCTATCTATCTATCTATCTATCTATCTATCTATCTATCTATCTATCTATCTATATACCTACCTACCTGCCTGCCTGCCTGCCCGTCTGTCTAAGGTGTGGGTGGGAGAGGATGTGTGGGGTAGGATGTGGATGGGCGTGGGATGTGTGGGTTGATGGAGGAATGTTTGTGGATGGCGAGTGTGTTTTGGTTGGGGGATCAGGTGAGGGCAGTGTGTGTGGGTGGGGGATGTGCGGGAGGGGGATGGGTCGGTTGGTGGGGTATGTATGTGTCCCTTGGTGTGCGTGTTGTGTCGGTAGGTGGGGGTGTTTATGTGTCCCTTGGTGCGCGTGTGTGTGGGTAGGTGGGGGTGTGGGTGGGGTGATGTATGGATAGGTGGGAGATGGGCCTCATAACATGGTAATTAGCCTTGTTTATGTTTACAACATTCATTTCACAATGTTTATTTTTCTTCCTATGTAAATGTATAATGCTCTTGATGAACGAAAGACGAGTGATTGGAAGGGCCGAATGTAAGGCGGGCCTGCGCGCCCAATTTGTGACCCTAATAAAGTTGATTTGATTTGATTTGATTTGATTTCTAATCTATCTATCTATCTATCTATCTATCTATCTATCTATCTATCTATCTATCTATCTATCAACCTACCTACCTACCTACCCATCCATCCATCCATCCATCTATCCACCTATCCACCTGCCTACCTGCCTGCCTGCCTGCCTGTCTGTCTGCCTGCCTGCCTGTCTGTCTGTCGATCGATCGATCGATCAGTCGGTCTAGTGGTATGCCGGTCGTTTGGTCAGTCTGTCTGTCTGTCTGTTATTTTAAAAAAACTGTCATTTACTGCCAATACCTTGCGGTGTATGGCAGAGGGGTATTTGAGCCTGAGGAATTAAGGGCGCCTGGCTAGGGCAGTCGCCACGAACTGTGCCGGTTAGGATTTTCTTTTTGCCCCCGACAGAACAAAATCCCACACCTTACCGAGGGATCGAACCCGGGTCTCCCGAAGGAGAGTCCGTCGTTCTAGCCACTCGGCCAGCCGCTCCTCGTCTGTCTGTCTATCAATCTATATATAATTTTGTCGCTCTAGTTATCTCTCTCTCTCTCTCTCTCTCTCTCTCTCCTCTCTCTCTCTCTCTCTCTCTCTCTCTCCATTTCTAACCGTTCGTCTCTGTTTTTCTGTCTCTTTTTTATTCCTCTTTCTGTCTCTGTGCGTCTCTGTCTGTATGCCTGTCTCTCTTTTCTGTCTATCTGTCTGTCTCTTATTTTTGTCAACCCACCTCTGTGTTTCTGGCTCTCTTTTTCTGTCCCTGTCTGTCTGGACACTAGTTTTCTCTCACTCGGCTTTGTCTCTGTATCTCTATATTCCCGCCTGTCATTTTGTCTGTTAGTACCTCTTTCTCATTCGCTTACATTCTCTCATACCGACTATATGCCTCCATAAGTCACCTACTAGTATCATTTTTCCACTATCATTTTTCCACTATCATTCTTCACTGTATGTGTGTGAACGAGACAGTGGGTGAGAGAGTGAGTGAGAAAGAGTGTGAGTGGAAGAATTAGTGTGAGTGAGAGTGAGAGAGTATGCATGCGCATGTGCCTGAGTGAGTGTAAAAGTGAGTGAGTGTGTGGACATATGTGTGAGAGTTTAGTTAGAGAATGAGTGAATCTGAGAGAGTGGGTGTGTTGTGTGTCTGCCTGTCTGTGTGATAGAGTGTGAAAGTTAGTGAGTGAGTGTGAGTTAGAGAGTCATCGAGTAAATGAGTGAGTAAGGGAGCGTGAGTGAGTGAGAGAGAATTTGTAGGTATGCGTGTATGTGCGCGAATGAGTGAGTGTGAGAGCGAGTGAGTGTGTAAAAGAGAGAGCGTGGTTGAATGAGAGAGTGCATGAGAAAGTGTGATGTATGTGTGTGCATGTCTGGATGTGTGTATGGGTGTATATGTGTGTACATGTGTGCATCTGTGTGTGACTCTGTGTGTATGTCTGTACGTGTGTTAAGGTGTGCGTTCATGTGTTTATATGCGTTTATATGCATGTGCATGTGTGTATGTGTGTATGGACGAGTGTGTGTGTGTGTGTGTGTGCTCGTGTATGTATTGTATATCTTTGTATGTGTATGTGTAAGTGTGCATGCATGCAGTGTATGCGAGGGAGTGTATATTCGGGTGTTTATGTGAGTACGTGTGAGTAAGTATATGGATGTGTGCAGGTGTGTGTATTGCGTGGGTATGATGTGTGTGTGTGTGTATGTACATGTGAGTGAGAGACAAGAGAGAGAGAGAGAGAGAGAGAGAAGAGAGAGAGATGAGAGAGAGAGAGAGAGAGAGAGAGAGTTGAGGGCATGCATGTCATCTAACATGCTGATCCATATGTTTTGTGTATTCTCATTTTTTTTCATATTATCATTTTGATGCACTTGATTTTAACATGCATAAGATGAATTCATGTAAATTACTGTAAAGAAAGTGAGAGAGTTAGTGAGTGTAAGTGAGAGAGAGAGAGTGAATGAGTGTGAGAGTGTGAGTATGTAAAGAGAGTGAGAGAGACAGAGAGAGAGAGAGAAAGAGAGAGAGAGAGAGAGAGAGAGAGAGAGAGAGAGAGAGAGAGAGAGAGAGAGAGAGAGAGAGAGAGAGAGAGAGTTGAGCCCACGCAAGTCATGTAACATGCTATTCCATATTTTTCATGTATTCTCATCTTTCATATTACGAGGTATCGTGTAATGCCACCATATTTTTTTTTCTTTTAATTCTCATCTTATCATTTTGTATGCCACTTGATTTTATCATGTATAATATAACATTACTGTGATGTGAGTGAGAGAGAGGGAGAGAGAGAGAGAGAGAGAGAGAGAGAGAGAGAGAGAGAGAGCAAGAGAGAGAGAGAGCGTGCAAGAGAGAGAGAGAGAGAGAGAGAGAGAGAGAGAGAGAGAGAGAGAGAGAGAAAAAAAGAGAGATTTGAATTGCATCACTAATTTTTACGCTACATAATGTATATGTACAATTTTTTCTCCACTTCTTGCAATTGCGAGAATTCTCACGACAATCGTCAGTGTCTAAATTGTGTGTAAAGTGTAGGAGTTTGTTCTTATTAGTTTCAGTAATCATGTGAGGCATCATGTATTTGTCTATATGTGAGGATGTATGTATGGGTGTATGTGAGGGATATGTGTGTGTGGGGGGGGGGGGGGGGGAATGTGTGTGTGCCTATGTAAGAGAGAGAGAGCGAGAGAGAGAGAGAGAGAGAGAGAGAGGAGAGAGAGAGAGAGAGAGAGAGAGAATTCAGTGATCGCATGTCCTGTAACATGCCATTCCATATTCTTTGTGTATTTTCATCTTTCACATTATCATTTTGTATGTATGACACTTGATTTTATCATGTATAATATAACATTACTGTAATGTGAGTGAGAGCGCTAGTGAGTGAGAGAGAAAGAGAGAGAGAGAGAGAGAGAGAGGAGAGAGATGGAGAGAGAGAGAGAGAGAGAGAGAGAGAGAGAGAGAGAGAGAGTTGAATTGCATCACTAATTTTTAAGTTACAAAGTGTATATGTACAATTTTTCTCCATTTTCTTTACAATTTTGCGACAATTGCTCACGACAATCGTCACTGTATGTGTGTGTAAAGTGTGGGAGTTGATCATAATAGTAGGTTGGGGGATCGAGGGATGTGTGTGTGGGTGGATTCGTGATGTGTGTGGGTGGGCGGGGTGGGTTTGTGTGGGTGGGTGATTTGTGTGTAGGTGCGTGCGAGATGTATGGGTGTGTGGGGAGATGTGTTTGTGAGTGGGGATGTATGTTTGTCTAGGTGGTTGTGGGTGAGTGGGTGGAGGAGGATATGTTGGTGGATGATTGATGGTGGGTTATGGGATGGGTGGGGTATATGTGTGGGTGGGGAGATGTGTGTGTGGGGATATGTGGTGGGTGGGAGATGTGTGCAGGTGGGGGTGGTTGTGGGTTTGGGGATGTGTATGTGGATGTGTCATGTTTGGGTGGATGGGTGGGGAGTGTGTGTGGGTGAGATATGTGTGGGTGAATGTGTGTGGGGGATGTGTGTGGGTTGGGGGAGGGTGCGTGATGAGTGTGGGTGATGGATTTGGAGATGTGTGTGTGGGTGGGGGATATGTCTGGCTGGGTGGGGGTGTGTGTGGCTGGATGGAGGATGTATGTGTGGGTAGTGAGGGTGACTGTAGTTGGGGGATGTGTGGATGGGTAGGAGATGTGTGGATAGATGTGTGTGTGGGTGAGGGATGTGTCTTTGGGATGTGTGTGGGTGTGGTATTGTGTGGGAGGGGAGCTGGGTGTGGATAAATGATGTTTGTGTGGGTGGGTGAAGGTGTGGTTGGGTTTGTGGGTGGGTGAATGATGTGTGTGAGGGTGGGGGATGTTTGCTTAGATGGGTGGTTGGGATGTGTGAGTGTGGGTGGGTAGATAGGAGATGTATGTGTTGATGAGTGGGTAAGGGATGTGTGGGTGTTAGTGGTTGAGGGATGTGTGAGGGGATGAATGTATGGGTTGTGTGTGCGTGGATGGGAGGTGTGTGTTTGTGAATGGGGAATGTGTTGGTGGGTGGGGATGTGTGTGAGGGATGTTTGTATGGGTGGGGAGATTGTGCGTGGGTGGGGATGTGTGTGTATATGGGTAAGGGTGTGTGGTTAAGGGATGTGTGGCTGGGGGAATGGGTGGATGGAGGATGTGTGGTTGGGTGGAGGATGTGTGGTTGGGTAGAGGATGTGTGGGTGGGTGATTGTATATGAGTAAGGGTGTGTGGTCAAGGGATTATTGGTTGGGGGATGGGTGGGTAGAGGATGTGTGGGTGGGTAGAGGATATGTGGGTGGGTGAGTGTGTGCAGGTTAGGAGATGGTGGGGGATGTTTGTAGGTGTGGGCTCGGGATAAGTGAGTGGGCTGGGGGAGATGGGAGATTATGTGGGTGTGTGCGGAATTTGTGTGTGGGTAGGTGCGGAATATGTGAGTTGACAGGGAGATGTGTGTGTGGCTGAGGAATGTGTGTTTGGTTGGGTGATTGGAGGTGTGTGGGTGGACGAGGATATTGGGTGAGTGATTGTTGGTGGGAAATGGGACGGGTAAAGGATATGTGAGTGGGTGGGGAGATGTGTGTAGGTGGGGGATGTGTGGGTTATTGAATGTATGTGTGCTTGGGGTGTGGGTGGATGGGATGTGTGGTGGATGAGAGGTGTGTGTGGGTGGGGAGATGTGTAGGGATGTGGTGGATGGGTGGGGGAATGTATTGTATGTGTGTGTGGTTGGGTGGGGGAGTTGGAGTGAATGGGGGATGTGTGGGTGGGTGGTGGATGTGTCTTATAACATAGTAATATGCATTGTTTATGTTTACAAAATTCATGTGACAATGTTATTTTCCTATGCACTGTTCATGAAAGAAAGATGAGTGATTGGAAGGGCCGAATGTAAGACGGGCCTGCGTGCCCAATTTGTTACCCTTTGAAAATAAAGTCTGTTCGTTCGTTCGTTCGTTCGTTCTCTCTCTCTCTCTCTCTCTCTCTCTCTCTCTCTCTCTCTCTCTCTCTCTCTCTCTCTTATTCTTTATCCTGCTCCCCCAGTCTCTCTCACTCTCTCTCCTATTCTCTCTTCGTTCCCTTCAATATCTCTCTCTCTCTCTCTCTCTCCTCTCTCTCTCTCTCTCTCTCTCTCTCTCTCTCTCTCTCTCTCTCTCCCTCTCTCACTTCTCTAGCGGTAGACATGTATATCATTAACACTAACCAGAGTTGGTGGATCAGGACGCAACTACTTGCACGTGACCAGCGGTAAATGACTTTCGCAGCTCCAGGGACACAAGTAATGGAATTATCCTCTGGACAATAAAGGCAGCAAGATCGCGATATTTATATCCTACGAAGCGCTTCCCGAGCCGTCTCATTTTCATTTCGTAAGTTATGTCTTTGTGTGGGCTTCAATAGGTGGTGTCCATTCTTGCAGGTTCACACATCAAGGTGAAGGGTAAAGGTGAAGGTAGCTTGCAGATAGATGTTGCCGTTAAGTTAGTTAGTTAGTTAGTTAGTTAGTTAGTTAGTTAGTTAGTTAGTTAGTTAGTTAGTTAGTTAGTTAGTTAGTTAGTTAGTTAGTTATCTGGTGGGGGTATCATCCTTGCACTCCGGACAAGTCCAAAAGTGCTCAGCTCATCACCCCTCCCCCCCCCTTCCCCCCACAACATATGCATCAGTTCTGTGTTGGTTGACGAGGCCAGTTCTAACTTCCAAGTCTCTCATTCTGGACTACGATTTGGATTCACTGGAGTTAAAGGCCTCAACACTCGTCATCATCATCAAGTGCCCTGCCAGCTGGCGTAGGCGTTCATGACTCTCCACAGATCTCGTCCGTTGGTGTTCTGGATCAACTCTGCTGATGGTATTCCTCCATGCCACCGTCTCAATTCATCCAGCATCATTTCTCTTGGTCTGCCTCTGTCTCTCTTCCCCTCGATCTTTCCAGTTGTCACGATGTGCTCCAATGCCTCTCTTCTCATCACATGACCGAAGAAAGATGTTCGTCTCTTCCTTATTGTTGTATATAATGTTCTAGTTTCATTAGCCTGAATCATGCAGTCATTGTTAGTTACTCTGGCAGTCCAAGGAATTCGCATTATTCGTCTCAGAAACCACATCTCTGTTGCTTCTAATTTATTCTTAATTTGTTCATGTATATTTCAAGATTCACTGCCATACAGCAAAATTGGTTCTACATACAATTTCAGCACTCTCTTTCTTACATTCAGGTTAGTGACTTATTGCATAAGATACTCTTCATTTTCTGAAATGCGGCCTTTCCATGCCCTATTCTGCTCTTAATCTCTGTTGTACATCTTCCATCTGATGTTATAAATACCCCTAGGTATTTAAAATCATCCATTTTTTTTCTTAGCTATTTGGCTTCTCTCCGGTAATATTTATTTGCTAGTTTGATTAATGGAGTCCCTTACCATTTCCCATTGTTCATATATACTCTGTATTTTAGCTGTTGCATTGTACCTATTTTTCATAGTCACTCTGTATTTTTTTGCGTTTCTTTATCTACTTTCAGAATCTCTTTATTAAGTCTCACATTCTTAACCACTTTTTTTTCCCTCTCTTTAATCTTACTTTTATTTGTCCGCATAGTGTTACATGATCACTATTACAGTCAGCACCAGGCATTGTCTTTACATTAATTAAAGCATTTCTGAATCTATTATTAATTAGTAGTAATTAGTCAATTTGGTTGCGTATTTTCTTATCAGGGCTTTTCCATGTGTATAGTCGTCTTTTATGGTATTCAAACCATGTGTTCCCAATTACCATATCATTGATATTTGCCCATTCTATTAGTTTTTCTCCTATGTCTATTTCGTGGTAAAAGTGTTGTATTTCTTCATCACTACTGCTTCTTGTTGTTATACTTGCATGATATGAAAAAGGAGAGTCTGGCATATGAGACTACGACCTCCAGCATGAGAATGGAGGTGGAGGCAGTAACAGCGGCATTCCGGTGGCTAGAGGAGACTACTGCAACACACGTTGTATTCATTACGGATTCAAAGAGTATGCTTAGCAAGGTGGAGAAAGGAATGTTTCGTGTGGAATGGCTCTCGTCGCTTCAGAGGTCATAGATCGTGAGAATTGTATGGATATTTTGCCCTGGCCATGCGGGTGTACGAGGGAATGAACAGGCTGATAGGCTAGCAAGGAGGGCACATCTTGGTGGTATTTTGCCTATGGACAATGGGGAGGTGGTCGTGCGCTTGTGGAACCAGGTGGAGAAGGCGGAGGAACAGATTGAGAACCCATATGTGGAAAGACTGAGATTGCCGGGGATCGGCAGGGGTTCTGGAAGAATCTCAAAACTAAGAGGGAAGACCAGTAGAACTGTTAATCAGATAGGGGTGGGAATGATTAGTAGTATGACTCTTCGCTGGCTGTTGAACGAGGGGACGGAGCGAGCACGTATGGGAATGTCCTGAGTGCAGTGATGTCGGTTCTTAACTCAACTCAACTCAACTCGACATACTTGCATGATATTTATATCTATTGGTTTGCCTTTGATTTTGACCATTACAACTCTATCTTAAATACAACAGTATCCATTAATTGATTTGGCTGTTTTTTCATCTAATATTATCCCTACACTTTTTTCATGTGTATTCCCTCCAGAATAAATTATTGTGTGATTGTCAGCTATAATTTTGCCCGATCCCTTCCATCTCATCTCACTAACGCCTAGTATATTCATTTTCATGATATCCTTCTTTCTTAGAACTTTGTTCAACTTTCCTAGCTCATTTAATGTCCTAACATTCCATGTTCCTACTCTAAATTTGTTTATTTTAGTTATTATTTTGCCATCAGTAGCTGAATGACGGTCACCTGTGGCTCATGACTGTCCCTACCGGACGAGGATGTCCTAAGACAGCCATTAACGTCCTTCACTAACTCTGAAATCGGTTTTGCCTCAACACTAGATACCCTCTAAGGGCATTAATAACATCGACACGATTCATGTGCTGGCCATCAGCAGGGGATGCAGAGACCGCAAGCTAATTGGCTCGTTCATTTTCCTAAACTCTCGCATCTCCTGGAACGAAGATGAAGGTGGCTTTACGGACAACTAAATCCGCAGCGATTCAATCCATTGTGTACGTATAGAAACCGCCTCAACCTTTCGGAGCATGCTAATTGAATCATTTAGTACAGAAACATTGGTATAATTCTGTGATTCTAACCATATACAAGTCCGTGTTATTGCCATCACCTCCAATGGCATGTAGTTCGTGGTCATAGAGATGCATCCTTGACTTTCCGATCATGAACCCCGGAATCATGATCTGGACTGCGAGTGCATACTTGAAAATAAGTTCAGATAAGCAGCAGCCTCTGCATCAAGCGCTATTCAGAGAAAAGGATGACGGGTTAAAGATGGGCAAATTATGGATGGGTCACGCGGAGGATGTTGTCAGGCAGGTTTGTAGTCTTACCAATATCAACACCGGCAAGGAATGGATGCCAGTACCGCCAGCGCTTAACTGCTCTTTAACCTGTATTATTACACTTGACAGGAGGTGCAGAGAGCAAAATCCTTCTGTTGTCAACGCCCTCACCAGTGAAAATTCCTATGCTTCCAATGTGCTTAGCTCAACAAATGGATCAGTTATATAGCAGCAGAGAAGTGTTTCCGCCCTTGACATGGTAGCAGGGATTGAGTGTTTGAATGATCCTCGGAGCTATGCCGACGATAGCAGTAGCTACTGACAGGGTCTCCCATGTGGGGCATGTCATGGGATTGGGACCAGGCGAAGTAAGTTGAGTTGAGTTAAGAGCCGACATCACAGCACTTGGTACATTCCCATACGTGCTCCCTTCTCATCTTCAGACGCGGTGAGACATGAAACCTGCTGCCTTGTAAATAGACTGAGGACAGCCAAAGGGTAAGGAAAGCAACCCCGATTAAATGATTATCGAAATTCGATGGACCGAATCACAGGCATGTGATACAGTGTAACGTACCTCACTTTATGATGATGTAATTAAGTGGGAAAACGACGCTTTTCCACACCTTGCGGCGTATTGCGTTGGCCCCATATTTTTTCCTACCAATCGGCATATGCCAGTTGGTACATTTGTAAGATAATCGAAATTTCATATGACTGTATATTCATAAATGATCAAAGAAGTATATTTTCAAACAGCTACTTCTTAATTAAATGAATTCCTAATATACTAAGTGAAACTTCGGCTAACCGACCTCCCACCATGTATATTAACTAAGCTGATGTATATTTTTATTGGCAGTCCTACAATGGAGATTAGTGTCTGGAAATGCGAAAACTCCATTTGCCTTAATGGCACGTTCCCCGCTGTCCCAATAGACATCGATTCGAATGTACGCCCTTGCGAGAACCAAACAGATGGGCCTTGTGTGAAGTGTTCTTGTATTCCCAGGGCGGGGGGAATATGTTGCTTGGGCACACAACAATAGTTCGTAACAATATCCACTGTGGTTGCTCTGGTTGCCCGGGGGTTCCGGAACAAGCCAGCTCGTTAGCAACGCCTGTTGTGGCATTGGTTAACAGATAATTGTAAATAATTCGATTGGACAGTGTAACGGTTATTTCATGATAGATTATTGCATTACGGGAGTCGCAGTGTCGCGGTGGTTAGTACGCTTGCCTTATGGTTCAATGATCATGTGTTCAGAGCCTCACTGAGACGGGGATTTTTCTAATCGACCTGGACTCATAGGTTGACCATGCCTAAAATAAGTATCAAGAAATGCCATGGGAAGAAAAGGTGGCCTGGCTGATACTAACTATATCCCCAATCGAGTGGGGCTTAGTGCAATCTTTAATAACTATATCATTCGATGGGTGGTACAGTTAATATATATTAAAGTTAGTTGCATGTCATTTGTTTGACGTCGCAATCAACTCCGGCATGTACACGCTGTTTGTGATTGACAAGATAATTTTACGTTAGCACCCCCCCCCCCCCCCAAATAAAAAATAGTATTTTGCTATTGATTCCTTAAATTATGTTCATACTATCAACATCAACGCTAAGCGATCTCTTCCATAACTGCCTACGGCTAATTTCGAAACATTGGCCCTTTAAGTCGGGGAATTGTGAAACTGCATTCGCTAACCCCTAAGCCACAGTCGCCGACGAATAACGTGTGCCAATATGAAAACTGTCTGTGCCGAGACAAAACGAATGAAGATAAACGCATATCCCTGCTAATAATACAACTGGTTTGTGGAGGCTAGTTAGTTCATGGATTTTGTTGCCCACCTCTGACTCTAGCAGACAGAGCTCGTTTCATGGTGTTGAATTCATTCATTCATTCAGTAGCATGTCCTTTGCAGAACCTCGCTTCCATAACAACCTTCCTGAAAACTTATCACAAGTAAGATGTCCCGCGTCCGATATTATGTTGAATGCGTTGAATGTTTTGTAAATTTAGAAAGGAATTGTATACTTCCCCGTGATCTTTTGTCAAGGTTATGCTGGTGTGTTGGGAAACGGGAAGATGGATAGATTGGCCGAGTTTGCACCGCTGGGTGCGATAATCGTGCACAATAAGACAGATGTGGTCAGGTTTCTTTTGAGATCATGTGCATAATGTGGAATAACAGATACATTGGAATGGTCTTAGGAGAATGGTGCTGCAAGGAGTAAACAATCTAATCAGGCGGCTACTTGTATCATTAGTATTGAAACTCTTCGCTGATTGTTGAAGATGGTGATCGAGCGCATATTGGAATGTCCCAAGTGCTGTGATGTTCGTTCTTGCCTCAGCTCAACTCAGTGCCCGTAATCATGCGGCAGTGGACCGAATTTCTATTCATCTCGGGAAAAGGGGGAAGAATTTGCAGGATCCGATTGCACGCTAAAATTCTTCGGCAGCTGGAAATAAAATAGAGCAGGCTAAAAAGACCGCAGCTAAGGCAAACTTTCAAAATAAGAAAAACAACCAATGAAACAGAATATTTATATCATGCGTGATTCTGTGACATTTAAAACAAAATAAAGACTAGCGTTTTCGGTACTTTTGCTTTCTTTCATCCCAAACAAAAGGGAATCCCAGGGTATGACGTCACATCCAGGGGTTCCCTGTGTTGCGCCGAACATTCAGGGGGTTTCCGTGTGTTGCGCCGTAGCTCGGTGCGCAATTCTATGCGGCGGCGGTGGTGTGCTATTCTTTCACTTTCCGGTTAGGGTTAGGGGGTAGGGTTAGGATTAGGATTAGGGTTAGGGTTCGGGTTAGTGTGTGTACCCTACCCCTAACCCTAATCCTAACCCTACCCCCTAACCCTAACCCTAACCGGAAAGTGATTGCAGGACCGATGCAAATGAGGATCGAAGGGAGACAGAAACGGTTGCCACAGCCCAAAGAAACAACACTGTGGTGTGGGGCAATTGAAACGCACTGACACGCACTCCACCCGAACACAGAGGAGATCACCGTCGGCGCTAAATATAGCTGGTGACTCTAAATATAGCTGGCAAAGTTTGTTTGGGGTGAAAGAAAGCAAAAGTACCGCGTTTTCTCCAGGGCCAGAACCGTCCCATGAGGTTCCACGTCTCTGTGTATCATACGGATGACCGCCTCTGCATGTAGCCCTGGCAAGATAAAGTGCAGATACTAAATTTTGATTTTAGCCAGAAGGCCAAGATTGAAGTTAGTATGGCATGCTGGAATTCTCTATGTGTGATCTATGCGAGGAGACGGGAGCACTCCTCTGTGCAGATATCCGTGTGCAATAAAAATTACCCACCACGAAAAACAAAACGATATGGTCGTTTGCTTGGTACGGAATGAGCTAATTACACATGCAAATAAACGCGTCTAGACTGTGAAGAAGATAAATAGGTCGAAGCTTTCGCGAAAGAGAGGGACCACATCTGACGATCAGAATCCTCCTGTTTTGGACAATTTCCAAGATGGTGTCAAATCTACTTTGTTACCTTCATTGGTGGAAATATTTCCAGCGCTATCTCCCCTGAGATCGATTAACGTGAAAAAGAGAACACTAAGAGAGGAAAAGAGTCTTTCGACAGACAACAAACTGGAAATCAAATTCTCTCATAGATTGTCAATATGTACATTCTGTTTTCCCATCTTGAGCTAACTGAACACATCAAGAAACGTTTTCCCTCAACATATACGAGTACATTCAGTTAGCTGGCATATCCTTCTGTCTGTCTGTCTGTTTGTCTACCTGCATGCCTGCCTGCCTGCCTGCCTGCCTGCCTGCCTGTCTGTCTGTCTGTCAGTCTGTCTGTCTGTCTGTCTGAGTCTTTACAAGCAGTTACAAACACGAAATATGCAATTTTATTCTTAGCAATTGGATTGCTGTTCCCGGGAAGGTTAACCCGGTCAACAAATGCCCGCAGAAGTCGGATGTGTCGGCCTAACGGCGCAAGAACGCAGCTCTGCTGTAAACAGGCACAACGCAATCACGTCCGAAAAAAAACTCCGGATGAACGAAGAAGAAGGAGAAGGATTGCTGTTCTGTAGGGATAACTTGCATGCATAAATATTTGACAATTTACCACACATACTCTGTTTAACGACAATGCTCAGCGCCCACACACACACACATACACACACACAAACATACACACACACACACACATATATATATATATATATATATATATATATATATATATATATATATATAGCGAGAGAGAGAGAGAGGGGGGGCGGCAAGAGTGAAGTAGAGCGAGCGAGCAAGTGATAGAGAGAGCGAGTGAGAGGATGAGTGAGAGAGAGAGCGAGTGAGTGAGAGAGTGAATGAGAGCGACTGAGAGAGAGAGCGAGTGAGAGAAAGCGGGTGAGAGAAAGAGAACGAGTGTGAGAGAGAGCGAGTGAGAGAACGCGAGTGAGAGAGAGTGAGAGAGAGAGTGATATAGAGAGAGTGAGATAGAGAGTGAGTGAGATAGAGAGAGTGAGAGAGTATGAGTGAGAGAGGGAGCGAGTGACAGAGTGAGTGAGCTAGTGAATGAGAGCGACTGAGAGAGAGCGAGTGAGAGAAAGCGGATGAGAGAAAGAGAGCAAGTGTGAGAGAGAGAGAGCGGGTGTGAGAGAGAGCGAGTGAGAGAAAGCGAGTGAGAGAGAGAGAGTGCGTGAGTGAGATAGAGAGTGAGAGTGAGCGCGCGAGTGAGAGAGCGAGCGAGTGAGAAAGAGGGCGAGTGAGAGAGATCAATGAGAGAGAATGAGTGAGAGAGGGCGAGTGAGAGAGAGGGTGCTTGAGAGTGAGCGAGTGAGAGAGAGGGTGGGTGAGAGATGGCGAGTGAGAGAGAGAGAGCGTGAGTGACATAGAGAGAGATTTAGAGAGAGGGCGAGCAAGAAAGAGCTAGTGAGAGAGATCGAGTGAGAGAAAACGAGTGATAGAGAGAGAGAGAGAGAGAGAGAGAGAGAGAGAGAGAGAGAGAGAGAGAGAGAGAGAGAGAGAGCAAGTGAGTGAGAAAGAAAGAGAGGGAGAGTGAGTGTGTGTGTAATGTATTTGCTCCAGTGTAAATGTATTCCTTATTTATACATGCTACATATACAGCTGATCTGTGACAGCGGCACGACAGCAAGGCAGAAGTATTCTACAGACTTGCGTACACAATACTTTTTTGAAAATAAAGTTTGCGCCATCGCTCGGGTCCTTTTATGTGACTCAAGGGACGTAGTCATAAAAATAATTTACTGGAAATCCACATTCTCCACATCCAACATAGACCATTTTATTTCCATCTTCTTGTGTTACGTTGTGGGCACAAATACTCTCCGGATAATATACTGACATAATGTTAATAAACGTTTACCTTTCAAGATTATATTGAACTTATCTTAAAGCGTATCTTTCTCGCTTATCATTCACGCTTATCTTTCAATCTTATCTTTCACGCTTATCTTGTATGCTTATCTTCTTAAACGTATATAAACGCTATCCTCCACTCTTTCACGCTAATCTTAAACACTTATCTTAAACACTTATCTTTCATGCTTATGTTTCATGCTTATCTTAAACTTATCTTGAACGCTATCTTTCAGGCTGATCTGTCACTCTTATCTTTCATGTTTATCTTAAACGTATCGTAAACGCTTGTCTTAAACGCTTATCCTTCACGCCTGTATTGTTCCATGCCCTCCACGACCTGCTCGGTTCAGATAAGTAAATAAAGGACCCTTTAAACGACTTCAGGCTTCATAGTCTAACGGACACGCGGTGGATTATGTGGTCACTATCACGACGGTGGCCTTTTTCTTCCAAGATTTTCCCGGTGCCAGTTACAGGCTGGGTGGATCAGTGAGTGCAGGTCAATTTTAACAATCCGCTCAGATGCGGATTCAAACCATGACCTCCAGGCCGGTGAGCGTCTAGTACAGTGGTTCTCAACCTTTTTTGGCCCATGCTCCCCCTTTACTATATGTTCAGAACGTCATTCATTTTCAATTTCCTCCCTATAAATCCCACCCCCCCCCCCCACTCTTACACAGTATACATAAAATGGAAGCTAAATTTAATAACACATACTAGAACAAGTCTAGACATCTACATTTAAAAAAAAATGATTTGCGGGTCTTCTTACGTTATAAAACGAATTTCATTAGGGCGAGAAGTACAGAACCGTAAAATTTAGAGGGAAAAACAATATCAAGTAACTGGTTCTTGTATTAATGCTATCATGAAATAATCTTACTTCCTCTCCCCCCCCTCCCCCCTGGAAACCCTAACCTGGAAGGGGGGGGGGGGGAATTCCCCACCGGTTGAGAACCACTGGTCTAGTATTTCAGGCTGGGTGGCTCAGTGAGTGCAGGTCAATTTTAACAATCCGCTCAGACGCGGATTCAACCAATGACCACCAGGCCGGCAAGCGTCTAGTATCTTACCTACAGTGGTTTCCTTGGGTCGTGTGCTCTTTGTTATTAAAACATGCATGAGACGCAAATGTACAGGTATTGAGAAGCAGTTATAGAAGTAGACGAAAGACGTGGTGACTAGAGAACACATTCATTCATTCATTCGTTCATTCATTCATACATTCAACCATTCATTCATTCAGTAGCATGTCCTTTGCAGAACCTCGCTCCCATAACAGCTTCCGGAAAACCTCTCGGTCATAAGCAAGATGTCCTGCGTCCGATACACCCATCTGGAAATCATCCGCCACACCTTGCACCCATCTTCTCTTTGGCCTTCCTCTTCCTCTCTTCCCAGGCATATACCCCTCCATTACTGTTCTCTCCAAACTTTCAGTGACGTTTCAAGTGACCAAAATATTTCAATTTTCTTTGTTTTATCGTCTTTAATAGCCAACCTTCTTCAGTATTCAGCTCTTCAAGTATGGATGCATTTGTTCTTTTCTTACCCATGATATTCTTAGAACTCGTCTATAACATTTGTATTCAAAGGCATTTATGCGCTGTTCAGCTTTTTTAGTAAGTGTCCAGGTCTAAAAGGCGTATATTGCATTGTTAAAGATGCATTCTCTTAAAAATCTAATTTTTGTAGTTCTGTCTGTCCCATTGCATAATTTATTCAGTTGTTTTTTTAGTCACTGAAGAGCGATTGATAGTTGTCGTTTAATTTCTTTCATTGTGTCACCGTTGTTGGTAATCAATGACCCAAGATATTCAAAATTTTCCACCACCTCCAGATTTTCCTCATTAACATATATTTCTTTCTCAATAATAGTTTTATCTGTATGCATTATCTTTGTTTTTGCTATGTTAAGATATAAGTTGTGATTTTCACTATTCAATTTGGTTGAGGCTATTAGGTTTTCTTTACCAGTCTGTGTTGTGGATAGCAATACTGTATCATCAGCATATCGAATCTCTGGTATGTCATGGCCACCGATATTTAGGGCATCATATAGCTCCCTGTTTATATGCATCACATATCAATGACTTTTGGGGAAACAATTTCAGTCTTATGCTGAGATCGAGCCCGGTAGCTGCTATGCCTGAGATGGATACAGTAACTTCTGAATCGCGGCTTCCCCTGTCCTCCCCGTGTTAATCATCTCTGTGTCTTATTCTCTTCTCAGTGTTTTTTTAGCCCTGTGGGTTATGGTGAAAAGAATTTCTAATTATGCTATTCACTGAATTCCCCAATTTATGTCTTATCCAAAGTCAGTATCTTTCCCTCACCTCTTATTTCTCTCAAATCTGTCGATTTTATTTCCCTAAGCTTCTCATTTGTCATTCGGCCATTCCATTTTCGTTATTCTGTTCTGCGAAGGCACCAGCTAACCAATATTTGTAGTTTATTTGTAAACTGTTTTAAGCATTCTTCGTGTTTCTGATCTAATTATCAATGCTGATTTAGCGTTAGCTAAGTATTGTAAGTTTGGCATTAATGTTTGCCTTAGAAGAGTTGTGGTGGTAACCGTGAAAGATGGCATTAGGAATTAATAAGAAATTTAGAAGTTGGCGGTCTGAAACCAGTTATGCACTTAATTAAAGAACATCAGTTTAAATCGTTTGGCCTCCTCACAAGAACGCCCTGGAACCATCTGCCACATATTGAAGAAATATAATGGATACAGAGCTAGAGGAAGGCCACGTAACAGATGGAATGATGGTATCAAGAACAAACTTTGAGAAATTAATACGAGGGTAAGTTAATAAGTAAGTCGCAAATGGCTGTAGAAAATAACTAAATAAGATACCAACTTGAAATCAGTTTATTTTTATACATACATTGTCCCTTTATTTCTCAACATACTTTCCACAAACATTGATGCACTCATCCCATCGTTTTATCAGTCCTCTCATACCGGCTGCATAAAACTACGTGCTCTGTTTTCTACACCTCGTTTTCACTTCACTATCAACTTAGGTGTCATTCGCGAAATGTCCCCCGCCAAGGTGGATTGTCAGTGTTTATGCTGACAAATGTTTGTCCCGTAAAGCGGTGCATAGCTGGGTAGAAAACGTTACGAGGGCGAGTCAATAAGTAAGTCACACAGTTCTGTGGGATGGCCGGTAAATGAAAACAAAGCACGCAGTTCTATGCAGCCGGTTTGGGAGGACTGATAAAACGATGGGATAAGTGCATCAATGTTGGTGGAAATTATGTTGAGAAATAAAGGGACAATGTATGTATAAAAATAAACTGGTTTCAAGTTGTTATCATATTTAGTTATTTTTCTACAGCCATTTGTGACTTACTTATTAACTTACCCTCGTACTAATTTACAAATAACATTAGAAAGAGCGCATAAAAAGGTCTTGACATCTTCCTCCAACACTTAATTGAGGTAAATGAAGGAAGAGAACGAGAAGAAGGTGCTAATTTTAATTTATGTTGACTTCCGCTTAGTTTAGTTTAGTTTAGTTTATGGATCAACATCACGGCACACGGGTGCAACCCATAAGTGCTCCGTTCTCCTCCTAACTCAAACCTGAGTCTGGAGAAACTCAGCTCAGTGCACGAACTCCGTAGCACCGCCGAGGATCCTGAAATACTTTGGGTACTCTTTTTCGATTTCCAACTGCCAAGGGATTTTTTACGTGCGCAACAATACACACGGGCGTCCGATCTCACTACCCAGAGACCAGGGGAAATTACTGGAAGTCCCGGTGGATTTTTTAAATAAATCCCGGTCCCCACCGGGGCCTGAACCCGGGACCTCCAGAACTCGAGGCGGACACCATACCTCGAGACCACGACACGTTTCTTAATGCTTTGAAGGCTCCTTTTGATTTGATTTTTCTTATTTGAATACCTCTATCCACTCTGACAGGGATGACCGTGTTTTGTCTTCGGAGAGTGGATGTCTGGGGGTTATCCAGTCTTAGAAAATAATCACCACAAATGTGGGATAGCAAAATCGGCTGTCGTAATACTCACCACATTATCTCCTTACCCCTCATAGAATTACTACTTCATCACTTCAAATTAATATTAGAAATATATTCACGGGTATTGATAGTCAGTCACTGAAGTATACAAAAGAAATAGAGATTAGAGGACACAATAGATTAAATTAAACTTTTTAAAAAAGTTAGCTGCATGTCCTTTACAGGACGTAGCAGTCAACTCCAGCATTTTTTGATTGTTCGTGATTCCTGGCAAGTTTACGTTCAGTAGTTGGCGTGTTTTTTGTTTGTTTTGTTTGTTTGTTTGTTTGTTTTTTCTGCACGAGTGGCAGAAAGAATTAATAAGTTTGATATAAGAGGAAAAGGAGAGCCGTGGGAGGGGATTTAAAGTTAGTTGGTTGCATGTTCTTTGCCGGACGTTGTATGTGATTTACTAGGCAAGTTTGCGTTCAGTAGTAGTTTGTCATTGCTTTCTGGACGACCAACACTCATACCATTGTTAAAAATCAACACACGGGATTCTGCTTCCAAATTGCCTGCAGCTGATTTCGAACGCGGTTTGGGGGATTGCGAATCGCGTGCGATACACCCTCGCCTCACACGCCCGCCGGGGGAAGGGGTGGGACGTGTAGGGAAACTAAAACAAATGACAAATATAGGAAATCACGTTGATTGCGTGTACGGATAAAAACAAAACAAGAACAAAGAATAATCATCATAGTCATCAACATAATAATTAAATTAAGAGAAAAACAAGGACAGGGAAGGTGAACAATGCCAAGAGCAACAGGGCTTGCCATTGTTAATTTTAAAATATAGGACCTGCACACGATCCTAGTAATTGTGCAATCCAATAATGGACACAAAGAAGATCGATAGCAGAGGCACCGGGTGTTCTATTGATTCCAGCATTGATCTGCGCTAGGAAGTAACTGCAGTATGAGAGGCTTTCATTAAAACCAACTGTAGTATGAGAGGCTTTCATTAAAACCAACTGTAGTATGAGAGGCTTTCATTAAAACCAACTGTAGTATGAGAGGCTTTCATTAAAACCAACTGTAGTATGAGAGGCTTTCATTAAAACCAACTGTAGTATGAGAGGCTTTCATTAAAACCAACTGTAGTATGAGAGGCTTTCATTAAAACCAAACTGTAGTATGAGAGGCTTTCATTAAAACCAACTGTAGTATGAGAGGCTTTCATTAAAACAACTGTAGTATGAGAGGCTTTCATTAAAACCAACTGTAGTATGAGAGGCCTTTCATTAAAACCAACTGTAGTATGAGAGGCCTTTCATTAAAACCAACTGTAGTATGAGAGGCTTTCATTAAAAACCAACTGTAGTATGAGAGGCTTTCATTAAAACCAACTGTAGTATGAGAGGCTTTCATTAAACCAACTGTAGTATGAGAGGCTTTTCATTAAAACCAACTGTAGTATGAGAGCTTCATTTAAAACCAACTGTAGTATGAGAGGCTTCATTAAAACCAACTGTAGTAGAGAGGCTTTCATTAAAACAACTGTAGTATGAGAGGCTTTCATTAAAACCAACTGTAGTATGAGAGGCTTCATTAAAACCAACTGTAGTATGAGAGGCTTTCATTAAAACCAACTGTAGTACTGAGAGGCTTCATTAAAACCAACTGTAGTATGAGAGGCTTTCATTAAAACAACTGTAGTATGAGAGGCTTTCATTAAAACCAACTGTAGTATGAGAGGCTTTCATTAAAACCAACTGTAGTATGACAGGCTGTCATTAAAAACCAACTGTAGTATGACAGGGCTTTCATTAAACCCAACTGTAGTCTGAGAGGCTTTCATTAAAACCAACTGTAGTATGAGAGGCTTTCATTAAAACCAACTGTAGTATGAGAGGCTTTCATTAAAACCAACTGTAGTATGAGAGGCTTTCATTAAAACCAACTGTAGTATGAGAGGCTTTCATTAAAACCCAACTGTAGTATGAGAGGCTTTCATTAAAAAACCAACTGTAGTATGAGAGGCTTTCATTAAAACCAACTGTAGTATGAGAGGCTTTCATTAAAACCAACTGTAGTATGAGAGGCTTTCATTAAAACCAACTGTAGTATGAGAGGCTTTCATTAAAACCAACTGTAGTAGATGAGAGGCTTCATTAAAACCAACGTGTAGATGAGGGCTTTCATACAAACCAACTGTAGTATGAGAGGCTTTCATTAAAACCAACGTAGTATGAGAGGCTTTCATTAAAACCAACTGTAGTATGAGAGGCTTTCATTAAAACAAACTGTAGTATGAGAGGCTTTCATTAAAACCAACTGTAGTATGAGAGGCTTTCATTAAAACCAACTGTAGTATGAGAGGCTTTCATTAAAACCAACTGTAGTATGAGAGGCTTCATTAAAACCAACTGTAGTATGAGAGGCTTCATTAAAACCCAACTGCAGCATGAGAGGCTTTCATTAACCAACTGTAGCATGAGGAGGCTTCATTAAAACCAAACTGTAGTATGAGAGGCTTCATTAAAACCAACTGTAGTATGAGAGGCTTTCATTAAAACCAACTGTAGTATGAGAGGCTTTCATTAAAACCAACTGTAGTATGAGAGGCTTTCATAAAACCAACTGTAGTATGAGAGGCTTTCATTAAAACCAACTGTAGTATGAGAGGCTTTCATTAAAACCAACTGTAGTATGAGAGGCTTTCATTAAACCAACTGTAGTATGAGAGGCTTTCATTAAAACCAACTGTAGTATGAGAGGCTTTCATTAAACCAACTGTAGTATGAGAGGCTTTCATTAAAACCAACTGTAGTATGAGAGGCTTTCATTAAAACCAACTGTAGTATGAGAGGCTTTCATTAAAACCAACTGTAGTATGAGAGGCTTTCATTAAAACCAAACTGTAGTATGAGAGGCTTTCATTAAAACCAACTGTAGTATGAGAGGCTTTCATTAAAACCAACTGTAGTATGAGAGGCTTTCATTAAAACCAACTGTAGTATGAGAGGCTTTCATTAAAACCAACTGTAGTATGAGAGGCTTTCATTAAAAACCACTGTAGTATGAGAGGCTTCATTAAAACCAACTGTAGTATGAGAGGCTTTCATTAAAACCAACTGCAGTATGAGAGGCTTTCATTAAAACCAACTGTAGTATGAGAGGCTTTCATTAAAACCAACTGTAGTATGAGAGGCTTTCATTAAAACCAACTGCAGTATGAGAGGCTTTCATTACAAAACCAACTGCAGTATGAGAGGCTTTCCATTAAAACCAACTGCAGTATGAGAGGCTTTCATTAAAACCACTGTAGTATGAGAGGCTTTCATTAAAACCAACTGTAGTATGAGAGGCTTTCATTACAAAACCAACTGCAGTATGAGAGGCTTTCATTACCAAAACCAACTGCAGTATGAGAGGCTTTCATTAAAACCAACTGTAGTATGAGAGGCTTTCATTAAAACCAACTGTTAGTATGGAGAGGCTTTCATTAAAACCAACTGTAGTATGAGAGGCTTTCATTTAAAACAAACTGTAGTATGAGAGGCTTTCATTAAAACCAACTGTAGTCATGAGAGGCTTTCATTAAAACCAACTGTAGTATGAGAGGCTTTCATTAAAACACACTGTAGTATGAGAGGCTTTCATTAAAACCAACTGTAGTATGAGAGGCTTTCATGAAAACCAACTGTAGTATGAGAGGCTTTCATTTAAAACAACTGTAGTATGAGAGGCTTTCATTAAAACCAACTGTAGTATGGAGAGGCTTTCATTAAAACAAACTGTAGTATGAGAGGCTTTCATTAAAACCAACTGTAGCTATGAGAGGCTCTCATTAAAACTGTCGTAAGTCTTTCTTACTTACTTTAGTGTCGTCCTTGGAGTGATGGGAATCCACACCACATTTTTATTACCCCAATATTGTTGTCTTAGAGAAACCACCAGACTCCCGTCCACAAAAACTCCGTCGGTCTGCAAAACCCTTTTTCTTACTCCACTCACCCTTAGATCATGCCCCCTCTCACTCCTCCCCAACATACATACTCCACAACTCTAGCTTTAACAAATAAATACAAAATAATTTATTAAGCAAAGAGTATAAGTGTGAGAAGTGTGTGTTAGTAATGTGTAGAATGTGTGTCGAATATTCTAGTGGGTGCAGACTTAGACCAGGTAGCTGAAGAGCCCAGCCCGATCATCCCAGAAAGGATCCCACCACCATCTTCATTCAGTCCACGAAGACCTCACCCAGGTATTGTGTCCATCCTGCTAGATGTAGATTTCCACCGGTGGCTGTTTGATCACTCAAAGAACTAGTCCACAGTCCGACCCTAAATCCTGTCTGGATCACACAGTTAATATATGTCTAATTTGTTCCTATACTTATAACACCCTTGTCTAGTGAGGACACGAACATACTGTTCTTTGAAATAAATGTACTTCCTGTCTCAAGTGTCTACTGTTCACAAGGACCATTGTTTATATAACTCCTTAATAAGTTTATACTGTATTTATTCCCATGTGATGGGGAATAACTGTCATCTCTTGTTTGTTTCACCTGTCGTGTAAAACATACTGCCACTGGGCTGTTCCCAGGTGGTGTAAAAGAAATTCACTTTTTACTATCTGTCCCAAGTGATGTTTGAAACATTAATTTGACGATGGTCTTCCTCCAAACTGGTGCGGAGAAAAACAATTTCTGGTCTTCTGTTAATGTGTGACGTTTGATAATCCCTCTTAGCTTGGTCCCGTAAACCCTTTCTATCATGGGCTAAGTGCAAAGATGTTGACCAACTGCCTGCACCAAGGTCTCCATTCTCAGGGACTTGAGTGACCTAAAGGAACCTGTCAACGAGGAGAACAACACATTGGGTGATAGCAACTGTCCCCAACCTCCATTGGATTGGGGGGGGGGTGTCCGCCTCACTCAGATACATGACAGTGAACATTCTCTGTCATGGGCATAGGAGTTCTTCACTCCGGTCTGCAGTGGGTTAAGATCAGGACAGAGCAAAATGTAAAGTGTAGACCCTAGCAGACATCACTAGAAGATCCCATCATTGTACATTCTCCCCATCCCCAATTCCCCAATATCACCCCACTACACAATTCTCACTAGCAGAGCTAATTCTATTCATTACTCTAGCAAGTTTTACCGAGGCTACTGCTTATATTAACTAGGCCTAAATATACTCTCTACAATACCTTAAGCACAACACAACAGTGTCTTCGAAATCATATCCACATTTTGCCATAACAGGCACGTGTACAATTAAATCTAATTAATTTCCGCACACGGTAGATATTTTTTTTTAATCCACTGCAGTGACAAACACGTCCGTGCAAGTCAATCCTCAGAGTCACACTACTTGTAAATAAAGCATGTTTTTACCCAACAGCCTTGAGTGGCCACGTGACGTTCTTTTGATGTTAACAAAGGTGGTTCAAGGGCAGATTATCCATTTCTGAATAAATTCTTTCCCTTGGGTTTCATCAATGTCACAATAGTAGATTATCTCCCCCTTTTGGACAATCCATGCACAAGTCGCTTCCCCCTTTTTCTCAACATATGCCTACAATTTCCCGTCTTGTGGGGATTGTCAAAGAAGATTTCCTTGTTTGATGTTGGCGACTTAGCGGTGTCCTTGATCTAACTGGTAAACAACTGCAGATGTACATTCCGACTTTGTTTTTCTGTCCCGGTTAAAAAACAAATGTAGCTTTGCACACAGGCCATGAATATGACCGTCTGTATTGTCATTATCTGGTGGATACACAGTGAAATCATGACAAAAACCAACTGTAGTATGAGAGGCTTTCATTAAAACCAACTGCAGTATGAGAGGCTTTCATTAAAACCAACTGTAGTATGAGAGGCTTTCATTAAAACCAACTGTAGTATGAGAGGCTTTCATTAAAACCAACTGCAGTATGAGAGGCTTTCATTACAAAACCAACTGCAGTATGAGAGGCTTTCATTAAAACCAACTGCAGTATGAGAGGCTTTCATTAAAACCAACTGTAGTATGAGAGGCTTTCATTAAAACCAACTGTAGTATGAGAGGCTTTCATTACAAAACCAACTGCAGTATGAGAGGCTTTCATTACAAAACCAACTGCAGTATGAGAGGCTTTCATTAAAACCAACTGTAGTATGAGAGGCTTTCATTAAAACCAACTGTAGTATGAGAGGCTTTCATTAAAACCAACTGTAGTATGAGAGGCTTTCATTAAAACCAACTGTAGTATGAGAGGCTTTCATTAAAACCAACTGTAGTATGAGAGGCTTTCATTAAAACCAACTGCAGTATGAGAGGCTTTCATTAAAACCAACTGTAGTATGAGAGGCTTTCATTACAAAACCGCAAGCATGAAGCATCCATAGGGCCTAGGAACCATTTAGGGGGGGGGGTCTACGTTTTGTAGGATTGTTAAAGACTTCCCATCGGGTGTAAGACTTTGCATCGGGGAGGGTTTTACGACGAGAGCTGACTTAATAAACACTGAAAGCTAGTTTAATATTGTCTAACGTGTCCTCGCGTCTCTACCTCTTTTGTTTACTTCTACGAATGCCAAGCAACACCTGTCAATTTATTTCTCATCCTACCTCGGTGATCTCAAAGAAAATCACAATGATGGCCATGCCGGTAAGCGTGGGCGGTCATGTCTGCCAACTTACTCGATCACCAGAGTCGTGGATCGGCTTTGTGTTCTTGTTCCTACCATGTCATGTGGTCAAGCCATCCAGATATTTACCTCTCTGCATTCCCTTTGTTCTTTTCCCCTCAATCTTGTCAGTTATCAACAAATTAATTCTCCGGTGTATTTCTTCTTATTACGTGTCCAATCATGCCACGTTAAATGTTCGTAAAATATCAGAACATGGAAGAGCCATCCATCCATCCATCCATCCATCCATCCATCCATCCATCCATCCATCCATCCATCCATCCATTCATCCATCCATTCATCCATCATGTGCCATACCGGTAAGCGTGGGTGGTTATGTCTGCCATCTTACTCGATCACCAGAGTCGTGGATCAGCTCTGTATTTATGTCTCGACCATGCCACGTGGCCAAGCCATCCAGGTATTTACTTCTCGGTCTTCCCCTTGGTCTCTTCCTTTCGATCTTGCCAGTTGTCACTAAGTTCTCCAAGTCATTTCCTTTCATAACATGCCCACATAATTTTGACTGTCTACCTGATGCCTCTAATCAGTTTACGATTTTCATTTGTTTCTTGAAGGACTTGTTCATTGGTTTTTCTGTCTGTCCATTGTATTCTTTGCATTTTCCTCAGAAACCACATTTCCACAGCCATCAGATGTTTTTTCAGCTTGTCTGCTCGTTGTCCACGCCTCACATCCATATAAATGTACAGGTTCTATGTAGCATCTCAACACTCTTTTTCTCGTTTCAATTGATATTTTTTATTGGTCAGTATGTTTTTCATCTTGAAAAAGGCTACCTTCGCAATGGTAATTCTTGATCTAATTTCTTCAAGGCATCTCCCATCAGAAGTTATGACTGTTCCGAGATAACTGTACCGATTCACTTGTTTAAGAATATGCCCATCTACTTGTATATTACATTGTGGTATTTCCTTATTCCCAGTGACGACCATAATTTGTGTCTTCTTAAAATTCAATTCTAACCCTAGTTGTTCACTGTATGCAACAATCGCAACTACTAAATGTTGCAGGTCTTGCAATCAAGACTGTATCATCTGCATATGTAATTTTATTGATGCATAGTCCCCCAATGTTGATTTCTTCCATATCTTCTATATTTCTGAAAATATTTTCACTGTACAGGGAAAAACGATCTGGAGACATAACACATCCCTGTCTCACACCTCTCTTAATAGGCTGATATTGACCTACTTCATTATAAATTCTTATGGCAGCTTGTTGTTTCCAATATATGCTTTTTTTTTTACAAGTCTAAGGTCTTTTCCATCAATTTGTAGATCTTCTAGCATCCTTATCATGTCGACATATCTCACTTTATCGAAAGCCTTTGTGTAGTCAATAAAGCAAAGGTGTTGTTCTTTGTTTACTTCTATAGAACGTTCAGTTACTGTTCTCAGTATATACACAGCATTTACTGTGCCCTTGCCTTCTACAAACACACATTGTTCTTCTCCTATTTCAGGTTGTATTTTCTTCCTTACTCTTTGCATGATAATGCTTCATGGAAGAACACTGGCTCATATACACCAACATGTCAGGGAAACTCAAATACTTTGGCCATATTATCAGAGTGGCTTGAATAGACCGGTGATGGAAGGCATGGTTCTTGGAAGGCTAGGCAGGGGACGACTAGCGCCAAGATGGACAATCGGCATTTAAGAAACCTTGAGCATGAATATGCATGAGGCAAGAAGGCTAGACCGTCTCTGTGGTGAAGGACTTGCGAACGCAATTCGTAATCCCTCATACCGCGTTCGAAACACAATTGTGGGCGATTTGGCAGCAACCCGCCTTGCGTTGCTTTTCGTACAATGGTAGGGGTGTTGGTCGTTCAGAAAGCAATGGCAATCTACTGAACGTAAACTTGCCAAGAAATCACAAACATCCAAAACATGCTGGGGTTTGACTGCGACATCCTGTTAAGGACGTCGCAACTAACTGTAAGGAAACTAGCAAACAACGGAGAATTTTTTAGGCGGACCGTGATGACAGCGACGTCCTGCAAGATACCTGCAACATGATGATGAATATACTAGACCCAGTGTCACCGTCTGGTGCTTGTGTGTGTTTGCTATTTGGCACATTGGTAAAGAACGCTGTACACTACTTGAGGCGCCCTGGGAATATTGTGCTAGGCCATATATTTTATAGAACAATCTGCGTTAGATGTACGATGTGGGGAATGTCATACCAGCAGCCTTTGCTTCCCAGGAAATGTCTTGGCACCAGTTTTATCTTTGGTCGACCTCGGTAAATTACAAAATTCACCTCGATGAGGATTCGAACTCATGACCACCGGGATGGTAGACAAGTGTGCTAACTACTGCGCTACTCCAGCTCCCTAATCCATCAAGTAATATTCTTATCAACAATAAAGATCAAATAAACAGATGAGCTGAATACTCCGAGCAGCTTCAGAATAAATCAATGCCAAAAATCCCTCCTGATATTCAATCTGCAGAAGTGGGGCTGTATATCAACTGTAAGAAACCATCTAACGAAGAAATGAGAAAAGCTTTTATACTTATGAAGGATGAGAGAGAGAGAGAGAGAGAGAGAGAGAGAGAGAGAGAGAGAGAGAGAGAGAGAGAGAGAGAGAGAGAGAGAGAGAGAGACAGACAGACAGACAGACAGACAGAGAGAGAGACAGAGAGAGAGAGAGAGAGACAGACAGACAGACAGACAACAGACAGACAGACAGACAGACACACACACACACAGAGAGAGAGAGAGAGAGAGAGCGAGAGAGAGAGAGAGAGAGAGAGAGAGAGAGAGAGAGAGAGAGGAGTAAAACTTATATAGACACTAAGTTATTGTCATTTCCTGAGAAAGTATTAAGCAGGATTATTCTGGACAGATTAAGATACTTTAGTTACGTCCATCTTCTTTCAGGAACATACGTGAGTTGAGGAAAGTGAACGAGTTAATTATCTTGCTGGCTCTGCATCTCCTGCAGATGGCCAGCCCATGGACTGTGTCGATGTTATTAACGCCCTTAGAGAGATGTCGAGAGCAGAGGACTTTCACGTCAGTGAATCCACATCGTTGTCCAGAATTAGAGACTCGGGAGTAAGGATTGGCATGGTCAGAATCGAGAAATACATCAGGAGAACGAAGGCCACGTCAGCCCACACAGAACTGTCACTATTAGACACCGAACGCTGATGCATATGTTGGGGAAATAATCTGAGCAACTGTGGACTTGTCCGGAGTACAAAGATGATACCCCAGCAGTTAACAGATAAGATATGCCATTGACACACAACTAAGGGATGAAAAGGCAGGTCTCCGGTCCTTTTTCGTTTTTTTTTTTGGTTTTGTTTCGTTCTTTTCGAATTTAAACTCGAACCTTGCCCACACACGTGCTACTACGTGCATTGAGTTGATTTTTTTTCGTGAGGGTCCGTGTTACCAGTCATCCTCGCCATCAGACGATCCCTCTCCCACTGCTCAGGTACATGTAATTTGCGTTCCGAAGGCACGAAGGATATTCAGTACTTGAGACCAACTGATCGGAGTATGAACCGAATAGATAGCCACATTACGTATGGTAATACAGTAACGCATTTAAATTAACTCATCACGTTATATCGACTGGATTTGTGGACAATGAAAATAGCTTTGACAGCATTAATCCATAATATTCTAGGCATCTGTAAAGAAAGTTGGAAGTCTGCCATTACTTGCCTTCTTGGCAGTGGCCATACTCTTCGGTGACTCCAACCATTGTCTCCATAAAGTGATCATCTGCCTACAGTAGTCAAACTTGAGAGCAAAAGCCAACAGTTATCTGTCGGCCGCTGTCCAGCTTCACTCACCACCTGCTCACATAAAGCCGTGCATTAATTACAGAAATTATGCGTAGATAGTCAAGATTGTCTAGTCACGTTATGCGGAGAAATAACATGGAAAAGTTAGTGACAAATGGCAAGATTGATGGGAATAGAGCAAAGGGAAGGCAAAGCGATAAATATCTGGGTGGCTTGGCGACATGGCATAATCGACACAAGAGCAGAGAACTTATCCATGACTTGTGATCGTGTCAGATGGCAATCCATGACCCCCCACACGTATTGGCATGGCACTTGATAGACTGGATTTTGAAGAGATTAATAACCACCTTCAGAAATGAAATTCAGTAAACTCCGGCGGAGCCAGCTTTATGATCTGAATTGTTGCTGACAACATTGTCCTCCTCTCCCCTCCCACCCTCCACACACACACACACACACACACACACACACACACACACACACACACACACACACACACACAATCACACACACACACACACAGACAATCAGATGCAAGATAAACTAACCACACTTGGCTGAGGGTCAAATCAATTAGGCGAAAAACTCATAGAGCACAGTTGAAGAGAGCAAATCAAGTAAATAACAATCCAGTCTCCATTGGTGAAACCTCACTAAGAGCGATTGAGCCAGACACATACTTAGGTTGCAATGTAGACAAAGATGGAGGGAGCAGATAGAGTTGTTAAAATTTTAAAAATGAGACGCAAGATGAGCTTTCACAGCTCTGAGAAATTTGAGAAAGTCAACCTAGTATCAAACAGATCAAGTAGGTAAGGAACCTATGACGGGTTTAGCAAATCAGTTGGGAATTTACTTGATCCTAGAAACATGCTCATGAATCATGGAGGAGATTGGAAGAAAGGTTCTAGTCACAGGCGCTGGAACTTCAATAATATTTCCCCACGACGCCTTATGGCATTAGTGGAAGACAACAACAACAGCAACAACAACAGCAGCAGCAACAACAACAACAACAAACTAAACATATTTACCTCTAACTTTAAATTAGTATTGCTCTACGGAGGAGAAACAGGGAGAACGACTAAAGCAATCATTGATAAGTTATAAACACTCATTAATTGTGCCTGCGCAGAAGAGAACGATTAGAATAGTATGACAGCATCACAGATGCAGAGCTTAGAGAAGGAACTAGACATATATGGGGCGGAAGCCTGAACAATGCACAAGCAATTAGACAGTCGAAGTGGAGGCCCTGGAGATGTGGATATACAGAAGAATGTGTCGTATTTCATGGAAACAAAAACAATTTTTTAAAAAAAAATAGAAAAAAACTGCGAATGAAAAGAGAGTTAAAGAAATAAATAAAAAAGAGACAAGTGAAATATTTCGGCCACGTTTAAAGACATAACACTCTTATAAAAACCATACTGGAGGGTAAGGTTGAAGGCAAGCGAGCAAGAGGTAGACAACGATACAAGTGGGAAGATTACACCAAGAGATGGGCGAACAGCAATCTGACAGAAGGCACAGTCAGACCGAGGAACTGTGTTGGAGATCCATTGCAGCCAACCTTCACTGTGAAAACGGCACCTTATTGATTGATTAATGAAGCGAATCAAAATATGAAGAAAGGACACTGGCGATGGGTATGCTACACACTGAGAAACATGATAATAAGACAACTAGCAAGTTCTTTTCAGGAACCTATAGGGCAAAAGAGAGAGAGAGAGAGAGAGAGAGAGAGAGAGAGAGAGAGAGAGAGAGAGAGAGAGAGAGAGAGAGAGAGAGAGAGAGAGAGAGAGAGAGAGAGAGAGAGAGCATGCGGGAGCTGCGGGGACTAGCAGACGACAGAACGATTTGGAGGAGTTAGTTGAGGGGCTATTCGCCACTGGAGGATAAAGGACGGAAGAAGAAGCAGTCTGCTTCAAAGGAGCACTACCAGAATCATCATAATCAACAAGTGCCTTGTCGATTGGCGTAGACGAGCATATCTCTTCATAACTCGCAATCTCCGACAGCATACTCGTATTATTAGCTGGGATGGTCACTTGGCTCGCTTGCCAGATCACAGGCTCCCTACATTTTTTTTTACGGCTTACGGCGAGCTGCATTGTGGTAAACACTCCCAGGGCGGCAAGAGGAATCGCTTTAAAGACACTCTGAAGATCTCAATGAAAGCTTTTGGAATTCATCATGACACTTGGGAGACTGCTGCCAAATACCGAAATTCGGGTCACACATCATTACGCAAGGGTGTGGTGTAGTCACTTGGGAAGCAAAGAGGACTGCAAGAGCGTGGGGGGGGGGGGGGGGGGGGGAAGGCTGGACAGAAAAATTAAGAGATTAGAACAAGAATTGCCATGGCGAAGGTAGCCTTTTGCAAGATGAAAAACATACTGACAAATAAAAAGATATCAATTGAAACGAGAAAAAGAGTGTTAAAGTGCTACATAGAACCTGCACTTTTATATGAATGTGAAGCGTGGACAATGAGCAGACAAGCTGAAAAACATCTGATCGCTGTGGAAATGTGGTTTCTGGGGAAGATGCAAAGAATACGATGGACAGACAGAAAAATCAATGAACAAGTCCTTCAAGAGACAAATGAAGATCGTAAACTGATCAGAGAAATTAGACGTAGACAGTCAAAATTTTGTGGACATGTTATGAGAAGAAATGAGTTGGAGAACTTGATGACAACTGGCAAGATCGAAGGGAACAGACCAAGGGGAAGACCAAGAATTAAATATATGAATGGCTTGGCCACGTGGCATGGTCGAGACAGAAACACGGACCTGATCCATGACTCTGGTGATCGAGTGAGATGGCAAAACATGACCACCCACGCTTATCGGCATGGCACATGATGGATGGACAGAAAAACCACTGCAGAAGACCCGCCTACTGTAACGCCAAGCAATCTTTGCCCACAATGTCAAAGAACATTTCCAGCCAAAATAGGCCTTACCAGCCTTCTTAGAACTCACGGCTCCATACTTTCAACCCCACTGGATGAAATGAATGGTCATCATCATTCTTGATGGACAAACAACACACATAATGTTATTATATTTATCAATACATTATTATACGACTCACTGCAATAACCCTATTAAAATGAAAAACATGTTAAAAGATAGATAGGCTTAAAGAACCGCATGATAGATAAAACACTTAATCAAATGAACAAAACTTATAAAGCTGCCGTAGGGGTTTACGACACTGTGGATCATAAGAGGCAGGACTGGCAAACAGCGAGACTCTGCAGCCCTTGATTGATAAGAAGAAGATAGCTCTCTTAAGAAACAAGGAAAGACCAACGCGTAACACTCTGAGTGAGCTAAGGCAAGCTAGGAAAGATGTGCAAAAGGCTGCCAGGCAGTGTGCAAATGATTATTGGATCAAGTTATGTGAATCCATTCAAATCGCAAGTGATAAGGGAAACATAAGAAGAATGTATGAAGGAATAAAGAAAGCCTGTGGTCCAGTGATCAAAAGAAGTGCACCATTGAAAACCTTGACTGGAGAAATCATCACTGATAAGAAACAGCAGATGGACAGATGGGTAGAGCACTATTTGGAGCTTTACTCAAGTGAGACCAAACTAGCAGATGATGCCCTCAACGCCATAGAGGCTCTACCAACTCTTGACCACCTGGACACACTTCCCACCATAACAGAAGTTAAGTGTGCTATAAATGAACTTGCATCTGGCAAGGCTCCAGGTAAGGATTGGATTCCAATAGAGGTTATCAGGAGTAGGCAAGACACACTCACTCTACAGATCCACCAGCTAATAGAGTTATGCTGGCGAGAAAGACAAGTCCCACAGGATTTCAAAGATTCAAGCATCATAACGCTGTACAAGAACAAGGGCGATCGGAGCGACTGCAACAACTATAGGGGTATCTCACTTCTGTGTATTGTTGGGAAAGTATTTGCCAGAATTGTTCTGCGCAGACTTCAAGTCCTAGGAGATCAAGTCTACCCCGAATCACAGTGTGGCTTTCGACAGAGCCGGTCTACCATTGATATGATATTCTCATTGCGACAAATGCAAGAAAAATGCCGTGAACAGAATCAACCACTGTTTATTGCCTTCATCGACCTCACAAAGACATTTGATTTGTTCAGTCATGAGGGTCTGTTCAAGGCATTAAAGAAAATTGGCTGCCCAGCAACTCTTCTGTCCATTGTGGAATCGTTCCACACAGGCATGAAGGGTATAATCAAGCTTGATGGTGCAACTTCTGAAGAGTTTGAAATCAAGAGTGAAGTTAAGCAAGGTTGTGTACTAGCTCCCACTCTCTTTGGAATATTCTTTTCACTTCTACTGAAATATGCCTTTCGTGATCAGGACGGTGGTATATACATTCACTCACGCTCAGATGGCGGCCTCTACAATGCTCAGAGATTGAAGGCCAAGACCAAAATTAGGAGGGTACTGATAAGAGAGTTGCTTTTTGCAGATGATGCTGCAGTTACGACCCACTCTGAGGAAGAATTGCAATGTCTACTATCTGCATTCTCCAATGCTTGTTCTGAATTTGGTTTAACAATTAGCAAATAGAAGACACCGATTATGTCACAAGGTGCACATAGGGTACCATCAATATTTATTAATGACGCCGAACTAGAGATGGTAGACCATTTTACACATCTAGGATCAGTGGTAAATAGCAAATTATCACTAGATCAGGAAATCAACATCCGGATTGGTAAGGCAGCAACAACAATGAACAGGTTAAGAAAAAGAATCTGGGAGAACAGGAAGCTAACTCACACTGTCAAAACAAAAGTCCTTGTCTATCAAGCCTGTTTCCCTAGTACTCTTCTTTATGGCAGTGAAACCTGGACAACTTACTCACACCAAGGGAAACGTTTAAACAGCTTTCATATGCGGTGTCTGCGATGAATTCTTTGTATTAAGTGGCAAGAAAAAAATCACAAATACTGAAGTATTGGAAAGATCAGGTTGTGTGACGGCTTATTCCATGCCCAGTCTTCGTAGACTTAGATGGATAGGACATCTTAAGAGGATGGATGATGGTAGAATACCAAAGGACATCTTTTTGGTGAATTACAGATGGGTAAGAGATCTCAGGGTCGCCCTCTACTACGATACAAAGATGTGTGTAAGCGGGACATGATTGATACAGGCATCGATAATGCACATTGGGAGCAAGTCGCCGCTGAACGTGTTGCATGGAGGGCAAACATCAGAAATGGAATAAAGACAAAGGAGAAAATTATTGCAGATAAGTCACACACCGAGCGTGTGAGACGTAAGATGGTGCATGATGGTGGAAATGACCAAGTGTTCACATGCACCCACTGTGAACAGACATTTACAGCGCAAATTGGCCTTATCAGTCACATGCGCTACCGCCATAGGTAAGTTATTATGCTTTTTTAAAGCACAAACTATCGTCTGTCAAGACGGCAAGGTACCAATATATTATACGACATAGAGACGTCTTAAAAATCGCCATCATCACAAAGACACCGTTCAAGGAAGCTATGCAGAGGGGCGAGACAGCCACGGGTATAGCACAAGCTGAAAGAGATCAACTTCAAAAGCAGATAGACGAGTTGAAGAAACAAGTCAAAGCACTGCTGACGACGACTCCGACCAGCGATAATGAGAAGCTGCTGGCCGACATGAAAGAAATCCAGCTCAACATTAAACAAGAGATCCAGTGCATGGCTGAGATGAAGAAGGAGAACGAAGAAATCCTACAAATGATCAAGACCGAAAGAGAACTGCATAGAGCTGAAATGGAACTCTTTCAAAGCAAACCAGCAGAATCCATACAATAACCCACAGAGAAACCGCAAGATGAAAACCAAGATACCGAGCCTGAACCGAAAGCTAAAGCCAGCAGCCCAACCACAACACCCAAGAGGGAACTACTATACCGTCGGATCTCTGAAGGAGGCACAGAATGCCCAGTCGACAAGGAGGAACTCAAGCGCGAGGAATTCAGAAGGCGCTGGGAAGAAAAAGAAAAGAAGAAGCCTAAAAAACTCCGGGGGAAACCGATGGTATACCCAGTAGTACACTACAACTGTGAGGCCGACTTCGAGTACTATATATATCGAGGACGGTATAATCGTCCCATGGCTGACCACGGAGGAAGAAAACGCTAGGCAGCAGATACGCAAACGCAACAAGGAGGAAAATGAAAACGTCGAAAAGGTCCTACAGAAAATACACAAAAAATGAAATAAAATACCAAATAAAAAGTCCTTTTAAGGACTGCAACCAGTCAAGCCTGGAGCCTGCACCACATGCACAAAGGACAGCCGCCAACCTATCCCCCAGCTGGAGTGGGATCACGAAAAGTCCTTATAAGGACTGCAGCCAGACGAGCCAGGAGCCTACACCAACAAAGAAAACCATAACAACAGAAGAGCACAAAGGATAGCCGCCGACCACTGCTGACGTCACAGACACAAACGCTACATAACCAGTCCGAGATAGGACTCACAAGACAAGAATTAGGGCTAATACACCCACAAAAACCACGGACCTCAACAATAACCACAGCTGATGAAGCAGGTTAGACGAGGTCGAATTTGGAATTTTTGTTTTTGAAATGGAATCGGAATCGGAAAAGATAGGCTTAAAGAACTGCATGATAGATAAAACACTTAATCAAATGAACAAAACAAGGGGGGAAAATTCCATATATGGAATCAATATTGTAAAGTAAAATGCTTATAACGTTAAGTAAAAGTATTTCACCTTTCCACTTTTGTGGATGCCATGATTTGATCTCACGCCCTTGCCTTGTTTTAGCGTCGAGTTAACCTTCGTCTGGCAAATTAAGATTGTATGTATTTATGTAAATAAAAAATCCCTAAGTCACCTTTCCTCTGCCCCCTACAATAGAGCAATGAAGAAAGAAAGACATTTTCTTTACAATTTTGCTCAGTTTAGAAGGATATGTGTTTTGGTGGGAGTTAAATGGAGCAGCCAGCAGAAAACATGAAGTTTAAGGAAGCGGAAGTATTATGGGAAATGTGGCGTCTGCCACGTTGAGACAACAAACATTGGAATACGTGTTTACAAAATCATCTTAGACTCCTCCACGGCTTCCATTCATACTTGGCATATTGCTGGGTGAGCGTAGATTCTATTATCGCTTAATCTTTATCTGATGTAGCTATTTTAGCAAGTGTACATTTGATTTCATATCGTTTTGCCTATGGTAAGCTGCAGAGTGAGCCGCCACCGATTGTGATTGACCGAACTCTTCACTTTGACTCTAAAAAGAAAACTAAGTAAAAGATTTTGATTGACAGACTCTGTCACCGGTTGTTGTGCAGTTAAAGGTAAAGGAATCTGTATATTGTACCGTGGAGACGCGATGACAGAGTTGTTAGTGCACTTGCCTTTCAAGACAGTAATGCGGATTAAAAATAGCACCAGTCCCAGAGGCAGGATTGATAAATTGTCCTACCGACCACGGCTCTAGCGCCATTCTCCCAACCTCAGAAACACTCAAACAGAGGTATCAGACAATTTTCAGAGTTCTGAATTGTCTGGACAGAAAAGGTGACGAGGAAAGGAAATAACCACCCTACTTCATATGTCGTGGGGTAGAATATCAATACGTGGTTTAACACTTCACACCCTAACGGACTGTCAGTAACTGATAACTGGACTGGGACAACCTTTAACTTTATTAAATTTCAACATTATATTATATTATTATTATTAATATTTATTATTATTGAAGACTGAAGTCCCAAGTGATGCTAGTTAGGGAATCAGAGGTATAGATATAGTATAGTTGATCAATTCTCTTTATTAAAGATTATTTACGGACAAAGGTGTGGTCAATTATTACAGATTAGTAGATTGTTGTAGTTAGATTGTTTTACTAACTACAGTAACCTACTAATCTCTTTGCCAGTGTCTCTTTCTTTTTAATTCTCTATTGACTATTTTACTATTACTAAATCTAAATATTCCTGTAGCACATTAGTTAAGTTGACCAAAAGTAAGTCAGACTACTAAAGTCATTAACTAGTCAATAGTGTACACTGTACAGAAGAAACTGAATTGAATTCAGTTTAATTTACTTGTGCCCTGTACTGTTTATTTCAATCAATCAATCATGTGCCATGCCGGAAAGCGTGGGCGGTCATGATTCGCCATTTCACTCGATCACCAGAGTCGTGGATCAGCTCAGTGTTCCTGTCTCGTCCATGCCATGTGGCCAAGCCATCCAGGTATTTTCCTCTCGGTCTTCCTCTTGGTCTGTTCCCTTCGATCTTGCCAGCTGTCACTAAGTTCTCCAGTCCATTTCTTCTCATAACATGTCCAAAAAATTTTGACTGTCTACGTCTAATTTCTCTAATCAATCTACGATTTTCATTTGTCTCTTGTAGTACTTGGTCATTGGTTTTTCTATCTGTCCATGGTATTCTTTGCATTTTCCTCAGAAACCACATTTCTGCAGCCATCAGATGTTTTTCAGCTTGACTGCACATTGTCCAAGTTTCACATCCATACAAAAGAACAGGCTCTATGTATCCCCTCAACACTCTTTTTCTCGTTTCAATTGACATCATTTTATTGGTCAGAATGTTTTTCATCTTGCTAAAGGCTACTTTCGCAATGGCGATTCTTGTTCTAATCTCTTCAAGGCATCTGCCATCAGATGTTATGACTGTTCCGAGATAATTGAACCGATTCACTTGTTGAAGAATATTCCCATTTACTTGTATATTACATTGTGGTACTTCGTTCTTCCTAGTGACGACCATAACCTGTGTCTTCCTACAATTTAATTCCAACCCCAGCTGCTCACTGTGTACAACCACAGCGTCTACTAATTGTTGCAGATCCTGTGCATTGTCTGCAATCAATACTGTATCATCTGCATATCTAATGTTATTTATGTTTCGTCCTCCAATGCTGATTCCATTTAGGTCTTCTACATTTCTGAAAATATTTTCACTGTATAGGGAAAAAAGATCTGTTTATTTACACATTTATTAATATTGTGAAAAACTAATCAAACCTGTTTACATTTTCAGACTAAAAATATGTATATTTTGTGTTATATTTGGTTCATACATCTGCAACAGATTCCAGCCAGATTTCAGTGTTGTCCTGGCACTAGATGGGCATTATCTGGCAAGGAAAGGTGATGAGGAAGAGGATTTGCTATCTTCATGTACCATTTCTTTGTGGAATGTCACTTTCATCACAGCCCACCCAACAAAGTATTAGGCCATTTCTTCTGACCCATCCACCATCATGCCCAAAGTGTCTGCCATATCCTGTGACCTTCTTCATGCTGGTCAACTCCTGGCACTTCATCCCAATATGATACCTTGCATCACTGTCCTTTCGAAGCCACTGTGACGCTTAAAAAATGGCCAAAGCATTTCAGTTCCTATATATGGCGCTGTTTATGAGCCAGTAGATTCTTGATGAGATAGTAGATTCTTGTAGAGTTATATGGAAGAGAAGAATGTTTGTTCAGCATTGTTTCTGTTAATGTTTATCATTATTAATGTAATTTGGCTTTCCACAGGATGTATACTTTGAACAAACACATATTTTGCAGCATGTTGAATAGACACAGTATTATTCTTGATGGTTTTCATTGTCTTTAAAGTAAACTTCTTAATGTTCCTTCATTTTAGTGCAACTGTCATTTTAATAATTAAATTATCCATCTTCTTTGTATAATACTAATTTGTAAAAAGGACTGACACAGAAGAGGAGTCTAAGCAGTTATTGTTTCAGTAACTGTATATTTCTCTGTCAGTCTGTCCATCTGTCTTTATCTCCCCTTCCCATTTTCTTCAGCATATAATAAGCATGAATGTTCTTATCCACATGCAGATTGACAAGAGTGGGTATTAAACTACAATCAGATGAGAGTCAAGGAAATTGATAGGACTGCCAATATGGCCTGGTCCCCGGAGAATAAATATCCTATATATGTGGCTGCAGGAACGGCAGCACAACAGCTTGATGCCACTTTCAGGTATACTTAACACTTTATTTTATAGCATGTTTGTTTATTATCACATTATGTCTTCATCTGTGCTCGCTTCTCCCTTCCTTCTGTTATTCTGTTAAACTCCTCATGCTTATGCAAGATATTGAAACATATTAGATGTTATATGGATGTGGTAGTATCCGCTTCCAGCTCAGAATGTACTGGGTTCGATCTCAGCATAGGGCTCAGAATTTTCCCATAGAATCACTGGTACCTAATATCACATGTCTCACTGATTTCTTGGGTAGTGAGATGCCTAGCCTTCTTCAATAAGGGTGAAAAACAAGAGGTCCCTTGTGCATGTTAAAAATCCCATGGCAGTTGGAGATCACACAAGTAGACCATAAGGACATTGCCCTGGCAAAATTGTTAGGGGGAAAAATTCACTGGGTGGGTAGAGCTGGTTTTCTTGGATGGAATCTGTCAAGATGAAGCAAACCCTACATAAATGCATGCCAATTTCAGACATATTGACCCTTGAGTTACATAACTCGAAAGAGGTACTAAGAAGATGTTATTTAGATGCAAAGTTTCACAGAGGCTCTCATCATGAATCATTGAATCAGTAATATAGAAGACACGACATGTTTAATAAACTAAAGATATGAGATACTAATGAAAGTAACTGTTGGACAGGTAAAGTGAAAGCAAAACATTTGTTACAGAAGTGTCTAATATATGCAGAACAGAGAAAACTGTTTTGGCCTACACCTTCTCCATTTGAAAACAAACTCTATGGAGATGCCAACAGCCTCAAGTTGATTGCTGTTTTCTTTGGATGTATTCATGTCTGAAGGTGAATGAAGAAGTAAACTTTATTATTTAATATACTTTCAGCACATCATCAACTATTGAGCTGTACAGTTTAACCCTTGATGAGGCCACTCTTGATATGCCCCTGGTTACGTCTGTTGCTTCTGATGCCAGGTAGGTCCTTACAGCCATTAGACAGGGGGGATAACAGTGTTGGTATGTTTGTGTTTGAAGTTGGAAGCTCAACATAAATGTCAGTGAAGAGCATCTCTTGGAGGCAGATGAACCATGTGTGATGTGCATGACTTCAGTTTGATCTTGAGGAGGAGATTGGTACACAATGATGTATAGTGTCACTGAAACACTGATGTATTGTTTCACTGGAACACTGATGTATAGTTTCACTGGAACACTGATGTATAGTTTCACTGGAACACTGATGTATTGTTTCACTGGAACACTGATGTATAGTTTCACTGGAACACTGATGTATTGTTTCACTGGAACACTGATGTATTGTTTCACTGGAACACTGATGTATTGTTTCACTGGAACACTGATGTATAGTTTCACTAGAACACTGATGTATTGTTTCACTCATACACTGATTTATAGTTTCACTGGAACACTGATGTATAGTTTCACTCATACACTGATGCATAGTTTCATTCATACACTGATGCATAGTTTCACTGGAACACTGATGTATAGTTTCACTGGAACACTGATGTATTGTTTCACTCATACACTGATTTATAGTTTCACTCATACACTGATGTATAGTTTCACTGGAACACTGATGTATAGTTTCACTCATACACTGATGTATAGTTTCACTCATACACTGATGCATAGTTTCATTCATACACTGATGCATAGTTTCACTGGAACACTGATGTATAGTTTCACTGGAACACTGATGTATTGTTTCACTCATACACTGATTTATAGTTTCACTCATACACTGATGTATAGTTTCACGGTACACTGATGTATAGTTTCACTGGGTGATTGTTGTATAGTTTCACTGGTATATGGATGTTTAGTTTCATGCTACACTGATGTATAGTTTCACTGGTACACTGATGTATAGTTTCATTGGAACACTGATGTACAGTTTCACTGGACGATTGTTGTATAGTTTCACTGGAATACTGATGTACAGTGTCACAGGATGATTGTTGTATAGTTTCACTGGAACACTGATGTAAATGTAGTTTAATTTGAATACTGATGTATAATTTCACTGGTTGATTGTTGTATAGTTTCACCGGAACTCTGATATATAGTTTCAAGGTGTGATGAAAATGGTTTTTGAATCTAGTAAGTACAATAGTGGAAGAAACTGGGGCACGTATGATGATCGTCTACCAATGACTAGGTTTACTGGCAGCTCATCTCTTTGTTCAGACTGCTGAACATAGAGAACTTAACACAGCAGACAAACAATCCATTAAATCAATGACTTATTACAGGTTACGTAAAAAAAGTTATTTGCATATCCTTTACAGGATGTCACAATCAACCCCTTCCTTTCTTGGCTGTTTGTGATTTATTGGCAAGTTTATGTTCAGTAGTTTGCCATTGCTTTCTGAACAACCAGGACACATACCATTGTATTAAAACTAACGATGGCCGGTCTGCCTAAAAATTACACACAGCTATTTCAATGTGGTATGTGGGATTACGAATTGTGTCCATAACCCATTCGCCACAGAACTAGCTATGAAAGGCCACGCTCAAATTTAGTTTTGATTCCGTTGCTGATCTTTACATGAATTGTCTCAGAGTTTTGTTTATTGGCTAGTAGGTGTCATAAACATGTATATTTGGTGTTTTGATTTGTATCTCTACAGATTTCACAAAATTGTGTGGGGTCAGATGAAAGATACAGAAAGTGGGGTGATCATAGGAGGTGCAGAGAATGGTACTGTTCAAGTGTATAGTGCTGATGGAATGCTGGCTGGCTCGCAGGACTGCCTCAGTGCCCAACTCAAGAAGCACACTGGGGCTGTAAAGGCTTTGGATTTAAACCCATTTCAGGTGCTGTGTTAGTGTAGTACATCATGTTTCATCATCATCATCATTCAGTACTATCTCTGTGTTGCTTTACTGTAATGTGTCTTCAGCATTTTCTCTTGATATGTTTCTGCCCACTTGTTACATTGTCTTTCTGTTGTGCTCTAGTGCAGCACTTCTGTCCAGCACAAGAAGTGTTGATCTCATGCTGACAGCTGCATTCCTCTCCAGCACAAGAAATGTTATCTCATGCAGACAGCTGCATTCCTCTCCAGCACAAGAAGTGTTGATCTCATGCAGACAGTGATTTCTTCAATCCCAATTTTTGTAATACTTCTTTTGTTCTCATCTCTTACTATTAGGTTTCTCCTATTCAGTGATATTAATACATTTCCAATGCCCTGGTGTTTTGTTTTTTCTGTTTGTATTCATTGGGCATGTTCCTACACCATACGTCTTCTTCTTCTTCAGCATTCTGAGCCATTGAGGTTCTTTGCTGCAGATACAATCTGTCTCCATTCGTCTCTCTGGTTGACCTTCTCTTGCCAGTCATTGATTCCAAGTGCTTGTAGGTCTGTATATATATTATCTCTCCACCGTCTTCTTGTTCTACCTCGGGGTCTACAGTCATTTATTTCCTGAGTGTAAGCGAGTTTTGTTTCCCACCATACAGTATTGAATAATATATGTAACAATAGGGAGCCACAATATCAGTTTCTAGCACTCATGCCTTCTGGCTCAGTGGTCATGGATTCGATTTTGAATCAAGATGGATTCTTAACATCTGCCTCCAGCGAGATATTGTCACATCTCCTCTCAAACCCTAATTGATCAGGAAATGAATGAGAAGTACTGACAGCCAGCGTGATATTGTCACATCTCTCAAGCGCCGATTGGTCTATAACAATATGGGGCCAGCACCATATTCCAAGAACCCTTCAAAGCATGTAAGGGGCCCTTTATTTTTTTACTTACTGTCTGTAGGATTAATAAATATACCCCACACCGTGTTTATTGTTAGTGGTGTTATTAAATAACAGTTGCATCGCCCAAGCAGAGTTGTTTCAGATACATCTACCGTTGTGCATCTATGCTGGTACAGTGGTTAGTGTGCTTGCTTGCCAGGTCTGGTCCAGATTCAGTCCCCAACAGTAGCAGGATTCCTTTGTCCAAGCGGTACAGCTCTAGTGTTGGCACAGTATGGGGTACAGCTCTGGGGTCAACATAGAATGGCTATCAGATTGTTCTCGTAGAATTGTTTGGAAGGAAAGGATGTAGAAAAAGAAATTAACTACCCAACATTATTCTGCCATTAGGCCTAACATGTGTCATGGGATTATCTTAACTACTGTAAAATTCTGAGGTCAGACCACTATTAGGGGCTCTTTGGGCTTTGTTTAGCTAATGAAGTCTGATTAAACTTCATTTCCCATCCTCATTCCTCATAGGTAGAGTACGACAAATACTGTTACCTCATGAATGGAACTCATAGAAATTTTGTAGCCAGCAAAGTACTGACTGCTATATCCTCATCACCTTTCCTGAGGTGGTTAGCTATGAATGTGATGCCTTTGATGGCTTCAATGATTGTTCTCCATTGATTTCTGTATCCAGCTGATCCTGTAATTTACTGTACTTAGTTAAATGACCCTCTAGGGTGCTCTTTGCTGTTAGTAAGAGTACCATAAAGCAGGATATACTCTTTCCCCGGCAACTTAAGGTTGAGGATGTAGTCCATACCCCCCTGGATGTGGAAAGCAACAAAAGACTACCACATTGTGCATCTCAAGAAAGTCAGCATGGAAGCCACTACTTTGGCCATTTTAAAAAGGCACAGTGACTTGGGAAGAGCAGTGATGGAAGGCATGGTTCCTGGAAGATGAGGCAGACGTTGACCATCATGAAGATGGACGCGGGACATTGCAGACACCTTGGGTGTGAGATGTACATGAGGCGGGAGAACTGGCAAGGGATCAAGACACAATGCTGGGCTGTGGTGAGAGCAACATTCTGTAAAGGACCTACTGCATGATGAGTTAAATTACTCTTTATAATGTGTTATACTTTAATTCCAGCTTGCATTGATTGTTTTATATAAGAACATTGATAATTTGGACATAAATCTGGAACATTTTATTGTGTTCATTGTTTCACAGTCCAATTTGCTTGCTTCTGGGGCTACTGATTCAGAGATTTACGTTTGGGATCTTCTCAAAACTGATAGCCCAATGACACCAGGACAGAAATCACTTGTAAGTTCATGTCTGTACATTTCATATACATGTTTGTATTGGATTTGTGTGTAGTGTTATTTGTGGTAATTAAGATTAGTTAGTTAGTCATCAGATTATTCTCAATACACATTAAACTGTTCAATTTATTAGAGCTTGGCCACTTCCTCAGTATTTCCCTCAGCATGTAGCAGTTAATGACACCAGTTTTGTGTTGGTTTATCATTCTTCTTTGGCCCCTTGTATAGTGCTACTGTCTAGCTTCACTGGTCAATGTTGCAGATTCACAGTCAATAGTTGATTTGTTTATCTTTCCTGCTTCTCTGAGGTCATGCACTATATATGCTCGGTCCAATGCTCGTCCACATTTCACATTAGTCCAGTAGTTCTTAACCTTTTTTGGTTATGCCCCCCTTTACCATATGTTCAGAACGTCATTCCTCCCCCTTTCAAATTTCCTCCCCATAAATCCCTCCCACTCTAACACAGTATACATAAAAATGGAAGCTAAATTTAATAACACATACTAGAACAAGTCTAGACATTTACATAAAACGTGATTTGCGGGTCTACTTACTTTATAAAACGAACTTCATTATGGCGAGAAGTACACAATTGTAAAACATAGAAGGGAAAACAATATCAAGTAACTTCTTGTATTAATGCGATCTTGAAATAATCTTAATTCCCCTCTGGAAACCCTAAAATCCCCCACCCCCCCCCCCCCCACCCCCCCACCCCCCACCCAGGGGGGGGAATTCCCCACCGGTTGAGAACCACTGCATTAATCTGCTCACAAACCTAGCCGGCACTGTGGCGAAGGGCTTACGAATGCAATTTTTAATCCTGCATAACCGTATTCGAAACACAGCTGTGGGCAATTTGGAAGCAGACCGTCCTGCCCTAGTTTTCATTAAATGATATGAGTGCCGGTTGTTCAGAAAGCAATGGCAAACTAGTGAACCTAAACTTACCAAAAAATCACAAACAACCAAGAAATGCTGGGGTTGACTGTGATGTCCTGTAAAGGATATGCAACTGGCTTTAACACTGTACATGCTCACTGCAGGATCCTGCTACATGACCTGTTTGTTGTTGTTAACACTGGTACAGCAAGAGCTAGATGTTTCCTTATATGGAGCAGCCAAGAGGATATAACCGCAATTATAGCAGACAGACATTGGACGAGGATCGGTATTGCTTTCATGATGCCTCCCCCTAAAACTGATCATTTTTACCCACTGCGCCAACTGTACACTTCATACAATAAATGTTCTATATCCTAGCGAACAGTGTATTGTTGCCTGTATGAACCCGAACCATTATTTAGATCAGAGTAAGACCATGACACCTTGTTTGGACTCCATAAGTAACAGTGAAAGACAGTATACCTAAAACACTTTGACAGGAAAGTATGAATATTTAAATGAAGAAAATGAGTCAGGTTACCTTTCATTGGCTATGGTATGATGACATTATAGCTGTTTGCTATACTGCAAGGCTTTATTTGGCATGAAGTCTGCTGCATGTTGCATCATTCATCAAAGGTAGGCAAAAATAAGTTTAAGACAAGTTGCCAGACTGCCGATGCAGCAAGAGGGATGAATGCATTCAGCAACTCATTGCTTCAATTTTTTGAGTCCTGGTCAACAAACAAAGCTGGCTAAGATCCTACTGCATTTCCGAGTAGTGGTCCAGGAAACAGGACTACATAACTACAATCTATGGAGTACTCAATACATCTTCTTCTTCAGCATTCCAAACCCGTTGAGGTTCTTTGCTGCAGATACAAGCCGTCTCCGTTCGTCTCTCTGGTTGACCTTCTCTTGTCAGTCGCTGATTCCTAGTGCTTGTAGGTCTGTATATATATTATCTCTCCACCATCTTCTTGGTCTACCTCGGGGTCTACGGTCATTTATTTCCTGAGTGTAAACGAGTTTTGTTTCCCTATTATCTTCCATTCTTTCTATATGTCCTAGCCATTGTAGTCTATTAGCCTTCATGATACCAGTGATTAGCGGGGACTTAAACAGATCATAAATGTCTTTGTTGCTTCTTCTTTTCCACTCTCCACTTTATGCCCAACTGATATGTCTGCAATCAATGCAGGTATCACTGATTCTCTATAAACAAATACAACACAATCAGGGTTCTTCTCAGGAAGAAGAATTGTTCGCTAGCATTGTGAAAAAATGAATAAAGGATTTCCTTGTACATTGTCAGTTCTGTATTAGTAAATGACACTTTCATAATTTCTGCGCAAGAATGTGAAATATAGCTGATTACTTTGACCAGTATTTTTCAGTGAATAAACAACAGAAAACAAGAAAACTGATAAACAGAAATATACCAATTCACAAACAGCTATCTGAATATCACAGAATTGTTTGTACCTGACAAAGACATTTGCTGAAACTTTAGTGTTTTACTTGTTTGTGTCATTTTGTCAAGCTTCCTGCTCACATTTCACTTTCATCTGCATTTCCCACTGGTTTGAAACCACTATTTTATGCTAATAATTCTGGCCATGACATGCTGTTTAACTGTTTCGTACATTGGTTTTATTGCAGCCGGCTGAAGAAATAGCATGTTTAGCCTGGAATCGGCAGGTACAACATATCCTTGGCTCCACATTTGCATCACGGTGTGTGGTCTGGGATTTGCGTAAAAATGAACCGATCATCAAAGTCAGTGACAGCATGTCTCGGGTAAGTTGGGAATCACTTGGTGAACACTGCTTATAAGCTGATGAAACTGCAAAATCTTCTATAAAACCTTCTTACAGGACAAGATGAATAGAAAATCACCATATGAAAAATAATGCTTATCATCAACTTTAAAATAAGATCAAGTCATCATGTTTAGATTGTGAAAAAGGATATAGAAAATGTTAATATTGTGAATAGGATACAGAAAAACCAGACATTTAAGGTACTTTGGTCATATAAAAAGACATTGCTGCTTGTTAAAGAACGTACTGGAGTGAAGGGTGGAGCCGATGCTTGCAAGAAGAAATTGTTGCAAGTGGGTGAACAAAATCAAGAGATGGACTTGAAGAAGCTTATTTGAATGCACAATGAAGATGTAGGATGGAATATTGGAGACTCATTACTGCCAACCTTCATTGCAGAGATAGCACTTGATGATGAGTGATATTAACAAAAATGGACTTAGAGAATAACAGAGCATGGATTCAACATTTTAAAATTGACCTGGGCTTCCAGGGTTGACCCAGCCTAAACTGGGTTCCAGGAAATGTCTTGGGAAGGAAAGGTGTCCAGTGTGATACTAACCATAACACCCACCAAGTGTGGATTGGTCTATAAAAGTAAGTGTCTAGTTGCCATAACCCAAATTTATAGTGTCATAGGTTATGGTATTGTTCAAAAAGACACCATGAAAAGTGACTCAATATGAGCACTTTTCACAAAGCGTGGAAAATGCCGGGAATTGCTTCGTGAAAGAACGAAAGCGTGGACTGAAAGGCATTCTGCATCAGACTACGGTCGAGTGTAAACCTTGATCCGGTAGCAAGTAGCGATGGCCACAGATCGTGCCGCTACTAGTTTAGTAGGATATTATTGTATAAGTGTTAATTAGTTTTGTTGGACAATTGAAATTGAATACATGAATTGTGTTACGTGTATAGACTAATAGAACTTTGAAAACCGTCGTTGGAGTTGAGTTGTCAATAGTTGTGTTCTGTCCGGAGTTAGCATAGAAACAAAAGCTAACCAGTCTATGTGGCCAGTCACCATGCTGAGATATTAACAAGATCCACTTAATGACGATGAATTCGGCAGTTGGGCAGCCCTCAGAGAATAACTTAATTCACCAAGTCTGAGGGGCATACATTCATTATATATACACCACTTGAACCCGTACAGCTACAGAGTGACACAACAGTTATCAATGATTGATCACTCCCTGGCACTAGTACCATATGCTCAATGCACCTTAAGCATGTCAAGGGGACCTATACTTTTATAGCTCAGTAACTTGGCTTTATACCCTTGTGAATGAGTGATTTGTTTTCTCATAGTATTGATTTCAGGGGTCAACCTAGCATGGTAAAATCAGTATTAGAGATTTGATATCTGTCATGGATATTAGAGATTTGACATCTGTCGTGGATATTAGAGATTTGGCATTAAGCATGGGCCGGGTCTGTGAACAGCCAGAAAAAGCTGGGGTTGACTGCTACATCCTGTAAAGGATATGCAATTAACTTATGAACATATGCATGGGTATTAGAGATTTGACATAAGTCTTGATATTGGAAATTTGACATTAGTCTGGATATTGGAGATTTGACATTATGTGTGGATATTACAGATTTTACGTTGGTCGGGCTATTAGCGATTTACCCTCTAGACAGTTATTGTCAGCACATCTGAACATTTATTGACATTACATCTAGACAGTTATTGACAGACATCTGGACAGTTATTGTCAGCTCATTTGGATAGTTATTAATAACACATCTGGACAGTTATTGTCACCACATCTGGACAGTTATTGATAACACATCTGGACAGTTATTGGCAGCACATCTAGACAGTTATTAACAGACATCTGGGCTGTTATTTTTAGATTGCTAAATATGTTCAATTACAGATAAAAGCCAAACTGCTAGCGTGGCACCCTGAGGTTGCCACCCAGCTGTGCCTGTCATCAGAGGATGATCACACACCTGTCATTCAAGTGTGGGATTTGAGATATGCCACATCCCCTTTAAAGGTTTTGGAAAGTCACCAAAAGTGGGTAGTTGTGAGCACATGTTGTAGTATGTATTGATTATATTGTCATGTTTGTCATCTTACCGAGGCCCATCGGGGAAGTAGAAAGGAGTAACACTGTAACTCACCATACATGTCCTAAGAGACTACTAAGGAGGGTTGGCATGGGGCTGGCTTACCAATCTGTTTGTTTGATTTTCTTTTCTTCTTCATATTTGCTGTTATTCTAATGTATACACAGGAATTCAATTTTTGGATGTGTATTTTTTTTAAAAAAAGATCTTATTAAGACTCAAATATCTATGTGTGTATGTTTGTCTCTGTGTGCATGTGTTCAGTTCACAATTGGCAAAGAATATTGCAGTCTTGCAGAATGTGTTCGGTCATCTGCTCTGCCTGTCCATATTTTCACAAGGATGATAATGTGTGTCTGTGTAAGTAACGGCTTGGTATATTGTGTCCTCTTCTGGTGCTTGACCAAGATAGTGATAGTTGCCTCGTTGGTATAGTTTTCTGATAAACTTGATACAGGTCTTCTTGTAATAAAAGGTGATTGATTGTTAAATCTTGTTGGGAGTCTCCGTGGCGAAGTGGTCAAGCCCTTCGACTTGGGCTCTGAAGATTGTGGGTTTGATTCCGGGCCGTGAACCTTTGGTTCACGAGTGAATTTTTTCGGAGACTCCTGTGGGTCGTTGCAGGAGCTACGGAATTCATGCTTTGTGCGGCGCTTTCCGCGCTGCGGAAAGAGACAGAGCCATATGGGATAAAAACCCGGTGCAATGAAGTCGACCCTGTCGACGAATCTCTTGTTGGTGTTGATTTTACTTAAATGGTTTTTTTAGCTCTGGCAGTTTGTCTCCATGGAGAGTATGCAGTATGAAATACAACCTGCTGGCAGTGGCTTGTATCATTTATCATTTCTGCAGCTGTAGCAATGCTCTAGGGCCTTTACTTCAGAAGAATTGTTTGATAACTTTGGAATTGATTTTCAGTATGTGAAGAGAAATTGTATGCATGTCTTAAAATTTAATTGTTACTTTTTTCAGAGGCGTATTGTCAATAGCTTGGTGCCAACGAGACCCCGATTTGTTGCTGAGCTGTGGGAAAGACAGCAGGATTCTTTGCTGGAATCCAAACTCTGATGTTGCAAATGGAGAGGTAATTGATTAGTATACAGTGCAGTGATGTCTAAGATATAGTAATGTTTGGCTGTGATGAAACATTAGTCTCGTTCGTATGACTGAACATTGATTTCAAACTGGTTCTGAGCCACATAATCTAGCTAAGTTAAGAAAACAACCAATTATCTATATTGTAGCAAATGGGATATTAGTTTTTTATCTTGCTAATTTAGGTAAAGAAACGGTCAGTTCTCTATATTTTAGCAAATTGGATGTTAGACTGGCTTGTTTTCTAATTACATCTTCATTACACATTCATTAGTCCTTTAGTCTCACATCTGAGATCATCATACAGTGAGGAATGAAATACAGAGCACTAACTCTAGCATGTTCCTTGATCCAAGTTTTATTATAGGTATGGACTGGTCACTTGACTAGCATGCCAGATCACAGGCTCCCTAAACAAATTTTTTACGGTGAGCTGTGCTGTGGTAACTGCACCCAAGGCGGCCAGAGGAAACCCTTTAAAGACATTCTGAAGATCTCACTGAAAGCTTTTGGAATTCGTAACATTTAGGAGACTGCTGCCAAAGACCGAAATTCGTGGCGCACATCATTACGCAAGGGTGTAGTCACTTGTGAAGCAAACAGGACTGCAAGAGCTATGGAAAAAAGGGTGGGCAAAAAAAACCAAAAAAAAAACCACTGCAGGAGATCCTCCTCCTGGAACGTCAAGCATTCTTTGCCCATATTGTCAAAGAACATTTTGAGCCAAAATAGGCCTTACCAGCCATCTTAGAACTCACGGCTCTGAACTTTCAACCCCACTGGATGAAATGAGTGGTCATCATCATTCTTGATGGACAAACATCATAGATATATGTAAAATAAGCCTATGACAGATACTGCCATAAGGGTGTGAATTGTAAGGCATGTACATATATTAGGTTGTTGGCATAATGAATAGGGGCAGCCAGTCCTAGCTTCTTTTCATTTTCAAATAATTTACAGAAAACGTTGAACTCTGCCCATACATAAGCAGCAATTAGTTCTGAAACAGAAAGTGCCAGTGAAATGTATTCCTAAGTCTGGGATGGTACCAGCTATCTTTCCAGTTAGAGATTGACGCCATGCCACTGAGGCACCTTGGGATGTATCTGTCTGTTGTCTAACCCCATGTGGATGATGCCTCTTTTCCTACTACAAAATTGTCTTTAGGCATAGGGTTAATGGGAGCTTGACCTTGTGTTTCATGACCAGATATGTTGCCTTGGTTGTGTTGTAGCTATGCTGGCTTAGTGTACCATTGATATTGTCTGTTCATTGTTTTCTTTCATTCCTCCCCTGGCTCTATATGTTGGTTTTATGGTCTTATCGGTAGATGATTGGGTGTCATTCTCGTAAGGTGTCCAAACCATTTGAACCATTCTCTCAATGAAGAGGGATCTCCGTAGCAAATTGGTTAAACTGTCTGCCAAGTGCTCAGAAGGGCATGAATTTGTTTTAGGAGTGTCTTTGCAACATTTTTGGCAGATGATTGGAGCCACTGCGCTGTATGGAGAAACCCAGTGCAGTGAAGTCGACCCTCATGCCTTTTAACTCCTGATTTAACGCTCAGTATATTTCATGAATGATGCTAAGCCTATCATATTTTTGATGACATCATTTTCCTTTGTCTCATCCGCAAACCCCTGCGGCCTTTCTCAAGCACTGTATCTCACATGTGACAAGTTTTCTCTACTGGGATGTTAACGGGTCAAGTTTACATCATCAACAGTGAACAGATGAAACAACAGATGAAAAATACTGTTTATTTACTCATCGTTTGACTTCTGTTGTAATCTCTGTATATTTGAGCAAAGGTGACAGCTAAGTCACTTGTTTTGATCTCTGTGTCGAATATTCCATCCTCTATGAAAATGCTGTCTAGATATTTGACTACTGACTTGTTTTGCTGTAAAACAAAGTTAGTCCCATAGCAAATACTGCTGTCGGAGAGTTATGTATCAGGCCTTCACATATTCTAGGCCACAATAAATGAGTTGGGGTAGCTATTTCACTTTAAAGTCACCTTTCCCTCCAAGATAATTCTGAAAATTGTCTGGTATCCATATTTATGAGGTGGGTTGACTCCAGACCCATGCTAATCTGAAAGGAATAATTCTCTCTCTGCCAGGGATTGAATGAACGAACAAACTTTATTTTCAAAGGGTTAAGAATTGGGCACACAGGCCTGTCTGACATTTACCCATCTGATCTCCCTGCTCTCATACATTATTTCATTCATACATGACTTATGAAGCTAATCTTAGACAATAGAGACAATAACAGAAACAATATGCAATAAAACACATTGAACTCGAACAAGCATGCACACTAATGACTATACCACTTGTGGGTAGATTTTCTAGTTTTGCAAATCAGTTTTTTTTAAGTGTGTGTTGTGCATACAGGGCTGCCTAGTTTTTCACCCTTATCTGAGAAGGCTATTTATCCTATCCACTACCTCAGGATCAGGGGGAGTGAAATATCCTCAGGTTTTTTAGATTTTGGAAAAATCCAAAGCTGTACAGTGGTGATTTGTATCCAGTCTACTTGAGTCAGAGGCAGATACAGTAGTTCTAAACCACCCCACCCCTTCTCAATAAGGAAAGAGATGAAGTACTGTGTTATTTATTTGTGTATATAGTGGGCCTAGTGATTATAAATCAGTAATGGAATGGTTGAAAATGTATGAGTTACTTGTTGCTTTTTTCTGCTTAGGTGTTGTATAACCTGTCAACCAACAACCAGTGGTGTTTTGATATCCAGTGGTGTCCCAGAAATCCCTCTATCATTTCCAGCGCATCATTTGATGGCCACATCACACTGTACTCACTGCTGGGAGGCGGCCACCCCATCCGTCCAAGCAATAAGGTAATGTATTTTGATGTCAGCATAAATTGATTACAGAAATTAGATATAGACATACCAGATTAGTTGGCCGTTAAGAGGAGAAATGAACTTGAAAACGTTGTTACATCTGGCAAACTTGATGGCTAAAGAGCTAGGGGAAGACAAAGATAAATACCTAGATGGTTTGGCCAAATGGCATAATAAGGACAAGGAGACAGATTTGATCTGAGATTGGTGATCACGATAGTTGCTGATTCATGATAGCTTACACTTACCATTGTTGCACATGATGATGATGTTTTGAAGTCTTGTATTTTCTAGTGGTGAAAAAAGTATGTTTGGTGGATGTAGCCTATGTTGATTACATTATTTGTGATACCAATCAGGTGTAGAATAGTGTATGTAATTTCATTCTTGTACAATTTATGGTAACACTCAGTTATTGTCATGAGTGTCTGAGGTTCAGAAGTGCCACAGTTGTATAATTGCTGCAAATCAAGATCGAGACACTGGGCATGTGTATATGTATGCTTCTGAATCTCCCCCTTCTTACTTCTTGTGTGTGTGTGGTCTTCTCTTCACTCCACCTCTGTGTGTGTGTGCCTCTCTCTCTCTCTGTCTCTCTCTCTCTCTCTCTCTCTCTCTCTCTCTCTCTCTCTCTCTCTCTCTCTCTCACTCTCTCTCTCTCTCACTCTCTATCTTTCTCTCTCACTCTCACACACACACACTCTCGCTCTCTCTCTTTCTCTCTCTCTCTCTCTCTCTCTCTCTCTCTCTCTCTCTCTCTCTCTCTCTCTCTCTCTCTCTCTCTCTCTCTCTCTCTCTCTCTCTCTCTCTCTCTCTATGTAAATATATATAAAATAGCAAGGTCATATCCTCTACACCTTAGAGTAGTGTTTCTTAAAATTATAGGGTCCATGACCCCTTTAAGGTGATCCTTGAGAATGTGCAGAGTGTGTGCATTGACAGTACAGCCAGCTTGAGTAAATGCTCATTCATGATGCTTCTCAATAATATTTCAGAAAGTATAGTGTTTAAGAGTGTGAAGGGTCCGGAGATGACCCGAACAAATGCAGAACCACTGCCTTATGGTAACAGGGTAGTAAAGAAGAGACAAGGGTTTTTTTTTTTTTTTTTCCCCAGTGTTCCCATCCTGTTTCAGGATGTTGCGGTCAACATCAGCATCTTTCAGCTGTATGTTGATTCCTAGGCTAGATTACGCTCATCAGCACGCCACGACTTTCTGAGCGACCGGCTCCATACTCTTATAAGTCACTGGCACGACTCGAACCGCTTCCAATTCTCGTGCGCTCACGTCACCCACGAGAGTATTCAGGGTTACGGAGAAAGCTGCTAACCCCTCGACCAGGGAGACCGGCAAAGAAGAGACAAGTAGAAATATTATTTTAGCTCTGCAGTTGTGTGTGTTCATTTCATTAAAAAAATGTTGCAATTTCATCCTGACAGGTTGCAGATGCTTTTGGTGGTGACCAGTTCAGTTCTGCTCCACTTCAGGTTCATCATGAGGAAGAGAAAATTTTACCTCTACAGAAACCACCCAAGTGGATTAGGAAACCAGTTGGTGCTTCCTTTGCTGTAAGTGTTTTTCTGTATGTAGAGAAATAAATGCACAGGTATTGATGTGCTCTCATAGAAGATGTGAAGACAGAAGTTAATTGTGTGTGTGCATTTGCTCGCTTTGAACTCAAGAGTAGTCCATACGCCTGCTATTATTTCTAGTGCACTGGACTAATTTTTGCATGTCGATTAGCTTTCCCTATTACCAGTGTCCCTGACAGCTGGCACACCCACTCCAACTTCTGAGGTAGAAGTAAATATCAGGGGATATGCTTGTCAGTAGACAAATTAAAAGCTGTGGGGACATTGAATGTGAGCCCGTTAACATCAATATTATATTTCTAAGCTTGATCAGGTTTTTGTTGTTAGACAAGCATAGGCCACATCACAAACACATCAGAACCTGTCCATTTTGAACCCGTTGAAGGAACATCCCTGGCAAACAGCAAAGGTGGCTTGACAAACAAAACTTTTACTGCCCAAGCATGCAGCAATCTGTGACTGAAGATATAGCAAGTACAGAAGTGAGCAGCAGAAGGCAGACAACATAATAAATATGCTTAAAAACAGCCCACAGACAACACTGGGGAAGTATGATCAGAGAGCTTTGAAGACAACTCAGAGACACTCACGGTGAATCATGATTAGAAAGCTTCAAAAGAGATACTGCAGGAGAAGTATAATTAGAAAGCTTCAAAGAGAGTCCACAAACACTACAGGAGAAGTATGATTAGAAAGCTTCAAAGAGAGTCCACAAACACTACAGAAGTATGATTAGAAAGCTGTAAAGTCCACCCTCAAACACCACTTGAGAAGTATGATTTAGGATGATTCAAAGCCATCCCAAGGACTGAACAATTTGTTTAATCTAGTTTACTCAAAAAGTTAAAAGCTGTTTGTTGTTTTTCAGTTTGGTGGCAAGTTGGTAAGTTTTGGTCTTGATAAGCCGACCCAGTCGCAGCAGCCTGTGTCCCGCACCGTAACCATCAGCCAGGTGGTGACAGAGACAGAACTTGTAGTACGATCCAACCAGTTGGAACAGGCTATGAATTCCGGACAGTTCTCTGAATTCTGTGCACTGAAAGCTGCCAACAGCAGCGATGTGATGCAGGAAAATATGTGGAATTTTATGAAGGTAAACCATCAAACCTCTGGTATTTATGTGTTTTCATCATAGATCTTTAGTTAGTTGACATATCATCTTCACTGCACATTGAACCACAGATCTTTAGTTAGTTGACATATCATCTTCACTGCACATTGAACCACAGATCTTTAGTTAGTTGACATATCATCTTCACTGCACATTGAACCACAGATCTTTAGTTAGTTGACATATCTTCACTGCACATTGAACCCACAGATCTTTAGTTTGTTGACATATCATCTTCACTGCACATTGAACCACAGATCTTTAGTTAGTTGACATATCATCTTCATTACACATTGAACCACAGATCTTTAGTTAGTTGACATATCATCTTCACTGCACATTGAACCACAGATCTTTAGTTAGTTGACATATCATCTTCATTACACATTGAACCACAGATCTTTAGTTAGTTGACATATCATCTTCATTGCACATTGAACCACAGATCTTTAGTTAGTTGACATATCATCTTCACTGCACATTGAACCACAGATCTTTAGTTAGTTGACATATCATCTTCACTGCACATTGAACCACAGATCTTTAGTTAGTTGACATATCATCTTCACTGCACATTGAACCACAGATCTTTAGTTAGTTGACATATCATCTTCATTACACATTGAACCACAGATCTTTAGTTAGTTGACATATCATCTTCACTGCACATTGAACCACAGATCTTTAGTTAGTTGACATATCATCTTCACTACACATTGAACCACAGATAGAAAGGTGCATTTAAAAGGTGTAATTGGGAAGCCTGCCTTCATATTATGTGCCATCTTCATCATGATCACCATCATCATGTGCCATGGTGGTAGGTGTGGGCGATCGTGGTTCACCTTCTCACAAAATTGTCAGTCTCAGATTATGTGTGTGTTCTTGTCTTGATTATGCTGTGTGGCCAAGTTATTCTAATATTTATCACTTTGTCTTCCTTTTGCTCTCCTTCCATCAAGTTTGCCAGCTGCCACTAAGTTTTCAAGTTATATCATGCCCAAAAAATGTTCTTCTGTCAGCCCGTGGCGTTCTTTGCATTTTCCTCAGAAACCACAATTTTTGCTGTTTCTCAGCTTGTCTGCTAACTGTCCATGTTTCAGATCCATACAATAGCTCTGTTTGCATCACGACGCCCCTTTTACTTACTGTAGTTACCAACTTTTTATTGGTGAGTATGTTCTCCATCTTGCACAAGGCTACTTTTGACATGGTGATTCTTGTTCTAATCTCTACAAAGCATCTTCTATTTGATGTTGAGACTGTTCCAAGGTAATTGAAGCATTTCACCTGTTTAAAAATGTAGCCATTTATTTGCATGTTGTGCTGTGGTATTTCTTTCTTCTTGGAGATACCCCTAATTTCTGTTTTCTTGTTGTGTGTAGTTTATAATAATCATACATTGTTGGTGCATTACCAGCTGAATACTGTAATCCAGTGTCTATTCAGTGCCTATTTGCACAAACACAAATTGAAAAAAAATGAAATGTTATGGACATGTAAAAAGACATGAACATCTGGAAAAGATAAAGATTGATTGAAGTGGAAAAGAAGAAAACCACACCAAAGATGTGTTCAGGGTGTGATAGATAATTGAGACATGACAGCAACAGAGGCAGAACACCTGGCTTATGATAGAGAGACATTTCCAAACACTGTTATGGGGATGAAGTTCTGCACAGGGTAGGCCACTGAATGACGAGGTGCAAGGTGCAGCTTTCAATCTATAGTATGGATGCTGTTTGAAATATTTTGCTGTATGACACCTGGGTGAACTTTGCATTTATATGTTTATGTTAAAACAGAATGTAACAAACCACATATTGAATATCTGACAGGTGAATTTTGAAAGTGAACCCAGAACAAAATTTCTCCAGCTGTTGGGTTACGATCAGAGCGAGTTAGCACGGAAGGTAAATTTGCTGTTGAATTTTTGTTTATTAGAGCCAAGTTAGAAGAAATTTATTTTCAGTGAGTTATTGAAAGTAAAAGGAATGAAAACAGAAGAAGAATTAAAGAAACTAGTACTAGACACTATAAAATAGTATGATTAGAGGTGAAGAACAGCGGCAGACTTTTACAAAGCCCTTAGCATGTCATATCACTAAAGAATAAAATCAGGGCTTTTGAACATCAGTGTTCTAAGAATACTGTAAACCAAGAAGAAAAGAAATGATGTCTGTCTGCATTACCTGAACATAGAAGAAAACTGGCTTGTAAATAGAAAGATTAGATAGAAAGAAATTAGCAAATAGGGAAGGACACTGGGGTTTTATGGACATCATTATCACAGGTGTCACTTGTCTCTTTCTTTTTTTCTATAATGAAACATTAATTTGACTTTTTATATATTAACAGTGAAGCATTTAAGGTTTTTAACCTCTGTATAACAACAAATTGCCAGTTACCCCATTGCCAGACTTTTGAAATCATTACCACCAGTCCTGTTAGATAACAGTATGACTTCAGCTGATGGCAATAGCTCAGTTTTAATATATATATACATCTGATATATAGTTTGTTGCAAGCTCCAGACTGCCAGCATGTCTTTTCTTATACATATTGTGTTGATCAAATGCATTCTCATTGGCACTTGTATATAGCGAGGACCAATATGTGATTAGTTGTCTTACTCACATTCATCTGTATGGCTTATTTTTTAACTTGCTGAAAAGATTATGAGTACAGTAAGGAGATTTCCTTGCCACTTTCAGGTTGTAGAACACACAGGAACTGAGGTATCAGCAGCTACTAGCCGAGGCATTGACGCCCAGGAGCTGGCACAGAAAATGTCGCTTCTGAATGCTGGGGTAAGACTAATAGTGTAGACTTCCTAGAATAATGGCGTTGCAGAGCTAGAGACAGATGAGTCAATTAAATTATCCCCGTCTACATCCAGGGAACCACAGTAGTGTGATTGCTTGTCTGCTTGCCTGGTGACGATGTGTTAAAATTCCCTTGAAGTGGGAATTTAAAAATAAAATTAACTTGGGCTGCCAAGTGTACCCAGCTTAAACTGGTTACCAGGACATGTTCATGATGTTGACCACACCCCCTCTATCAAGTGGAGATTGGTCATGGAAATATGAGGCTAGAACCATATGCCCAGTGTGGCTCAAGACTTGGAGAAGTGTCCTTTTTACACACCATCTGCATATCAGTGACACATGGCAGTAATGCATGGCAGTGACACATGACAGTAATGCATGGCTGTGACACGTGGCAGTGACACATGGCAGTAACACGTGCTGGTTTTTTTTTTTTTTTTGCGTTTCCATCCTTTTTCAGGATATTGCGGTCAACATCAGCATCTTTCAGCTGTATGTTGATTCCTAGGCTAGATTAAGCTCATCAGCATGCCACGACTTTCTGAGCGACCGGCTCCATACTCTCATAAGTCACTGGTGCGACTCGAACCGCTTCCAATTCTCGTGCGCTCACGTCAGCCACGAGAGTATTCGGGGTTACGGAGAAAGCTGCTAACCCCTCGACCAGGGAGTCCGGCATTAATATTATATATTTTATTGACTGTTACACACCATTCAGTAATACACACTGGAGATGCATTGTATACTTTACCAAATGCCACTTGAGGTCAATCATTGTCTCCATCTGTACTTTCCCAGAAAATTATTGGTTCAAAGTTTTCTCTTTCAGAACCACAGGTTATATTTTGTGTATGCTTTCCATGTAGTATTTAAAATATCTCATTTGAATATTTGTCATGCATTTTTAGTCAGAAATGTATTAAATTTGCAAACACTGTGTTTATGCTAACCCATTCTTGCACATATTTAGCACTCATGGCTGATTTCTTCTTCTACTTCTTCTTCTCCTCCTTCTTCTTCTTCTTCTTCTTCTTCTTCTTCTTCTTCTTCTTCTTCTTCTTCTTCTTCTTCTTCTTCTTCTTCTTCTTCTTCTTCTTCTTCTTCTTCTTCTGTGTTTGTCTGGAATGTTGTTTTAGACACAATTGCATTGTGCAGAGCTGCAATATTTGAACCTTTCGGCCGACACATCCAATGTCTTCAGACATTTTCTGGCCGGATTACCTTCCCGAATGGCTGATATTAAACTTGTTTGTGGCTGTTATTTTTAAAGACTATTCTTTTAATTTCAAATTGGAAGTTACACAGTAACAGGATCCTATTAAATCAATTTATGTTTAAATTTTTATTTTATTCTTGCGGCACTTGGCAAATATTTTTTTTTTAAATTTTCAGAGCGCAGTAAAAGCAGATAAACTGACAACCAGTGGTCGAGCATCCCCAAATGTTGGATCTAAGGTGAGGACAACTTTCTCGCCTTGTTCTGAGATGTTCTTTCTTCTGCCTCTCATCTTCCAGTGAAGCATGGGCCCTCACCCAACTCACATCTTGCACTTGGTAGATTTGTTGGATTTTGCAGAAGTTTTATATGAGTTGAGGTGTCCAGTCACCTCATGCAACGTACAGGGTAGATCACAGTGTCATTATTCTTTACTTTTCTTATGGGCCCCAGTAACACAGAAGTGGTTCAGGATGTTGATTTCTTATTTAATTTCATCTATTAGTATTCCGTAGCCTTGTTTTAGGACATGTTTAGACTGCATTTTATGGAAATGAAAAAACATATATAAATAAGTCCCTTTCACTGAAGTTAAAAGAAAACTCCCAAAGTTACAGAAAACTGAAAGTTAAAAGAAAATTCCCATATTAATTTATGGTCTGGAATCATGGACAGTAATTAAATCAATAAATAAAGAACATCCCTTGATGCCACGGAAATGTTTTCCGAAGAGTGCTGAAAATATTGTGGACAGATAAAATGTCATCTGAATGTTTTGAAAGAGGCTGCTTATCACAAACAGAACAACAAGACAGTCCTAATTTGTCCACTTTATGAAAAGAAAAAAAAAACCGAACTTATTCTAACAACTGGAAAGATTAACAGAAAAGGAGGAAACTGCGAACTTATTCTAACAACTGGAAAGATTAACAGAAAAGGAGGAAACTGCAACAAAAGATTCTTGACAGCTTACCATGGAATAAAATATTGCATGAATTGATATGCTCTTCAAAATTGTGAGATGTGGAGACGATTGATCACCATGCCAGCTGATAAGACACTTGCTTATGATGATGATGAATTTCATTCTCCACATAGCTGTTATATAGAATGAGAGAGGTCATATGACACAAACTAATGAATGTGTATTTGGGGTTTAGGCCTTCAACCAATTAACATCAAACTCTACTATCTTTTCAAACCCTACTATCTTTTGATATCTCATGCAGTTCCCTGTATTCCCTCATGTTATTCATCTTTGTCTTTTCCATGTGGTTTTAGGTATCTCTCTGTTTCTTTTGTCCAGTGAGTTCCAAGGAAAGGAATTTCCATTATATTATTAACTTTTCTCAGCATCTGTCCTACACATCACCGCCTTTTCCTCATCTCTTGATTTGTTGGGTTTTGTTTAACCCTTTACAGGGCAGACTCTTGTCCATTTTTTAGCCCTGAACAGGCAAGAATTTTTCAGGTTCTGTAAAATTTCGGGTTGCGTTAGTAAAAGCATCATAAATAAGGTTTTAGTCAACCGATTTTAGTTAAATAAACAACACAATGAAGGGAAAAGCGTGCAGAATATGTTACTCACATGATTGTTGTCGGTAATCCATATATGAACACAAATATTTATGAAATACAGCATGATTTTTGTGATTTTCCGTCATCTATACGGCAATTTACAAACACATTTTCAGAATCATAATCACTTTCTTTAAAGTCCGACTCAGACTGCTAATGCAAAGTAACACTTTTCACTGATATCTAGCTTCGATTAATAGTCAACTTCGTGCCCTTTAATGTCACTTAAATTGAACCTAGCAAAATCTCGGCTATCACTTGAAGAATCGCCGAAATCCGTTTTGAAAAACTAAGCGTAAAAACCCCGAAAACTATCAAAAAAAGTCCATAAAAGTCCGTTCAAATTCATAGTCGGCATTTACAAATGGCGCCCACGTTGTCAAGCTATCAGCGAAAGTAGCCGTCGGAAGTATCATAAGGCCGAGAAATCGCGTTTTTACCATGCATAATAGTATCGGCCGCAATCGGGCGATTTGCTCGTTAAAGGCATCGGCCGCAAATGGCCGTTCTGCCCTGTAAAGGGTTAATTCTCTCCATGAGCTCCACATTGGTAATTCTGTTCTCCCTTCTATTTTGACCAGAAACCAGGTAATGAATATTTGTTGTTTGTTAGTAATTGTTTAAGGCCTTCTCCATACAGTACAGTATTACTGTTTTAATATTACAATTAAATATTCTAAGATTGGTAATTGATTTAATTTCCCTGTTACTTCCACATTATTCATAGGCACTTGTATTCTTTATTTTAATATCTATCTATTGCTCCATCTTTGTCTATCTCGCTACCTAAATAATATATGTCTGATTCCAGCTCTTCAAGTGGGTTTCCACAGAGGGAGATTAGGTTATGATTTGCTTGATTTATTCTCATTATCTTTGTTATTCTCATTACCTATTAATTCTGAGACCAAATTGTGATCTCTGTTCAAATGTGTTTATCTCTAGTCAGTTTTCTGTTTATTTTGTCATTTTCTCGTGGAACATCTCTGCACCCAATTTTCAGTGATGGGATACTTTTTCCATAAGTGGTTTTACACATACACGCACACGTCTGTCTGTGTTTCTTTTTTTTCTTTTTTTGTGTGTGTGTGTGTGTGTGTGTGGGGGGGGGGGGGGGGGGGGGGGGGGTCAGCTAAAAGGTTATAGTGTTCGCCTCAGATTCAGAAGGTACTGAGTTCAATCCCTGCATTGGTCTGGGAATTTTTGTCCAAGAACCATTGGTTACTGAGCTTAGAGAGGTGAGGGAGAGTTCTACATTACAGTCCCTGTGGAGATTGTACTTTACAGATGTCCAGTTCCTGTGTCAGTCTTGAATCAGGAGAAAGTATGCCTCTTTACAGATGTCCAGTTCCTGTGTTAGTCTTGAATCAGGAGAAAGTATGCCTCTTTACAGATGTCCAGTTCCTCAGTTCCTGTGTCAGTCTTGAATCAGGAGAAAGTATGCCTCTTTACAGATGTCCAGTTCCTGTGTCAGTCTTGAATCAGGAGAAAGTATGCCTCTTTACAGATGTCCAGTTCCTGTGTTAGTCTTGAATCAGGAGAAAGTATGCCTCTCTACAGATGTCCAGTTCCTGTGTCAGTCTTGCACACCCCTTTGGTTACTGAGCCTGGAGAGGTGAGGGAGAGTTCTCCAGAACATCCCCTGTTGAGATCTTCTTTGGTTCCAAGCCAGGAGGATGGACAGCCTTTATACCAACTCCATAATTCTGATAGAAGTAATACCAATGCATGGGACTTCAGAGTTAAAAGTGAGTCTCCCAAAGAATTCACAAGCTGCCGACCAGCCATCCCAGAAGCAGCGGAGGAGAAAGATGAGTTACTATTCTGTTTCCTCTGTTATCCTCTTCCTCTGGAACATTATCTACAGTTGGTTTCAGATGTTCTATGTATGCACAGTTTTAACAGTTAAACAATTGTATTCCTCCTGTGATACAGACGCCTGTGGACCAGCTGGATGACCTGTCTGATGGATCCGCTGCTTTTGATGAGATAGCTGGTTCTGGGTCTGTAGGCAAAATGTCGGGAACTGAAACACCGTTAGTCATACCCACAGACAAAGGTGAGTTTGGAAATGAAAAACACTGTTGAGATATTTCTTTTTCTTCCCATTTGTGGTTTGTCAGGTGCCGCAGTTGACTGAAAGACAAAATTAAAATTACCTTGTAAAACGCTGAACAAAAATGTTGATTCGGCTATGACTTTTGAAATAAACAAAATCTATTACAGGATACAATAATAAACTTATGTTTTTATTATAGCCAAGATAGTTGAACAGGTTATTCCTAGTTTAGTTTTAAAATTATACAGAATGATGCTATTAACAAGAACTGAAATTGCTTCTTGTGGCACATAATACTGCAGCATCCACGCTTGTCTTCTGTACAAAGTGCTGGTAAAAAATATATCTTGCACTGCAAGGTAATGATGGATGGACACCCTCAAGGTACCCTAAGGAAATAATATGATGCAAGCGGGGCAACACATCTGGCTTTAGAATTCATGCTTAGGCTCCTCCATCCGTTACCCTTTCAGGCAAGTGTGGATTAGGAAAAGAGACCTGTGACCTGACAATAGTTATGGTAGTTAGTACCTGCAGGTGTATGCTGGAAGGATTTTGATAACAGCTGAGGACATTTGTCATCTTACACTGAGGCTACAGATCTTAGAGCTTGCCAGTATGGTCATCATCTCCTTCAGAAGATGTTGAAGAGCTAAGGATACTTAGAGTTCCAGTAGCTAGCTTGTTACACACACATTGTATCCTGTCCTTTAAGTCAACACTTAGTGTTCAATCTTAGTACTATTTTTTTACAACAGCTAACAGATTGCAGTTACATGTGTACAGTGTTACATGTTGTTTTAGCCATGTTCTGCACACGACTAATGCTTATCATCATCATTAAGTGCCATCTCTACATTGGAGGATGGTTTAAGTGGTCTCCAATAACCTCAAGAGGCTAGTAGATAAGAAGTTACAGGGTCCACCTCTGCCTCAAGCAGACCAGGTTCATCTCACGGTGTTGACTGTTTAAACTTTGACAGAATAACAAAAAGGATGGAAGCCCCACACATCTGATTCTGGATGGAGAAGTGGATCGGGCATCTGACCTTCACAGACAAGGGCAAAAATAAATTGAAGGAACCGTGTGCATCATTGCAGCACTCTGTACTTGGAAATTAAAAAGAGCAGGTTAAATAAGCCGCTGCCCAGCCAAAATTTCCAGATTAGAAATTCTACCCATAAAAAGTGTATAGCATGGGTGATTCTGCTAAATACATATTTGGTACTTTGTCAGTCCTATGGGGTTTGTGTAGTGTGCTGAGATTCTTCCTGCTTGATCTATGGATGGAAACTGGAGCATTTATGGAGATATCTGTGGGAAATGAAAGTGTTCCTGTACAGTGTTTCCTGTACCGGCAACTATGTCTTTTTTTATACAGCCGTATTGCTGCAAGCTGTGAAATTGTTTCATAACCCACGTACCAGCTCAGCACTATTGCTTGTTTTCTTCAGCTGATGGTCTCATGACTCAAGCTATTCTAACCGGCAACTTTGAGGCTGCAGTAGAGATGTGCCTCAGCGAGAACAAAATGGCTGAGGCTATATTGCTAGCTATAGCTGGAGGGCCTGAACTGCTGATAAGGACTCAGAAAAAGTACTTCCAGAGAAACAAGTCCACTCTTGGAAGGGTATGTTCATTTTTATGACTTTGTTATTGGTTAGGCTCATAGCTTGTTTTGGTTTTAATATGATTTTATTTTGCGAAAAAAGTCTAGCCAGTACATCATCATCAAGTGCCTTGCTAACTGGCATAGATGATTATGTTTCTCCACATCTTGTGATCTCCGATAGAATGTATGTTTTTTTTTTCCATGTTGTGAAAAGACTTTTAAGAATCGTCTCCTGCTGTTTCTTATTCCATAAATCTTTCAAGTTGTTACATGCTCACGTTTTTCTCTCCTCATAATTTTACAGTTATCTATTCTAACAACTTTTTCTGTTTGACTAGTTCTTGTAATGTGTTATCTCTTAGAGATGCGGACTATTTATTTTTGATCAGTTGGTTGAGTGGCTTGTGGATTTGATCCTTATTGCATTGATATCAATTCGGGGTATGTTGTTTGGTACAAGTATAGCTTTCTTTTACTTTTTGATAGTTCTTTTTATCTGTTTATTAATTATTATGAGCATACCTTTATGTTTCAACAGTTCATATTATGTTAGCAAACATAATCTCAGTTTTAAAATAACTCTACAGTTGATCTCCTCTGTTGTTACACACGACTGGGGTCATATCGTTGAGACTTGTGATCTGGACAATTGGAAGGAAGCTCTTGCTGTAGTACTCACCTATGCTCTTCCGGAGGAGTTCTCTCCTTTATGTGGTCAGTATGAGAAAACTGTCCGTATTGTGCCAGCAGTATGTGTGATGGTGTTATGTTTGTTTACGCATGTGTATTCTCATGTGCACATATGTAATGGGGTAATGCTAGAGATGAGTAATCTGTCCTGTAGAGATTATGTATGTGTATTCTCATGTGCACGTATGTAATGGGGTAATGCTAGAGATGAGTAATCTGTCCTGTAGAGATTATGTATGTGTATTCTCATGTGCACGTATGTAATGGGGTAATGCTAGAGATGAGTAATCTGTCCTGTAGAGATTATGTATGTGTATTCTCATGTGCACATATGTAATGGGGTAATGCTAGAGATGAGTAATCTGTCCTGTAGAGATTATGTATGTGTATTCATGCAGTTCGTGAGCCGCGTAGCAGGCGTTCGAAGCTCAGCTGTGACCGATTTGTGCAGCAGACCGTGTCGCGTTGTGTTATAATGTGCTGGTATGGGAGCCGGTCGTTCAGAAAGCAATGGCAAACTACTGAACTTAACACTTGCCTAGTACATCAACAGCAGCTGAAAAATGCTGGTGTTGACTGCAACGTCCCGTAAGGGATACGCAAAAAAAAAAAAAAATTCTTATGTGCACACATGTAATGGGGTAATGCTAGAGATGTGTAAACTGTTCTGTAGAGATTATGTATATGTATTCTCACGTGCACATATGTAATGGGGTAATGCTAGAGATGTGTGATCTGTCCTATAGAGGTTATGTATGTGTATGTGCACACATGTAATGGGGTAATGCTAGAGATGTGTAATCTGTCCTGTAGAGGTTATATTCATACAGAGGTCAGCATGTCCAAATGGATATGAACTCTCGTTCTTAAACATCCGGTGTGCTGATGCTGAGGTAGGGGGAATTCAATGCCTACACCGGTCAGCTGGTCTAAAATGTTGACTTGTCATCCTTGACTTGGTGTCGTAAATTACAAGTACCTCTGAAATCGGAGTGGTTTTGCCTGATGGCAGAGGACACTTGTAATAGGGAAATCTAATCCAAATGCAATATTCAGCCCAGTGCTGCTAGGAGTAGCATATCTGGACTATATTATTCAAGTGGTTTTATATTGCTGGTCTGCAAGTGAGTATCTGACACTCTGATCTAACAGACTTCATATTTTCAGTCTTGCTACATACAAGTTATAAGATTGCAAATTGAGAGATTGGCAAGGGGAGCTGAGAGGTTGTGGTGTCCACTTCAGACTCAGAAGGTGTTGAGTTCGATCCCTGCATAAGGCTGGGAGTGTTTCCAACAACCATTGGTGTCTAGTGCTATCACAAGTCCCCCTGATCTTTTGGGTAGTGAGATTGGATACCTAGCCTTCTAGATAAGGGTGAAAGACAAGAGGTCCTGTGTACAAGTTGTGCACTTTAAAAATACACAGTTATTGGAAATTGCAAAGAGTATGCCGTATGGCCAGCCATGGCAAAATTGTTAGATAAGCTAAAATATACCCATAGGTAGATACAACCTGTTACCTTGTATAAAATCTTGTCTAGTGGAAGCAGATCTTACACAAATGCATGACAAAGTGGACTCACTGACCTCTGAGATGCTTAACTAGGAAGACACACCTGTCTTAAAAAAGGAACAAAGAAGAAGAAGAAGATTGCAATATTGTATTTCTATGGGGGGTTTTTTTTTTTCTCCTATAGATACTCTTGCCCAAAGATTGGAATCTGAGAGAAATGGGGCTCTGTCTTTGTATGCAAGTCTTTGCTACATCTGCTCTGGAAATGTGGAAAAATTAGTGGAAAACTGGATACATAATACAGAGGATCCTAACAGACCGCTGGCTTTACAGGTAAGTTTTGAGCAGATAGGTTTGTGGTTTATATCATACATTGTCTTGTTGTTACATGTTGTTCTAGTAATGCCAGAACAGGAAATCTGATTTGTTGGGTGTGTATTGCTGAAGTGTTTGGTGTATGTTACTAAAATGCTATTTTGAACCCGTTTTGCTGTATAGCAGTGAATCTTGAATTGTGACGAGTTCACCTTGGGTAGCGAGAGTGAACCACACCCTAGGTGTCTCTGGCACTCCCGTGTATTCTAGCCCCAGGGGTTGGATGAGCAGATACACATTTTTCCTCTGTGGTTGATCTCATATTAGTTAATTACGTCTACAAGCCCCTCCAGATTCTAGACCCCCACTAACTACCTACACCTGTGGAACAATGAACACTGAGGCATCGTCTGAGACCACACTCAATCATTCTACAAAGAGCAAGTCAACGTACATAAAGTTTATTCTACCCTTGAGAATATAGAACTGAAATGAACATCCTGATAGAAGAATCTATTTACACAAATAGAAGATAGAGTAGAGATAGACTCAGAGATGTAGGTATCTTCATCGAGTTGAGAAGTAGATTGGATGCAGATGTCCCGTCCAGTCGGTCCGCCACTCACCCGGCTTCCTTCCAGTGAGATGACTAGAACCTGGGAGACCACTCTGTCTCCAGAGCGTGGATCCACAACCCTAGAGTCACTGCTGGACCACACTTCACTGGACCAACTGCATCTATATCACTCCCACGGAGTCACTGTTAATACACTTCTCGCACAATACCAGTTGGGAGACAATCCTCCTGGACTTGACTCCAAGTAGTCGGTACTTCGATGAACTTAACGAATCACTGACCAAGCTAATGGCCTGTCACTCATCACAGTCTTATTGCAGAACCGCTATGGTATTGACCAATTTAATGGTCCCTTTATCACAGCACCGGAACATGAATGGAAAAGTGTCACGGACCACTTCAATGGTCTCCTACAGTCACACTGCTTGTAGAATCAGATATGGCTACTAAATGTTACTGAGTTCTTGGCTAACACAGTTGATAATCTTGATACTGCAACAGTACATTAATAGAATCAGACATCTATTTCACGGCAACAATTCAGGTTGGACTATAATCCCATAGTCCCTTCCACCGGGTTACCTTGATATAAGTCACTACTTGGTGAAGTTCTTCTCAAGACCTGCCACTAGAGCTGTCCAAAGAACCATTCAAGTGTCTGAAGATCAATTACTTCTGCGTTTAGGCAGAACCCCCGTCAAACTAGACGGACCGGTGTTCCCTGTCGTTGAGCATGATTACTCAACATGCTGAACTGTTCATAGCAAAACATAGTGTCGTCTATTTATCAGAACAATCACAAACCAACACTTCTCACACGGGCACCTTCAGGGTGGTTGTATATCTTGAGGCAACCTTCCCTCATGGTGAATCAATATTGGGTACCTGATGTGGTTGAGTCTGGCGTGATAAGTAAAGAACTGAACCCTTCGCTCTGTCACACGAAGTGGTTTCCTGCCAACAACATTATAGTTGACTGGTTCCTCAACAGGCAAACTCCTGAAAAGGAAGAGCGACCGGTGAGAGTATACTGGCCCAAACATAAGTCCACATGCATCCTACCAATAACTACTCAACTCTCAGTCATGCTACTTAGTTATGCATATAACTAAAGCATTATCTCTATATGGAGAGTAGTATAGCATGGGTTTGCAAATGTCAGCTGGCCTCACAGAACAGCCCGTCAAACAGAGCAAGAAATCAGAATGACGAGTCTGATCTTTGGTCTCACCTCTCCCTAATCATCTACCAGTCGTCGCTAACGTCAGTAGTGATACAAGGTTGTTATTATAGTTCTAAGTTAATTGAACTAAACATAGGTAAAGAGTCCCTAGACTCGGTCCTAACATCATCAATGTACATTAAGAAACATAAGCTGGATCAATATCCCATCCCTCGGGATATAGGAATAGGACAGGATCACATCCACTATGTACACAAGCCTGTTTGCTGGTGGGACCACCTGCCCCTACCCTAGCAAACTCTTCTTATCAGACTCTGCCTTAGAGTCAAGAAGCCTTCTTGAAAATACATGTTCCCCACATGTTCCAAGGGTAAACTTCCAGTTCTGTCCTCCCCAAGTGGATTAGCCTTGGCATGGATGGAACTTCATCGTTGGCTTGGCCTACCAACACATACTTTCATAACTTGCTTTTACCTCCCCCATATTCTATATTTCCCCAGTCTCATGCCGCCTCCTTGCATCCTTCCCTACTTCCAGCACCTGAGCATTCACTCGCACTAGCGCCAGTACGAAAGAGACAGGATAGCTGAGACAAGATTTCAGAACGCACATTTATATCGCGACGGCACGCCGTGTTATCTCGCGACGACCTATTCGGCGTTCGGACTTACTCCAGGAAGTATCACATGCCATGATCTAATATATATGCACACAATGTCCCATCATAGATATATATATAAATAAAACACCCAAGCAACTTACCTTGACACAGAAATCCGCTGTTCCACACAATGAATTCACTATTAAGTTATTACACCATAGTTACATCATTCCTGGTGGCACAGAACTAAGTTCTTCCTTTACTTAGTAGCTAAGCACAATTTTGTCTGAAACTCCACCTATCAACTTACCTGGTTTTCTAACCGTTCTTCGGGCTTCAGCAACTGACTGAACTAATCTAGGTTTCCATCCAGCACAAGTAACTAGGTTTTATTCTAACACAGCAACCTAATAGATGTAACGATTGTCAAAATATGCTACACATATTTGGAACCCAAATCGCCTACAACACAATACGGCGTTTCTAACAGCTGTTTCGCGAGCACACGGTAAACAAACACGATTCGCCATCAACTGCGTTATCGATCGGTTTGCTAATTAGTATGCAAGGACATCCGCATAGGTAATGAGGTTAGAACAATGGCGTGTGGAACACACGTACAACGTTAAATGATTTAAACAATTATCTACCTGTATTGGACAACCAGACCTCCAGACAGCTCCGAACTGTTTCAAGGGCTTCTCATCTTCCTTGATCTTACAGTCAGCCGAATAATGGTTGAGGGGAGACGCACACAAAACGGCTCACATTCGGCCTGCGTCTATTCTGTGGCAACGACAGTAAGTGAATGACTGATTTAGCCACATTCCCGCTTCGTGCCAACTCAATGCGCACTAGAAGCGAGTGCTTCTCGAGAAAAGCTACTTTCTCGGGAGAACCGTCATTCCCCGCCTAGAGTTTCTAGATCTCTCCGCACGAGAATTTAGAGCGATACCCAGCATCACGGGTTACTCGAATTTCGGTGTTTCGAGAATATTCTAGATCGTAAGTCCTTCATCGGCTTCCCTCAGGCTATTCTTAGCTGGGAAAGTCCCCGATGACGCGCCAAAATAGTGCGGAATCCTGACGACCCAAGACAGATAATCGCGTTTCGTCACATAGGCCCCCACTTTAAGAGGATCGACCCCGTCGTTCCACTTCTACGCAGAAGCTGTCTATGTCGTTCGTTCTTTCTTCTTAGAGACCGGATGGCGGGTGAGGAAGTCTAACCCGTCAATATTTTATAGAATACTTTTACCACATTAGGTGGGGTGACAAGCTATTCAGTATCACGGGTGATCAACGCCTACTCCGCTACCTTTATCGGGCATCTCGCAGTGTCTTGCGGAACAGAGCTCCCGTCTCGATCTGATTTAACGATCGTTCCTGCCAGAGTTTACTGGACTTCTGCAACTCCAGCTTCCCCTTTCGAGGACCCAGCTGGATTGCAGTCGGTCGGATTGAGGGACCAAGGGTCTGTGTCCGTTCCGACACAACCCACCTCTTCCGACCACGGTTCTCAGTGTAGCTAGCACTGCGGGTGTTCCTTTGGCCGGTCATGTTCCCCCGAACACCGGGCTGAACCGAAGAAGGTACCTGCACATACATATAGGACTGCCTATGGTGTGACAGGCTTTCCGCTACCTGACCTGAACCCCGAACCGTTCTTTCAGCGAATCTCTGCGCCCTTGGGCTGGTAGACTTATCATCGGGCTTCCCCTCATAGCGCATGAGGAGACTGGAATGGAAAGTAGAAGACTTTCCCAGGATCACCACTCCATAGTGCTTGTGGAGCCCCACTTTATCCACTAGGAATGGGCCCTGCCACCCGATTTCGAATTCGTTCCCCTCGATTGGGAGGAGTACTAGAACTCGGTCTCCAACCTCTAAGGATATCTTCGTCTTCGTCCGTTTCTCAAGTGTGCATTTACGGCACTCAGGACAAGACCTAATATACCTGCGCACGTCGCCTGTCATTCCCGGCCACCAATAGTACCGGGATAGACATTTACTGGTTGTCCCTACAGTCAGATGTCCGGTTGGGGACCTGACATGTACCGTTCGCAGCAGATTAGCTCTGACGCTCTCAGGAACCAACTTACGATCCCTCTGCCTTCTCTCTGATCCGGTCTGAATTAACGGCGACTGGTTATCAGAGTTGAACTTACCCTGAATTAACGGGTTTTTATTGTTGGGCAACCGTTCTGAACAAGGACACTCCGTCGCATCCTTGCTCCGAGCAGTACTCATTCCATCCGGGTGAGTATTTCGGAGACTTACCTTTTCTAGATCCTCTTCCTCTGTACCTCTGACCTGCCTAGACTTATGGATGCTAGGGTGTTCTGGTTCACCCAGAAACACGTACTTCCGGCCAAGAATTAGGGGATAGAGAGGATCCGGTACGACTGCCGCCTGAATGCGTCCAGTAACGTACTTGCTCCGAATCTCCACATTGGCAATCGGGCAACGTAGCGCTACAGCACTCCTACTGGCTGGCTGTATCTCCGTCATCTCCCCGGTGAGTTGCTCTGGGCCTGTCAGGTGGGATGCAATTACAGATGAAAATTGCAATCCTGTGTCGTAAAGGCACAACACCTGTTGCCCATTCACTTCTACTTCCTCAACCACTGGAGGTCGCTCTGGTTCTCCATTCCCATCAACCGACTTCACTTTCCTGCACGGTCTATCCCTAACCTCTGCAAGACAAGCAAAGTGAAAGTCCTTGGGCTTACTCCTACACTCACCCGTATTGTGAGTGCTGGACTTGCAGAATTTGCACCATCGTTCACTCCACTTCCTCTTTGGAGAACTAGGTGGGCTATTCTTACCTTGGTTGACGTTAGAGATCTTCTCTAAAGAGTTTACCTGTTTACTTGGTTCATCAGAACCATTGGCCTTCTTGGTCTTCTTCTTTGACTTACCTTGATCCTTATCTTTCGATCTCGGATCTGTTGGACTGGTATCCCCAGTCTCGCCATAGACTTCAACGTATCTTTCGGCTAACTTGGTGACTATATCCAATCTCTCAGGCCCATTCTCACCTAAGAAGTTTCGCAAGGGTTTAGACATTTGCATTCGCATCTGATCTACAACCATCAACTCACGCAAACTTTCATACTCCTCTTTAAATCCGGCCAAGGCCATCCACTTAAGAAGGTATGAGTTCAATCTCACACTGTATGATGAAAACAGTTCACCAGGTTTTCGCTTCGCAGTCCGAAACTTCCTTCGGTATGAGTGCGCTGTGATCTCGAATCTCTTCAAGAGAGCCGCTTTCAGAGCCGGGTAATCATTCTGTAGACCCGGTGGCAAGCGTGCATACACCTCATAACCTTCGGCACGGAGTCCCTGGGAGAGTTTTAAACACCATTTCTGTTTGTCTAGTCCCATTGCAATAGCCATGGCTTCATACTTCTCTAAGTATTGGTCTATCCTTTCCTTCTCGGGTTCGAACGGCAGTAAAGGCCATTTCATAGCCTGGTAGTCACGTCTACTGGTTGACTCTGAGCCAGGAGGTACACCTCCTCCCATAGCTCCATCAGTTACACCTGTAGCAGGCACTTGTGCCTCAAGTAGCTTCATTCGATACTCATGGTCACGTTTTTCTTTCGCGGCTTCCAACTCAAGCCGTTTCATCTCAGTATCAGCCGCTATCCTCTTTTCCTCCAGAGCCACTTTACTGGCTTCCAGTTCTCTTTCTGCTCTCCTCCCCTCTCTTTCCTCTTGGCGAAAATTTCTTTCCACCTCTTGCACATAGGATTTCAAAGCATCTCCCTCTAGACCAGACTTACGTCCAGTTTCCTGAACTTTGTCTAAGTCTAACTCTTGGGTAGACATGTTGACTATGATATGTGGGTACTCAAGTATGTGTGGGTGAAGCAATACAATGAATCAATAATCAATAGTACTAACTATTCACCACAACACAAATGTCTGTCAGACAGTTAGGAGATAGGTAGAAGTAGTAGAATCTTATGTAGACTGAAGTAGAGGATAAAGACTAAGTCCCTATCACTATGTGAGAGGTCTACAACACACAGAGAGCTTGGAATAATCCCGGACGAGCCCCCACTCTGTATGGAGTGTGACGAGTTCACCTTGGGTAGCGAGAGTGAACCACACCCTAGGTGTCTCTGGCACTCCCGTGTATTCTAGCCCCAGGGGTTGGATGAGCAGATACACATTTTTCCTCTGTGGTTGATCTCATATTAGTTAATTACGTCTACAAGCCCCTCCAGATTCTAGACCCCCACTAACTACCTACACCTGTGGAACAATGAACACTGAGGCATCGTCTGAGACCACACTCAATCATTCTACAAAGAGCAAGTCAACGTACATAAAGTTTATTCTACCCTTGAGAATATAGAACTGAAATGAACATCCTGATAGAAGAATCTATTTACACAAATAGAAGATAGAGTAGAGATAGACTCAGAGATGTAGGTATCTTCATCGAGTTGAGAAGTAGATTGGATGCAGATGTCCCGTCCAGTCGGTCCGCCACTCACCCGGCTTCCTTCCAGTGAGATGACTAGAACCTGGGAGACCACTCTGTCTCCAGAGCGTGGATCCACAACCCTAGAGTCACTGCTGGACCACACTTCACTGGACCAACTGCATCTATATCACTCCCACGGAGTCACTGTTAATACACTTCTCGCACAATACCAGTTGGGAGACAATCCTCCTGGACTTGACTCCAAGTAGTCGGTACTTCGATGAACTTAACGAATCACTGACCAAGCTAATGGCCTGTCACTCATCACAGTCTTATTGCAGAACCGCTATGGTATTGACCAATTTAATGGTCCCTTTATCACAGCACCGGAACATGAATGGAAAAGTGTCACGGACCACTTCAATGGTCTCCTACAGTCACACTGCTTGTAGAATCAGATATGGCTACTAACATGTTACTGAGTTCTTGGATAACACAGTTGATAATCTTGATACTGCAACAGTACATTAATAGAATCAGACATCTATTTCACAGCAACAATTCAGGTTGGACTATAATCCCATAGTCCCTTCCACCGGGTTACCTTGATATAAGTCACTACTTGGTGAAGTTCTTCTCAAGACCTGCCACTAGAGCTGTCCAAAGAACCATTCAAGTGTCTGAAGATCAATTACTTCTGCGTTTAGGCAGAACCCCCGTCAAACTAGACGGACCGGTGTTCCCTGTCGTTGAGCATGATTACTCAACATGCTGAACTGTTCATAGCAAAACATAGTGTCGTCTATTTATCAGAACAATCACAAACCAACACTTCTCACACGGGCACCTTCAGGGTGGTTGTATATCTTGAGGCAACCTTCCCTCATGGTGAATCAATATTGGGTACCTGATGTGGTTGAGTCTGGCGTGATAAGTAAAGAACTGAACCCTTCGCTCTGTCACACGAAGTGGTTTCCTGCCAACAACATTATAGTTGACTGGTTCCTCAACAGGCAAACTCCTGAAAAGGAAGAGCGACCGGTGAGAGTATACTGGCCCAAACATAAGTCCACATGCATCCTACCAATAACTACTCAACTCTCAGTCATGCTACTTAGTTATGCATATAACTAAAGCATTATCTCTATATGGAGAGTAGTATAGCATGGGTTTGCAAATGTCAGCTGGCCTCACAGAACAGCCCGTCAAACAGAGCAAGAAATCAGAATGACGAGTCTGATCTTTGGTCTCACCTCTCCCTAATCATCTACCAGTCGTCGCTAACGTCAGTAGTGATACAAGGTTGTTATTATAGTTCTAAGTTAATTGAACTAAACATAGGTAAAGAGTCCCTAGACTCGGTCCTAACATCATCAATGTACATTAAGAAACATAAGCTGGATCAATATCCCATCCCTCGGGATATAGGAATAGGACAGGATCACATCCACTATGTACACAAGCCTGTTTGCTGGTGGGACCACCTGCCCCTACCCTAGCAAACTCTTCTTATCAGACTCTGCCTTAGAGTCAAGAAGCCTTCTTGAAAATACATGTTCCCCACATGTTCCAAGGGTAAACTTCCAGTTCTGTCCTCCCCAAGTGGATTAGCCTTGGCATGGATGGAACTTCATCGTTGGCTTGGCCTACCAACACATACTTTCATAACTTGCTTTTACCTCCCCCATATTCTATATTTCCCCAGTCTCATGCCGCCTCCTTGCATCCTTCCCTACTTCCAGCACCTGAGCATTCACTCGCACTAGCGCCAGTACGAAAGAGACAGGATAGCTGAGACAAGATTTCAGAACGCACATTTATATCGCGACGGCACGCCGTGTTATCTCGCGACGACCTATTCGGCGTTCGGACTTACTCCAGGAAGTATCACATGCCATGATCTAATATATATGCACACAATGTCCCATCATAGATATATATATAAATATAGCACCCAAGCAACTTACCTTGACACAGAAATCCGCTGTTCCACACAATGAATTCACTATTAAGTTATTACACCATAGTTACATCATTCCTGGTGGCACAGAACTAAGTTCTTCCTTTACTTAGTAGCTAAGCACAATTTTGTCTGAAACTCCACCTATCAACTTACCTGGTTTTCTAACCGTTCTTCGGGCTTCAGCAACTGACTGAACTAATCTAGGTTTCCATCCAGCACAAGTAACTAGGTTTTATTCTAACACAGCAACCTAATAGATGTAACGATTGTCAAAATATGCTACACATATTTGGAACCCAAATCGCCTACAACACAATACGGCGTTTCTAACAGCTGTTTCGCGAGCACACGGTAAACAAACACGATTCGCCATCAACTGCGTTATCGATCGGTTTGCTAATTAGTATGCAAGGACATCCGCATAGGTAATGAGGTTAGAACAATGGCGTGTGGAACACACGTACAACGTTAAATGATTTAAACAATTATCTACCTGTATTGGACAACCAGACCTCCAGACAGCTCCGAACTGTTTCAAGGGCTTCTCATCTTCCTTGATCTTACAGTCAGCCGAATAATGGTTGAGGGGAGACGCACACAAAACGGCTCACATTCGGCCTGCGTCTATTCTGTGGCAACGACAGTAAGTGAATGACTGATTTAGCCACATTCCCGCTTCGTGCCAACTCAATGCGCACTAGAAGCGAGTGCTTCTCGAGAAAAGCTACTTTCTCGGGAGAACCGTCATTCCCCGCCTAGAGTTTCTAGATCTCTCCGCACGAGAATTTAGAGCGATACCCAGCATCACGGGTTACTCGAATTTCGGTGTTTCGAGAATATTCTAGATCGTAAGTCCTTCATCGGCTTCCCTCAGGCTATTCTTAGCTGGGAAAGTCCCCGATGACGCGCCAAAATAGTGCGGAATCCTGACGACCCAAGACAGATAATCGCGTTTCGTCACAATGAGCAAATTAGGAAGAACTTGGAACAGAGGTGTGGTTCCTGAGACAAATGTTGCAAATTCATTAGACTGCCAGAGTAACTAACAATGACTGCCTGAAAGAGGCTAATGAAACTAGAACACTATATATAACAGTAAGAAAGAGAATAGCTTTCTTTAGTCATGTGATGAGAAGAGAGGCATTGGAGAATATTGTGAGAACTGGAAAGATTAAGGGGAAGAGAGGCAGAGGCAAACTAAGAAAAATGATATTGGATGGACTGAGATGGTGGCATGGAGGAATATCAGCAGAGTTGATCCAGAACAGCAAGGACCACGATCTGTGGAGAGACATGAATATCTACGCCAGCTGGCAGGACACTTGATGGTGGTGATGTTGTGCTCAGAAGGTCATTGGTTTATATTCCATTACTGAGTTCTTGAGTCCACTGTTTTAGGAGACACCTGGGAGTCGTCGCCAGAGCTATGGGCAACACTTTCAACAAGCAGTAATCTACTCTGTGAGGAAAGGCCAAGCTATATGTAATAAAACATGTTGCAATGAAGTGAATCCTATTGCCTGTTATCCCCCTCTACAATTAACAAAATGTGGCAATCCTGGACAAGTATACATCATTGGTTCATAATATACTGTTACTGTATGCAGTCTAACATACATATTCTGGCCAGTTCTTTTCTCTTTTGCAGTTTTGTCATTCTCCTTGTTGATTCATACATCAGTAATGATTTGACGTTAGAGTTAAATATCCTGCATTTGGTACTAGATTTAATTTCTTTCGACTTCCACACATTTCCTAGAGCTATGAAAGCTCCTCTTGCCTTGTGTATTCTTATTTTGATATCTTTGTCTAGTTACTCAATTTTAGCTACATAGTACAGGGTGTATTTTTATTGACTGTGTTATGTTTGAAAATATTGCCCGTCCAAGTTTTGTATTTACCTGTTATGTTGCATGAACTTTACAGAGGGTGAATACAAAACTTGGACCAGCAATATTTTCAAACACTGCACATTCATTAAAAATACACACTATACCTAAGTATGTGTAAGTTGCCACCTCTTGAAATGAGATGGGCTTATTATTTGCTTAATTTATTCAAATTTAAAAAGTGTGGTAAAATTTTCAAGCTATAAATACCTTATCCTTGAAGTTTTCGGTTTACTGTCTAAAGACATAAAAAATCTCTGGTTGTAGAAATAGTATCTGTGCTACTGAGTCTGATCTTGCTGGTTTATAAACATTCCATTGCCAGGATCTGGTGGAGAAAGTCATGATTCTTCGCAAAGCTGTGGAACTGTCACGAGGTTCAGCACCAGGTGTGGGTGGGGGAGTACTTGCTGACAAACTGAGCCAGTATGCCAGCTTGCTGGCTGCACAGGGAAGCATTGCCACAGCTTTGGCGTATCTCAACAACACCTCAGATGTAAGTCTGTCGTTAATTGTATGGTCTTTCAATAACAGTTTATATATGCAACTACATCTGTTTGTTCATTATGTGACATTTCATTATCTAAATTAAAAATAAAGACTATAAATGTGTTGGGTGCCACTGTGTAAATGCAGGATATGTGAGTTGCCGGGAATATGTGGGTGTTGGATATGTGGTTGGGGGATGTGTGTTTGGCTGAGTGGTTGGGGGTGTGTGGGTGGGTGGTGGAGAATATGTGGGTGGGTGAGTGTTGGTAGGTTATGGGATGGGTGGAGGATGTGTGGGTGGGGGATGTGTAGGTGGGTATGGATGGGTGGTTGCATGCATGTGTGCCTGGGTTTGTGTGTGGGTGGATGGTGATGTGTGTGGTGTGGGGGGGGGGGGGGGGGGGGAGAGATGGTTATGTGGGAGTTGTGTGGGATGGGTGGATGGATGAGGTCATGTATGTGCCTGTGGGTATGTGTGTGGTTGGGTGGTGGATGTGTGTGGGGGACATGCGGATGGATAGGGGGTGGGTGGGGAATTTGTCTCATAACATGGTAACATGCATTGTTTATGCTTACAACATTCATTTGACAATGTTTTTTTCCTATGTGAATGCACTATGCACTGATGAACGAAAGATGAGTGATTGGAAGGGCTGAATGTAAGACGAAAATGAAGTTCGTTTGTTCTGTCCTATGTTACTGGGGCTCACAGGAGAAAGCAAATACAGTGACACACTTAGTGACAACTGGCAAGATCGAAGGGAACAGACCAAGAGGAAGACAGAGAGGAAAATACCTGGATGGCTTGGCCACATGGCATGGATGAGACAGGAACACTGAGCTGATCCACGACTCTGGTGATCGAGTGAAATGGCGAGCCATGACCGCCCATGCTTTCCGGCATGGCACATGATTGATTGATTGATTGATATACCACTGCAGCACCCAAAAACAGTCATTAGAAGAACAAAGGATGTGGCAATGTAACAGACATGGACAGTATCTAGAAGAAGAAAGAACATGGCAATATTTGGAAGAATTATTCAAGGGAACACAAAATCAGACAAAATAGCAAACATGACAGAAATTGAGATAATGTTAACTGAGTACATAAAGGATTCTTTTACTAACCTGAAGGCATATTGGGCACATGATGCTAGCCATATATTTTTCTACATGAATCGGCACTTAAAGGGTGATGTCAGTGTCATGTCGGCCGCCTTTACTTCCCATGACATTTCCTGGTGCCCATTTTCAGCCGGGCCAAACTGGTAGCCCAGGTTAATTTTTACAAATCTGCCTCGTTTGGCATGAGAAGTCATGTTGGAAGTTGTAATTACAACTTTACTGTAGATAGATCAGTACATTTCTATTCATTATTAGTACACTTGTCTTTCTGTTAATGCTAGGAAAAGCTGGCTATTCTGCAAGACCGCCTGTCTCGGGCACTGGGAGCAAGCATACAAGGAGCATCAACTCCATTCACAAAGGTGAATATTTTACCTGAAGGGACACACCCGTCCGCGGGCCAGGTCCAGCAGCCACAGACAGCCAAGAATGTGGCAGTTTCCAGAAGCACTGCTGTACAGCCGGGAGTACAGCAAACATATCAGGGGTATGCCAGTCCTGGAGTCGCACAGTCAGCCTCCACTACCACCACCAACTACTACACACCGAATCAGTATAACTACACACAGCCGGCGGCACCTATCAGCTCCCAGACTCCTGCTTACACGCCCCCACAGCCAGAAATTGCACCTACTGCTGCTGCTTCTGCTCATAAAGGTAGGTGTATGATGCTGGATGTTAACTCTTATTGTACTGCGTGCCACTTGAAGTCACACCCAATTTACTCAACTGTGCATAGTGTGGCTCTGTAATTTGAGATTTGGCAAATATAGATTAATAAAAATATCACCATTGTGTGGTCTGCCTAATGGCGTAGGTGTTCATGTATCTAAACAGGCCTAGGTCTGTGGTGTTCTGGATCAATCTGTTTATGTTATTCCTCCATGCCACTGTCTTAGGCCATCCAGCATCATTTCTTTCTGTCTGACTTTACTGTGGCTCTTTCTAGTCGTCACAGTATTTTTTAATGCTTCTCTTTTCATGACATGATCAAAGAACATTGTCTCTTTCTTATATATGTACATATTACATATATGCATATGTTAGTGAGTGTTTTTCACTGTTTAGCACTTTCTGTTTGCACATGTGTAGACAGAACGGTAATTGAAGGCATGAAAGAAGATGCAGGGATAGCCATACATGACATTCAGGACACCATGAAATTGCATGGGGCAGGGGAATTGGTGAAGGATCTAGTCTTTTCAGTGGGTTGTAATTAGAATGATATTCAGCAAAGGCCCTGCTGAATGATGATGTGCTGTTTATATATAACAGAACATCTGAGTCCTTGTGAGGTCTATAACAGCCCTTATGAGAGACTAAATGAGTTCACCATCAGTCCCTCTGAGGACTAAGAGTTCAAGGCCAGTCCTTTTAGAGTAATCAACAACTAATTGGGAGGCGACTGAATCTGGCAGGTCCTCCTGAGGACCAGTCCTCATCAGGACCAATTCAACGCAATAAAGAAAATGCCAGTCAGCATGAGCCCCATAAGACCCGATTGAACCTGAAGAGCAGAGAGGAGAAAATATAACAGTCAATGCCTCTTATGCACTTGTTCATACAAACTAAATTTGTCAAGAGACAGACAAATAGGAGCAAGATTTGTTCACCCTATCCGTGACCTATGTATGTATGAATCTCTAACATTTTACACCGTGTGACAATATCTGCTTTAAGATGACCTTTTATACTCAACAAAACCCTCGTAACGATGACAGACAGTGACACCATGATAACTTTAAACTATATTGTGTCTGCTAGTTAAAAGCTTGTGGGATTGCTCCAGATGCTTATTTGTTCTTCTCTTCGATTTCCCTCCAGGTCTGTCACACAAGTACCCCCACAACCCAGCGTCACTTTCTGCCTACGGAGTCGACACCTATTCAGGCCAAAACTATGTCCAGCCTGGCTACACACAACAACCTTCTTATGTGAACCAGTCATCCTTTTACAGGTTGGTAGTATGCAGACATATCTGTTGTTGGACCATTTAGGCCACAGAGATAGCACGTAAATACATGCACAAGTATTTATGGACACTCTTAGAAGTAGAAGACAAAAGTAGAGATAAGAGGACACTAGATAATATATAAACAAAAGCTATAGTTACCATACGGGGATTTCGACCCTGTCACTGCCAGATGATGATATTGCCTCACTGGGGAAACAAGTGTATTCTATGAAGGCCAACTTGACACCGCTGGGGGATTTGGGATGTTGACAGCGAGGCACTGTTGTTATTTGGAGGCACCCGGTTCAAATCCCAATATGGTAACTAGCTTTCCATGTTTATGTTTCTAGTGTGTTTTCTTATCTCTATTTCTTTCTTCTACTTCTATGAGTGTTAGTCAGTACTTGTAAATTTGTCTTTGAGCTTTTACAGATTGGAACTGTATAAAATTTCTTGCATGCAGGAACTGTGGTCATGTGTTCAAATACCTATCAGGGCAGATTTTTGTGTAGCTGAAGCGAGATTGAAAGTCCAAACAAATGAAAAATGTGTAGCATGTGAATGAGAGTTCAAGCATCATATAGCTAGGTTGTCCAAATGTCTTGGAATGTAATGATTTGTCAGTTTACATGGAGAGAACTGCAGGAGATAGCAAATGGTAGAAGGTTTTGGCATGTGTTGGCTGAGGGTCTGTGTTCAAATGGGGGATAACGGCCAGAAAAAAAAAAGACTAGTTGGCCCTGTGTTGTATTTATTCCTTCATTGAGACTGGGCATTTGGAGGTAAATTTAAATTGTTGTGTGCCTCTCTTTTTTGATTTTTCAGTTGTCTAACATATATATATCTGTTTCCTTTGTCATCTGTGAGTGCCAGTCAGTATCTATGTATTTATTTCTCATATTGTTTCACCAGCGCTGTGGCGAAGGGTCATGGACGCAGTTTGTAATTCCACATACCCCGTTTGAATCACAGCCATGGGCGATTTGGCAGCAGACCGCCTTGCGTTGATTTTTATAAAATAGTGTGAGTGCTGGTTGTTCAGAAAGCAATGGCATACCACTGAACATAAACTTGCCAAGAAATCACAAACGGCTAAAAAATGCTGGGGTTGACTGGTGATGTTCTGTAAAGGATATGCAGCTAACTAAATTGTTTCGGTGGCTTCAAGAATTTTGCAGCAGTAGGTTGTTAAATGAAAAACTTGTATTATAGAACAAGGCAAAGAAGAAAACTCTAGTGTTTGGCTGCGTCACTTGGTTACGATAAGATATTGTTAAAGGAAATTATGATTGTAATCGTTTGTTCTTGTACCAATACCGATTTTGAATATATTCTTTATACAATGTGTCCTGCCTGCTAATTAACCAGCCTGTACCCCATGCTTCTACCAGCCCCAATGCCATGACTTCACCAAACACCCAGCAGAATTACTACAACCCTGTGAGTGCTGCTAATCCTGGACTGAACACGTACACCCCCACCACGCCAACACCTCAGCAGGTCTCGGCCATGTATTCTTACCAAGACAAGCCTGCAGAAACTGCATGGAACGATCCTCCACCAGTTCAAGAGAAACCAAAGGCGGCTCAGACAGCATCTGTAAGTCATTGTTGTTAGGAGAGATGTACTGTTTCCTTGACGTGTCAATGGACCATGCACGTTGGCAGTCACCTTCAGCATCATGTGTCCTTCCAGCTTCATGTATCTTACACAACTCTCAATCATTTGTGTTTTAGACCAGTTATTTTGATATGCCTCCATGCCATCATCTCTTCATTTCTCTGTCTTTCCCTCATTATTTCTTTTGGTCTTTCCCTCATCATTTCTCTTGGTCTTTCCCTCATCATTTCTCTCGGACTTTCCCTCATCATTTCTCTTGGTCTTTCCCTCATCATTTCTCTCGGACTTTCCCTCATCATTTCTCTCAGTATTTCCCTCATCATTTCTCTCAGTCTTTCCCTCATCATTTCTCTCGGTCTTTCCCTCATCATTTCTCTCGGTCTTTTCCTCATCATTTCTCTCAGTCTTTCCCTCATAATTTCTCTTGTTCTGTCCCTGCATCTTCTACCACTGATCTTTCCAGTCAGAATGTTTTTTTCAAAGCCTCTCTTCTCATTATATGACCAGATAACAGTTTGTCTCTTTATATTTGTACATAATATTCTACTTTCATTAGCCTTTTCCGGGCACTCATTGTTATTTACCCCATTGAAACATGCAGTGGTATGGTGAAATTTATCGGCTGTATGAAGAGGGAGAAGGAACATTTTAATCTCAGATAGGGATGTCAAGTATTATTCCTTCACATATGCTAGGCCACAGTATAATAAGTCACGGATATGAATTTCCTTCCTCATCACCTTTCCTTCTCATCTCATCATGTTCCTCTTGTACCTTGCGGTGTCGAGGTGAAGTATAAACTTCGTGAGAGTGCCCGGTTATGGGCTTCGTATATCGACATTCCCATGGATTCTGTTATTCCCTCAGTCCAACGTTTACGTGGTCGGCCTCTTCCTCTGTTTCCATCTGGTCTGTACATCATTGCTTGTTGTGGCATGCTGTTGACTGGTAGCCTACTTGCATGGCCAAACCATTTGACTTGCTGCTTTCTAATAAAATCTAGAGCAGCTTTAACCCCTACTTTAGTCCTGATTCCTTACCCCCAGAAAATTCAGAAAATGCTTTAACATATGTAATACCAATTTTACTAGGCTGGAACAACCCCTGGGCTGTCATGTACTGTCCAGGGATGTAGTCATGCAGTGTGCTTTTCCGAGCAGAACAAGCAATTACCTACACACACAGTCATTGTTTTCTCAGCAGAACAAGCAATCACCTTCTTACACAATCGTTTTCTCAAACAGAACATGCAATCACCTACTTAAACTATCATCTTTGTCTCAAGTTCTTGGTAAATTCATCAGATGCCAACAGATCCATCATCTTCTCCAATTGGCATCAGTTTCTGTGCCAGTCTGTTCAAGTATAACACAATTCTCCAATCCCTCTCATAACATGACCAGAAACATTACGGTTGTCTAGTTCATTGAGTGTCATTTGACCCTTAAAAATATAGGCCTAACACCTTGTATCCAATACACCTTGTGGCAAAGTACAGCGTTCTTTACTTTACATATGATATACTAATATGCCTCACTTGTATAACATTGGAACTATATACATTTTTATCTTATACCATTTCTTAAGCGATTAATCACAAGTATTCTTTCCTTGATCAATTAATCACAAGAATTCTTTGCTTAAGCAATTAATCACAAGAATTCTCTATCTGAGCAATTTATCACAATAATCATTCTCAGACCACAGTGTATTTTTAAAACATATTTTAACCAGTTCCAGCTGATATTGACAAGCATTGAATTTGTTTTTTTTATTTTTTTTTATTTTTGGCAGTTCAATAGCCCAGTCCACAACTTGTTCACACCACAGCAACCTCATTCAGACCACGGACCTCCGGGAGCACCACTTTATCCTGGACTCTATAACCCTGCTGAACACCAGACTGCTCCACAGGTAGCCGTAAGTATTTGACTGTTACCATTTGCATTTTGTTTCTGTTCATGTTGAAGATTTTCTCTTTAACAACAGAAGTTCATAATTGATGTTAAATCGTCCATATAGTTACCGAAACCTATAAAGGAATAGTAACGATAGGCCATAAGAGGTGACCAAGGAGGGTTGACATGAGGCTGGCTCCCTCATCCTATAGGAAACTTTAGCTGCAAAATCTATGAATAAGTCTACGGAGGGCTTGACGTGGGTTGGCTGAGGGCCTTTGCTTCATTGAGAAATGAAAGGCAGAAGAAAAATAAGATTTATACTCAATTTACTATATTTAATTGAATGTTTCTTATAGATAATGTATGTTTTATTGTTGTTATTATTAGCTATTAAATTAATGACATTTTTTTTTGCGATTTGAGCTTAGCTTGCTAAAAAAAAAAAAAGCAAACATGAAAAAGGATATTTGATGAAGACATTTGAGTTTTTTGTAAATAGTCATGATCTTAATAATATTTGGAGAGGATAAATTAGTATGTGTCACTGATAAACTGCCTGAGAAAGACACACTGACACAAGAAACAATATTGACCTGACCTGCCGAGATAAATGTTGATGCAACTGATTGATCGAACACGTGTGTGATGTGTAAACCAGTGGTTCCTAGTTTTCCAGACTGCTTGATCTGACTTACTTGTCCATTTAGTTGTGTGCTGCTATCACTGATCTCTTCCTCTCCCCCCCCCCCCTTCTCTCTCTCTCACTCACACATATACACACACACACTCACTCATTCTCTCTCTCTCTCTCTCTCTCTCTCTCTCTCTCTCTCTCTCTCTCTCTCTCTCTCTCTCTCTCTCTCTCTCTCTCTCTTAATGTGTATTAAGTACCCTTCAAATTAAAAACCTCTCTGCACCCTGACTCTATTCTTTCTTTCTCCTCCTCCTCCTCCCAACTCCCAATGGAGCATAGGCCCACAACCAACTCATGCCAAACTCTTTGTAGACTTGCTCATGAATGGTTGCATTTTGCTGCTAAAGTTGTCTATGGTATGGGGTGGCCAGTCATTCTTAGTCGACTCCAGACATGCATGGTCGGTTACAGTGTTACTGTTCTTTGGTAACTTTATGGGCCTCAGTAACACACAGGCACCTGGATCTATATATCATCCTATAGGGGCACTGCCACCCACTTTTAGAACCACTGATTTACATGTGCATGGACGTGAAAATTGGCTTAACTAACACAATAAAGTTTTATGTATGTTTGCTTGCTTGCGTGCGTGTGTGTGTGTGCGCTCCTTAATTTTCTCCATCGTATGTGCTTGTAGATTGCTTGAGTTTTTCCATTAAAGGAACACACTGTGCACTTTTGAAGCATAATCTAACATAACCCACTTGACTTTCTGAATTTACTTGTTTGTCGAAAAAATTAAGAATTTTCTAACATGCTGGTGACTCAGCAGTAGATACTTTACGTTTTTAAGACCATCTGCATTGTGGTTTCTCATTGTGAATTTCATACATTTCCTGAGGCTCTTACGAGCAGATCAGAGATTTCTGAATCCACCTCTGACAAGAGCAGGCCTGGTTCATTCATCTCACTTTGCTGTTTGGATTTTTACAAAATAAGAAAATGATGGTATGCTCCACACTGATCTTGATGTAATAGATCAGATGTCTAACCTTCTCGGAAAAGGGCGGGAAAACTCAGCAGATCTCTGTGCATGTTAAACATCCTTCAGCAATTGAAAATTGAAAAGAATTATCTCTGGTCAAAATTTCCAAATGAGCAAATCCACCCACAAAAATAATATTTTGATTCCGGTATACACACATTTGGACCCTTGTGGGTGCTATGAAGTTTGTGCTCTGTGCTGAGATTACCCTCTTGTTATTTATGGGAGAAGACAGGAGCATTAATGGAGATATCCACATGTAATGAAAGTGATCCTTTTGTACAAGATAATAATTAAGAAGTGGTGGTTCTTATTTTGGTTCTTGATATGTGTAAGAATATTTATCATTGGCAAACTATTTATTTATAAATTTTCAGCCATATTGTTTTCATGTAAATACAATGTATCTTCCAGTAGTAGGACCTGTAGTTTCATTAATTCCTGTTACATTCAGTTTATTTTCTGTTTAGAATTGTATTATAATTTTCTTTTATTCGCTTACACCTGTAGAATTATACTTTATTTTAGTTGAATATATGTACATACACACATACATGAACAATACATGCCCACATGTACAGTTCAGAATAAATGTGTGTGTGTGTGTGGGCGGGAAGGGGGGGGGGTGGAGGAGTTCCTATGTTTAATGCCAATATGCAAGCATAAATAAGATGTGTATAGCAAAGATCTTATAATACTGACTAGTTCTCTGCGTGCCCCACTGTCAACTTCCTTAATCAAACTGTTGGTGAAAGCTGAAAGGATTATTTCATTATTTAAATCATAAGTGGTCCCACGCTGCATTGCCCAGACTGAGATAAATAAGAGTAACCATTTGTATTCCATTTTTGTTCTTTATCAATTATGCACACACACACAAAAAGAATTACAAAAATGAATTAATGATATTGTATCTTCTGATACCAATTAATTTCAATAACTTGGAAGAATTGTTTACAATATACAGAGGCAGTTTTAACATAATTTTAGTGTATTACCTATGATTTGGATTCAAATTATGTACATAAGTATACATAAACAAAATGTGTCTATCTACACATGAATTGAAAACAAAGCAAGAATAATTAAATTATTTCTTGACCTTTGACCAGATAACAAAGTACCTGTCTCTATCCAATAATGAATCCTAGAAGAGTGGAGGGACAGAAACAAACATAACATTTGTGGAAACTTCTATCTCTGACAAATTGTGGAGCACAGATAGGGAACATGTTATAGACATAACTTATTCATTAAAAAGTGCTCGAGCGGCTGTTTTTTTTCCTGACTTACTTCACTTTTACCACAACTGCTTAGCCCAGGTTTTGATAAAGCATGATGGTATATGGCCCTTGTCACTCAGGAGACCATACACAACACCTCAGTGAAAGTTTGATCTCAATTGGATATATACTTTTAGAGTGTAATCATCACATACAGACATACAGACTTTCCTCTATCTAATATTAGTATAGATAATGACACAATGCTGATAAAACTTTAACTTTATCCTCTGTGTTACTTCAGTGAGACTGTTTTGCAGTTTGCTATTTTATTTAGTGACAAAGTTCTTGCCGTCACCTAACACTGACCAACCTGCCTGCTTAATTTGTATACAGTGATTGTGTCATGGTATTGTTCTCTTATAAACAAACTCGCACCCTTTCCCACTGTCCTCTGTGATCTGAACCTCAGCCGCCCTATTCCAGTCCTGCCTATGGGGGCTACAGTCCAGCCACAATGACACCACAGAGCAGCACCCCAGCACAGCCCAAGGTACAGTAGATTCTCATTTCTACTCACTACATGCTTTATATCCAGTTACAGAGTAAGTGCCACATTTTTCGTGACACAGGTGAAGTCTGGCTATGTTTAGGAGCAAGCCAGAATTTGTATGGTTCTGCTGTGGAATTTTATTTATTTCTTAATCTAGTAAATTTGTGGAATGTTTACTAATACAGCTTCATTAATGTTGTATGTTGTTGTTAATGCACTTGGTTACTACATATCAGTATAGTCTTAATATTGTAGTTGTTAGTGCATACTAGCATACTGTTACACTGTTCTATTAGTTAGTTAGTTAGTTGCGGTTCCAACATCACAGCAATGGGTCGTCCCCATTATGCTCCGTTCCTGTGCCAGTGAATATCACATAAATTGTTCCTCACTGCCCCATGTGAGTGGAAAAGACAGGAGTCTCGACAAACAACAGCCCACTCAGGCACACTGTGCATAATGCCGCCTCCATTGTTCATCCCTAATAAAGACAGGATTATTTGTAACCAGTACGAGTCTGGAGCCGACTCTAGTCTTCTGAAATTAATCATCATCATCAAGTGCCCTGTCATATGGCATAAGCATCCATGTCTCTCCACAGGTCATGGTCCTTGGTGTCTGGATCAGTTCTGTTGATGTCGCCATGCCTCCACCTTAGGCCATTCAGCATCATTTCTCTTGTTCTTCTACCTCTTATACGGCTGATCTGTCATATCCTCACAATGTTTTCCAGTGCCTGACTTCTCATTATACGACCAAAGAAAATTGTCTCTTTCTCGTAGTATACTGTGTTCTACTTTCATTAGCATCTTCCAGGCACTTGCTAGTTACTCTGGCAATCCAAGGTACTCCCAATATTCATCTCAGAAACCACATCTCTCTTGCCTCCAAGCTCTTCCTAATTTGTTCACATTCCAAGATTCACTGCCATATAGCAGAACAGGTTCTATACAACAAGTCAGTACTCTCTTTCTGAGACTTAATGAGAGTGACTTATTGTATAAGATCATTGTCATCTTCTGAAATGTGACTTGGCAGTTGGAAATTGAAAAGAGTGCTCAAGTTTAAGCCACTTCCCGAGATAAATGTAATACATTGAAAACCTACCTGTAAAAGGAATATTTAAAGCACGTCATCCTCAGTATGTCTTAGTGGTATGTTAAGTTTGTTATGTTAGTGGCTTGTTACTAATAAAGTGTTTTGTGCATGCTTGCTGGGATAGTGTCATCATAAATCTCACATATAAGTTAAGTTGAATGAAGAACTGACATCACAGCACTCGGGATATTACCATATGTGCTCTCTCCTCATCCGCAACAGCCAGTGAAGAGTCCCAGTACTAATGGTACCATTAGCTCCTATTCTCTCCAAACTGTGATGATCTACTCGTTCTTCTGCAGTATGCACACAATTCCAAAGAGCCCCGACCACACCTGCCTTAGCACGCACCAATACCCCACCAAGGAGTGCAGACCTAGCCAATCTGTCCGCCATCTTGTTTCCAGCATGTCCTGGGGGAGACAACCCAGCAGATACTCTCTATTGTTGATTGTTGAATGGAAATCTGCCACTCTGCCCAAAGCATGTCTGTCTTCACCTTTCTCATCTTATTAGTCCGTTATGACATGTACCAAACATCTTCCATTAACCTTTGCCACGATCCCCTAGGCACTTCTTTTACCTCCTAGCTTGCCGTAAACTGGCCCAGGGTTTAGTCCACACACAATGATACAGGATTATTTCTGACTCGTGTGACTGAAGGAAGACCCATCTTTCACAGATGGGAATGGCTACCTGAGTATTATTCTGTGTATCAGATAAAAGGGATGATTTCACTTTATATGAATATGTCTTGCATGAATGTATATTTTGTGTTTTGTATCTTGCATGAATGTATTTCTTGTGAACTCTGTATTAACTTAACAGTAGTACAAACACTCAAAAACCTTACAGTTATTTCCATGTATAGAAGAGTCAACAGAGACAAGAATCAGCAAGTTGTTGCTCACTTGTAAAATGTTGTCAGGTTAATACACAGTAACCATAAACATGAGTGCAGTTATGTTTAACTAGATTGTCTTTACTCTGTGAAATATTTCTTGAAACAAAAACATTAGCGGTGTATAGAAAAACATCTTCAGCTCTTACGATAATCATCATTATGATCTTGACATGTTAAAAGGTGTTGTGATCACCATAATAAATATAATAAATGCATACAGCAACGCCCCCCCCCTCCCCCCGCCCCCCTAATAAAGGAGGGTTGGTGTGAGACTGCCTCATCCCATAGAAAACTTTAGCTGTAAAATCCAACAAAGTATGAACAAGTCTACATAGAACTTGGCAGGAGTTAGTTGTGGGCCTTTGCTCTGTTGGGACATACAAGGCAGAAGAAGATACAGCGATGGATCCACCCATGCTCTTGGTGTGCTGCTCTTTTATTTTTGGCCGCTGCCATCTTCAATCTGAACTGTTGCATTCTAGCTGTCGATGTTGACCTATTTTAGTCGAAAGTTCTCATTTCTGCTCAACTATCACAGTGTACTGATAATGAACATCTTCAGTACAGAGGATTCCTTAACTACATCAATTACAGTCACTTACAGCATCTTAAGAGTTTAGCTGTCTTTATCCCAGCCAATCGCTACATAACTTGTCTATCTCCTACTGTCTCAGGCAGCAGGTATAATCACGTTCATACTATGTTGCAGTTTCTACTCCTTCAAGCTCTATCCCCCAATGGAGACAGGCCCTCTGTAAACACATGACAACTCCATCTGTTGCCATCTCTTGCACTTCTCTCCATGTTATACATCCCTGTCTCTAATTCTCTTCTCATTTCATTTCCCCCAACACTTGTGCTGACTTTCCCAATTCATACACAGCTCTAACATTTCAGTTGCCACTTCTGGATATTTTCCTATGTGAAAGGAGGCAAATCAGATAGTTATGCTCCTTATGGCTTTCTCCACATGACAGCATGCTTCTTCTAGGAGAAGAGCCTCATTTCATCTTGGTTGGCTGAGTTAATCTTGGTTGGCTGAGTTATTCTTGGTTGGCTGAGTTATTTTTCTGTCTTTTTTTTAGATTTGTTCATGGCTGGTTAGATTTTGCAGTTCAAGTTATTTTGCAGAATGGGCCAGCCAGTCTCACACTCCTTAGTTTTCTCTTATGACATACATGGTGGGTTTGCCTTCTGTTGTCCTTTACCAGTGGAGCATAGGCCCTCTACCAACTCAGGTCATGTCAGGTCAACCATCTGTAGCTGTCTCCTGCATCTCCATGCATGTTCTTCCCTTATTATTCACCTCAGCCATATTTCTCTTCTCCATGTGTGTTTTTAGGTCTTCCACATTCGTTCATCCTGTCAGTTCCAGACCAGATAGTGTTGTTAGTCATGGTTCCAACTTTACAACAAAGAGTCACCCCTGTAATGCTTTGTTCCTGTGCCCATATCTCACAAATGCTTCTCACAGCCTCATGTGAAAAGTGGAATAAACTTTTAACTTAAAAATAAACAGTATTGATAAACCAACAGCATGCACAGGCAAGTATATGCATAAGGTTGCTGCCAGAATGCCAACACAACAGTCCGCTATGAAAATTACAGTTCATCATCGATGGAAGCGGCAGTCACTAGAAAAGCAGCAACTTCACACACATTACTGCATATGCAAAACTAGCTAGTTTAGTAACCGGCCGCCACCATTTTCTGAACATGCCACCACCATTTTCTGAACATGCGTTCACAATATAAACAACCTTGGACAGATGTAAAAGCAGTACATCTGACATAGCTCACAGTGTTGCTCCAAGCACTTAGCTCAGTAGCTGGGCGACGGAACCACATTTAACATGAGGAAAATGTGTAAGCAAGCTGTAGCCAAAAGCAAAAAACACTCCTGAGGCCTTAACAGCTTAACTGCCTATCCGCCATATTGGATCAGATATGTCTTGTTATACTATCCTCAAGTTTTTTCAATATGCATGTGTTTGTGTCCTATCCATCGGCATCTTTTCCTCACCTCTCGATTCACTGGAGTTTGTGTAGTGCTCTGCATGGTAGGTTACAGTGTTGCTATTATGTGCATTCCCTAAGGGCCTGGTAACACAAGGGTGCTGTATGTCTTTAGCCCTTTCAAGTCCAATAACTGATTATTTTACCTCCTTCCAAAGCTGGCAGTTGTTATTTTCAAGTAACAATCAGTGTGACAGAAAGAAGTAATCCTTTACAAGGAGCTCCTGATTCAAAACTTGCACATTTAGTTTATAAAAATTAGTTTCATATCCTTTACAGGACGTCACAGTCAACCCCAGAATTTTTTGGCTGTTTGTGATTTCTTACCAAGTTTACGTTCAGTATTTTGCCATTGCTTTCTTTTTTTTTTTCTTTTTTTTTTTTGGGGTACTCATACCATTGCATGAAAATCAGTGCAAGGCAGTCCGCTGCCAAATACATTTGCTTTACACAGTGATCATTCATGATGTCTCACGTGTGGTTATAAGTTAGCAAAATTAGCGTAATTGTGGGGCATTGTTAGTTCTGTTATATTCCCTATAATTTGTGTGGTTTTCTTTCATGTTCTACTTTATGCATGTAGTTGTTGACCTTTTTGCCATGTTTTTTTTTGGTTTTTATGATGATTCCTAGGATCTAAGGAAAATAAAAATAGAATGAACAATCGGTGTTTATGATTTGTCCATAGATAAGGCAAGCTTAATTAAATGCTTCTACACGTGACAATTAATTTAGGACTTTCTGGCATCTATCGGAGCAATTAAAAAATTAACTCTCTCTCACATCTCATCTCATCTCATCTGTGGTGTTGAGGTGAAGCATAGATAGCGGGAGAGATTCCCATGGACTCTGCTATTCCCTATGTCCATTGTTTATGTGGCAGGCCTCTTCTTCTGCTTCCATTTAGTCTGTACATCATTGCTTGTTGTGGTATACTGTTAGTTGGTAATCCAGTTGCAAGGCCAAACCATTTAACTTGCTGCCTTCTGATACAATCTAGCACTGCTATAACCCCCACTTTAGTCCCAATTTCTTCATTTCTGATCTATCTATTCTTCATACATTGAGTATTCTTCTCAGGAATCTCATTTCTGTTGTTGTGATTTTTCTTTTCTCTTTTTCTGTCAGTGTCCGGGTTTGGCATTGGTAAGATAGGGTTGGTAGGAAGATTGTGTTATAAAGTGCTTTGCTTTCTTAGTTGTTATTGATACATATTTGTTGTTTAGTATTGGTGCCACTTGTCCAATGATATATACGTACACACACACACACACACACACATATATATATATAACTAACAATGCCCCACAATTACGCTACATATATATATATATATATATACATACATACATACATACATACACACACGCACACATATATATATATATATATGTAAATCCCTCTTCCTGTCTCTCCTTTTCTACTTTTCTATGATGTTGCTAGCATTACCTACTATTGCTGTTGTTGCTAGAATTAGCTACCATTTCTGTTGTTGCTAGAATTAGCTACCATTGCTGTTGATGCTAGAATATATGATGCCACCATTAGTTGCTCTTTCATTTTATATGGGGAACTTGTTTGTCATGTCTAGGGTCGATTTTACCATTAGTTGAACCTAGACAATCACCAGGAGTGCTAATTTTTACTCATAAACAAAGGAAGGATAGTTACATCTTTTTGATTTTTTTAAAAATTCGAACAAAATACTTTTTAATTTAAATAAATATTTGAATATTATAAATAAATATATTTATTATTTTTATTTCATTTGCGTATTCTCAGAAATAAAACTTAAAACAAAAGACATCTAAAATACCAAGATCTTACATAGTTACCGGTTTATACTTTTAAAATCTTAACAAAATGTTTGGCATTTGAACCCCCAGGCACTTCTTTTGCCGCTTAAGACAGAGTCATCCATATAGATGCCATAAGGTGTACACATCTTGGAGTAATTTGCCTTGTAGCCAACAATTGCATCTATCCCTGGCATGTGACCAGGTCTTCATTGATTCAGTTGTCACTGGTGGTAATATAAATCTCATAAATCAAAAACTACAATAAAATGCAAATTCTCTGAGTTTAACATTTCAGCATTTAAACAGTCTTTTTTTTTTTAATTGACTCTATCACAGATGCTTGTAAGTTACAGTTATTGTAAATTGTTGTTTAAATCTTGTTTAAAAAAAACATTCATGTACTTATATAGACAATGTATTGGGATGCCTAAATTGTCTTTGCTTAGAAGCATTAGATACTCTTGCGCCAGCCCTGGTAATGACTGCCTTTCTTCATTTCATGTGTTCCAGTAGCAACTTTGTGCCTTGTGTTGTTTCATCTGTTTCAGAATTTAGTTGGCATGCACTTGATGCTGATGATCATCCATATGTGGAACATACATTTTCTTTTGCAGCAATCTGCTCCAGCTCCTGAACCTTCCAAGCCAGTTGCCAAGGGTCCCATTGCCCCAGAGCATCAAGTTCTACAGGATGTTTTTGACAAGCTGGTGAAAAGTTGTTCTCAGATTGCACCAAATGCTGTAAGTATTGAAAGTCTGACTGTTACTTCAGAGTGTATAGGTAATGTTTTGTAAGTAGTTCATGCCTGTGAGTTGCTGGACATGATTTTTGTCTTTTTGACTTATGGCCCTTATCTGTGTCCAGAGTTTCATACAAAAGGTGTTCCTTGTCCATGTCCACTCGGCTTAGCCTGACCTGTGGCGCCTTGAGTCTGTTCGCAATTATTGACAAAGCCAGGATGTATCTCATACACACTATCTGAGAAATAAAGGCAGCTGCCATGATATTAGCTTCTCCATCCATCTAATGCTAATTGGTCTTTAAAAACATGGAGCTAGCACCATATGCCCAACACACCTCAGGCTGTGTAAAACGGGTACTTTACTTTATTTTTCCTGACTACACTCATTTCCATTTTGGAAATTCTGCCGATGATCCTCAGTTGTTTTCAGCTTACACTTTGATTTTTCTTGTTCACTTTATTCCGGTTATTTGAATAAATACAATTTCTTCTTCTGTCATTAATCCCTCCATGGAGGATAGGCCCATAACTATTTCAAGCCAAGCCTTTCTATCGGTAGACTTGTTCATAACTGGTTATATTTTCTATGGGATGAGATAACCACACCAACCCACCTTAGTTGCTTCTTGTGACATATTTGGTATATACAGTGGAATCATTCTTTGCTTCCCTATTAGATTCTGGTAATGCACAGATGGTTGGTGTTTTCTGAAATTGTATGGGTGCTGGTCGTACAGAAAGCAATGGCATACTTCTGAATGTAAACTTGCCAAGAGATCAGCAAAACAGCAAAAGATGCTGGTGTTGACTGCGACGTCCTGTAAATGATATGCAACTAACTTTTTAATGCACAGATGAAATATAATTTGCTTACAGATTATTTCCAAAAGGACTGCCTTACCACTTTCACTGTCTCACTGTTAACTTCAGCGCTATTAATTGTTATTATTTTTGTTCCCCTTAGTTCTATGGTTGTTGACTACACAAATAGATGCAAGTTCTTAATCTATTTTGTCCACAGCAAATGAAGCGCAAGCTGGAGGATGTGGCCAGGAAGTTAGATATTCTGTATGATCGACTGAGAGACAATTTGGTATGTACAAGTAATTATGCATACATGTAATTTTGGTTTTCACATCTGGTTTTTATTGGTTTGTTCTATTCATCATCATCATAATTATTAGACAAATTGTCATGCACTGTTTTATAGGCCTGTAGCCCAGTGTGATGATTTCAACAGGCGTTTATGTCAGATTTTTCCAACTTAACCTTCGACTGTCACCAGTCAAACTGAAGGCAGCAGGTTTGTGCCTTTCTTAGTCTGGTCCTGACCTGTTTACCTGTTTGACTTGAAGTACCTGCTCATGGCCATCTACTTGTATTATTCATAGCTCTTGGCATCACTTGGGGGAAGGAAGAGATACACAAGCTTTCTGTAACCCCATATGTTGCCAGTAAAATGTCTTTAGAGAGACTGCTCTGAGATTGCAGTGGAATTAGTTCTGTTTACACATGTTACTTTATTATGTTCATTAAACTTGTTTTCTTAACTGATTCAGTGCCACACAAAAAGTGTGTTTGGACCAAACATGGTGCACAATCAAATGAACATGTATTATCTTGTAAGCTGAGCTTTAAGATTGCAGAAGATTACATGAAACAAAACAAATAACACGATGACCGTAGTATGATGATATATTGTCCTTGTGACCAAATGGGAGGTCGTATGTGGTGATATATTATCCTTCAGCACTGAATCAGTTAAATAATTTACATTGTGTTTGTAGTTTTCTTCAGCTCTACAGAAATAATATTTTGTCTGTAGTTTTCTTCAGCTTTACACAAATAATATTTTCTCTGTAGTTTTCTTCAGATTTGCAAGATATTACATTGTATCTGTAGTTCCTCAGCTCTCTACAATACACAGAAATATCTGTCACCAAGAAGCCCTTGATGTCAGTGAATTAACATGATAAATATATACACAGTTATACAAATACAAGAATACAGAAATAAGATACACTAGAGAGGACAATGAAACTAACAGAACACTGGTTTCTTTCAACGGAGCGATGTGATAATTTGAAGTTGGCATCTTTGAGTTAAGCACATATGCTCAAAACGCCTTTGTTTAAATTGTTGTATGATTACAGCTTTCAGTATGTCTGTCGTCTATTGTGTCTTCTTATTTTTACATCTTCAGCCTTGCCATCTGTAGGTGTCAATCGGTGTCTGTTTATTTCTCTTCCAAGTTTATACAAATAAGTTAAATTATATTTTTTATTATATTTTTTATTATCTCTGTACTCAAATAATTTATGTAGGTTTTAGTCAGCATTTTTGGGGACATATTATGAAAAGATAAAAACTGGAACATATAAAAATATAAAAGATTAATGGGGAAAAGAGATAGAAAAAGACAGCAAAAGAATATTCTCATGAATCTTGTATCTTGGCGTAGAAAAATATTGGCACGCAAATTGATACATTGTGTTGGATGTTACGACATCTGGAAAAGCATGATTGTCCATGCCAGTTCACAATATATGTGATGATGATGGGGATTAGTTTTCTCTAGTGTCACAGAACTTAAAATGTGTTTGTTTACAGTAACCTCACCTAACTTGTTTGCACTGGTCTTGTTGATTGATTGGTTGGCTATGATCCCTCTGGAAGGCTGTTAGTTGCAACTCCTAGGTTCAATGCAATGACATTCAGATCATCTGATTCCTGTAAAGGGCTGGCATCTGTCAGACTCAGCCTGGTGGAGAGTGTTTGGGCTGGAAACGGTTGACAGTGAAATATCTCAGGCCTGTGTAGGAAACATGACCAGCCTAGGCCTAATGCTGGCCTATACGTGTGTCCTGTGTTGAATCCTGACTAGGTCACATCCTAGTATGCCTAACTGTCATGTGGAGTTTCAGTTTCTATGTTTTCTTTTAATATTTTTTTTTCGCTCACTCGCTCGTTTTGAACTCAAGCCTAGTCCAACACTACTACAACTTCTAGTACTCTGAACTGATTTTTATTTGTGGGTTAGGTTTCCCTATTACCAGAGTCCTTCGCCATCAAGCAAACCCATTCAGACTTCAGGGGTACTAGTTATTTACATCCCCAAGTCAAGGACAAGAAGTCAACATTTTAGTCCACATCCACTGGTTGCTGGCCTTGGAAAGGGTAAGGACAGCTCTGCGCTACAGTCCACGTGATGGCATTTTGTGCCCAGGTTAGGAGTAAAGTCTCTTCTCCAGCCTCACCCCAATAGATGCCAGGCTAGGGTGACTACATAGTCAATGCATCAAACTTAAGAGTTTAAACTAGGTCAGCATGGCCGAATGGATAAGAAAGCGGGTTTTTAAACATCTGTTGTGCTGATGCCAAGATAGGGTTTTCAACCCCTACACCAGACCGTTGGACTAAAATATTGACCTATCGTCCTTGACTGGTGACGTAAATTACAAGTACCTCTGAAGTCAGAGTGGGGTTTCCTGATGGCGAGGGACACTGTTAATAGGGAAAGCTAATATTCCACACACAAAATTCAGTCCAGCAGTACTAGAAGTAGTGTGTATGGACTACGCTTTGGTTCAAAGTGAGCGAGTGCAAACAAAACACACACAAAAAGAGTTAAAACTGAGTCTTCCAGGGGAACAACCAATCACCAACCTTGTTGTTTTCTTAACATCATTTCCTTAATTCATTTCTGCTTCCAGCTGTCCCCGAGTGTCCTTCAAGGCTTGCATCAAATCGTCCAGGCCATACAGCAGTATGATTACAACTCTGGACTGACCACCTACACCTCAATGGTGTCTCACAGCAACTTCTCCGAGATCTCCAACTTCATGCCGGCTATCAAGGTCTTGATGCAATCAGCTGCTCAGATGCAGGTGTATGTGCAATGAACCTGGCTAGAATTAGATCAGTTGGTTACAGTAATATAAGTTATTTCAATGTTGTAAATATCAACCTGTTGCAATAGCTCAGTGCAGGCTAGTCTATATCAGTGATTCTCAAATTTGTTGGTGTGGGCCCCTTCTTCCAGTTATTTGTTTTGTATATCAAATTATTCTCCTAGGTCACCATTGAAAATAGCAATTTAAAATTATGTTGGAAAATTATCTTTCTGTGTTGGCAATTTATTATGTGACTGGCGAGCATGAGAAACAAGAGACACATACATAATTGAACATTTTAACCAGAGTATTTATCACTGAACAAAGATACTGAAAACAACTATGAAAACACAACCTTTTTTGTCTGTTTTGTGTCTCTTCTCTTATTTGTCATACTTCCTAAACAAATTTTATGTTCAAGATTCTTTGTGTATTTTATCCCAACATTCATCTCCCTCTGTTGACGCTCTTCTTTGATGGATCATCTCCCTTTATTGGCACTCTTCTGTGCTTGGATGCTGAGGTCTATGGCGAAGGGCTAGTGAACACAATTCATAATCCTGCTTACCTCATTAGAAATACAACTGTGGGCAATTTAGAAGCAGACTGTCTTGTGCTGGTTTTGATGCAATTTTTGGTACAAAATTCGAAGCACAGCTGCAGATGATTTGGCAGCAAACTGTCTTGCGCTGGTCTTTTATTAAATGGTATAGGTGCCCGTTGTTCAGAAAGCAGTGGCAAACTACTGAATGCAAACTTGCCAAGAAATCACAACAGCAAAAAAAATGCAGGTGTTGACTGTGACGTCCTATAATGGATATACAACTATTTTTGTTTACCATTGTTTGTGGAGGGAAATGTCATGCTGCTTTTTTTTTCTCCTATTGCTAGACTTCTGTATGCAGCACTGTTTAGTGATGATCCTTGTACACACCAAACTATATGATTTACTGTTATTTAATATAGACTTAACACAAGTGATGGCTCAACATGCTTCTTGAAATAGCTTCTGATCTTGCCTCTGTTTAACAGATTTAGAATTCATCGTTGGCATTTCTTTTCTGTTGTTTCAGCTTGACTGGTATGTCTTATCCAGTGCCAGCATTTTTTATCCACATCTTGATTGACTGGAGTTTATCTAGCCTCCATGAGTATTACGTTGGTGATTTTGTTCTACCATTCCCTTGTAAGCTCTCTGTTCTGCTAAGACACTAAGCTCTCTGTTCTGCTAAGACACTAAGCTCTCTGTTCTGCTAAGACACTAAGCTCTCTGTTCTGCTAAGACACTAAGCTCTCTGTTCTGCTAAGACACTAAGCTCTCTGTTCTGCTAAGAACCTTTAAATAAATGAATTTGTTAGTAATTGTAACATTGGTGATTCTGTTGTACCATTCCCTTGTAAGCTCTCTGTTCTGCTAAGACACCTGTAAATACATGAATTTGTTAGTAATTGTTTTTGTTAATTCTATGTGTTTCTGATTTATACAGCAGTACTGATTTGAAGTTGAATTTTATAAGTTTGGTACTGGTTTAAGATGTGATTCTGCAGAGATTTGACTTGGGGAAGAAAATTACAAGCACTTCAGATGTCAGAGTGGGTTCACCTGATGGCGAGGGACACTGGTTATAAATATGAAAAGCTAATCCCTGCACAAAATCAGTCCAATGTACTCACTGGTAGTAGCAACAGCTAACAGTAGTAGTCTCACGTGTGTGGACTATGCTCAAGTTCACTGTGAGCGAACAAAAAAGAAACGAATTCAGACAAACACGAGATACTGCAGTACAATTGTTACATGTCAGCCAGTGAAGCAGGACAGATTGTCATGGTTTTGGAATCACTTATGTAGATTGCCATACACACCAGTGTTCTTGTTTTGTTTTTGTTTTTAACTCGAGAGAATGCGTGCAGTGGACTGATTTTTACATGTGGGTTAGCTTTCCCTATTCTCCCTCGCCAACAAGCAAATCCATTCCTACTTCAGAGATACTTGTAATTTACATCCCCAAGTCAAGGACAAGAAGTCAACATTTTAATCCACAGACCGATGTAGGTGTTGAACCTGTTATCTTGGCATCATCACACCAGATGTTTAAAACTTAACCACTCTTATCCATTCAACCATGCTGACCTCACAGCAGAGTTAACTGGGACATGTCTGTATCTCTTGTATATGATCGACTGGCAAAACTGGACAGATCTCTACAACAGAATGATTCAGCACAACTTATCAAATGGCTTCCAGGGTATTATGGACAATAGATCACTCTGATCACGTGAAGAACCATGTTTCTCATCAACTTCCTGGAGAAGATAAGATTGGAATATCTGTATCATAGGTTGAAGATTGGTTCATCAGGTGTCTGTGTGTGCGTGACACTCATCCCAGAATGACCAGGTGTTTACTACGGTCCTGCCCAACTAACAGTTATGAAAGTAAAACGTATGCATCATTTACTGTGGAGTTATTAACGTGGAGGCCTGAGTTCTAAGAAGAATTAAAGTGTCATTTCAATAAGGTAAGAAAAGATGAGAACACAGGAAAGGCAGAGAAGTAAATACCTGGATGGCTTGGCCACATGGTATGGTTGAGACAACTACACTGAGCTGATCTACGACTCTGGTGATCGCGTTAGATGGCAAAACATGACCATCCATGCTTAATGGCATGGCACATGATGATGATGAAGAAAGGATGAAGGTGAAGAGCATATTATGGATTTTCTGCCCAGGTTATGCTGGTGTGCGAGGAAATGAACATGCTGATAGACTGGCTGCTGTTGCTCCTCTGGGCGGCCAGCTATATTATGACAAGACTGATGTGGTGAAGGCTCTCTGGGATCGAGTGGGAAATGCAGCAAAGCAGTTGGTCCACATCTGAAGAGGCTGACTCATTTGGGTGGAGCAGAGGGTCTGGATGATACTCAGTGCTGGGGAGGGGGGAAGCAGGTAAATGTTCAATCAAGCTGCTGCTGGTACCACCAGTAAGGGAACTCTTTTGTTGGCTACTGAAGAAAGAGATGGAGCATGTATTCGGGTGTACAAGGGAATGGGCAGGCTGACAGGCTTGCAGGTAAGGCTACTGTGGAGGGCAGATGAGCCATGGACCTGGCTGATATACTGAATGTTGTACAAGAAGTAAATCATTCGCAAGAACCAGGTGATGACTGAATCTACAACCATGGTCAGACTGCGAAAGCAGCAAGTTGAAAGCTGTGGCCAAACAAGAACACTAGGCAGGAAGCCAAAGAAGAGTAATAAACCAACACAGAACTGGTGTCGTGAGCCGCTACACGCTGCGGGATTTACTGAGGAGGGGATCGGAGCACTTATGGACTGAATAGTTCGATGTGCAATGAGGATGATCTGTCAACTAACTAACAAGTCCCAAGTGCAATTATGTTGATTCTTGATTTCACTTTCATAGACAAATAAGATCAACAGAACTGTAAAGGGCCAACATTGTATACTGCTTGGGAATCACTGATATAGACCCTCATATATAGGCATGTTGGTCAAACCACCTTCAGTCTGCATCTCTTGCAGTTTGAATATAACATGTCATTCACACAGGGTACATTATTGTCAGGGAGGTGGCATCAGAAAGTATATCTGTGTGGTTCGTGATCAAATTGTTGTTTCCCTTGTGTCATATCAGACATATTGCTATCACAGATAAGCAAGCATGCAGAGTGGCATGGTATGTTTATAATGATTGTTTGTAGATATCACCAGAAAGTAAGATTTGTTTTGTAGCGGCATTTAAAAATAAAATTGTCTAGTAGCAATTTTTTGCTATGAGTCTGTGATGTGAAAGGTCATCACATGTTGTAAGTCTGAATGCATGGAGTAATAGGTGACCCGTCTTTCCCTCATTTAGCAGGCAATGAGCCCAGAGGTCGAACCCTCTGATCATGCTCATGGCATTATCAGTGCAGTTCCCTATCAACTTTGCTAATGCCCCTAATTTACATAAAGCATGTCCGGAAGCAGGAATCAGCTGTGGGTCTGTGATGTGATAGGTCGTCAGATTGTGTTGGCTTGAGTGCATGGGGGCATAGGTGGTCAGGCTTCCCTTCACTTAGTGAGATGACACAAGGGTTGAACCCTCGTCCACCCGCACTGACGACATCAGTATAGCTCCCTATCAACTATGAGCAAGCAGCATTTAGGTAGTGTCATATTTCTTGCCAAGTTGAATTTATCACATAATTTGCAATTTCTTCACAGTGAGAGGTGACACAACATGTCACAGTTTTAGGTAATCTCTTCACAGTGAGATGTTACACAACATATACAATAGGTCACACAGTTTGAGGTAATCTCTTCACAGTGAGATGTTACACAACATATGACACCATGTCAAACAGTTTGGGGTAATCTTTTTGCAGTGAGATGTGTCACAACATATACAAGATGTCACAGTTTGAAGTAATCTTTTTACAACGAGAATTTAACAACACATACACAATGACAGACAAGCTCTTCACGGTGAGAGGTGTTACAACATGTCACAGTTTGAGGTAATCTCTTCACAATGAGAAGTTACACAACACATCAAACAGCTTAAGGTAATCTCAGCACAGTGATAAGTGTCACAACATATACTAGACAGCGTCCTATAGCCATTGTAAATAGTAGAACCGACTCTGATCTTTCTTCAGCAGTGATGTAATGTGTTTTCTTTTGTTTATGTGGAAACTTTAGAATGACCCCTAGAACCCTCTTCTTGTTTTGTTTATATAAAAACTTTAGAATGACCCCTGGAACCCTCTTCGCAAGTAAAATTTATTACATTTCATTAATTTGTTCATAATGTTTATTCTTCTACTCCTCGGTGTTTAGGTGTTTTATGGTTTTGTTCTGTTTCTTCCTCTTGTCTTCTTGTTGTCCAGCAGCCATATCTGCTACTTCTGGCCGACCCGATCCTCCAGCACTTCATTTATGAGACCTAGACTACTTCCCCTGTCCATGCTTAATCTCTCTATCAGATTTCAGAAAGGCAACCTGTTTAGAGGATTGTTCATAATTAGGTCAAGCATCCTTTACTCACACTTCTTCTAAAGTTCTGCTGTATTCTAAAGTTCTACTATATGATCTGGATTTTAGAGAGAATGGCCATGGTCATCGAGCAGTATGGTCACTGCCAACAAGAAAAACAAAGGCAGACTACTCTCTTTACATATTCCTAGTAAATCTTGAATTCGACAACTCACAGAGTTCCAGATCCAGGATTCTGGTGATTGTGAGATGGTGAACCATACCTGTCAGCATGATGATGATGAACCTGTTTCCAGTATCACTATTTGGAGGTGGAGTAAGGTTTTAGTGAGCTCTGGTTCATTAGCATATTTCAGTAGAAGTGAAAAGTATATTCCAAAGAGGGTGGGAGCAAGTACAAAACCCTGGTCTATCAAGCCTGTGTCCTTAGTATGCCTCTTTCTGGCAGTGAAGCATGGTCAACGAACGTACTCACACCAAGAGAAACTTTTAAAAAGCTTTCATATGCAGTGTCTGCAAAGAATACTTGGTATTAAGTGGCAAGACAAAATCACAAATACTGCAGTTGGAAAGATCGGGTAGTGTCATGATTTGTTCCATGCTCAGTCATCGTAGACTTAGATGGATAGAACACATTAGGAGAATGGATGATGGTAGAATACCAAAGGACATCTTTTTTGGTGAATTACAGATGGATAAAAGATCTTGGGATCGGCCTCTACTACGAAAGATGTGTGTAAGCGGGAGATAGTTGATAAGGAGTTGATATTGCACCTCGGGAGCATGTTGCAGCTGATCATGTTGTATGGAGGGCAAAGATCAGAACCGTAATATACACAAAGGAGAAAGTGATTGCAGATAGGTCACACTGAGCATTTTAGATGTATGATGGTGGAAATCACCATGTGATCATATGCATCCATTGTGGAAGAACATTTACAGCGTGAATTGGTCTGATCAGTCACATTCGCTAACGCCATGGGTTGTAGTTCTTATGCCTTTTTTTTTAAGCACAATATAAAAAAACTATTGTCTGTCAAGACGGCCAGGTACTGGTACAGATTTATTGGCCCTGATGCAAGCAGTCAAGTTATGATTCACCAACTGCACTCATCTCTTTTGGTCTGTTACATTTATCAATGAAACGGTCAAATGGCCAACTAAATGGTGAAGGTTGGCTGCAGTAGATCGACAATACTTTGCCTCACTTTGGTTGTACACTCAAGCAGACTGCTGTTCATCAATTTGTTTATGTTAACATCCCACTTGTATTGTTGTCTATCTCTTGCTCACCTATCTTCAACATTTTCTTCCAGTGTGGTATTTATTATAATGTCATGACTTTTTAATGTGGTCAAGTTATTTGACTTGTCACTTTGCATTACTTCCATCAGCTCCCTTTCAATCTCTAGGTTCTCTAATAACTTTTATATTTGTTTCTGTGAAATATAACCTATTCATCTTGAATATACATTTCCAGGCCTCATTTCAGTGTTAATTATACACACATTGAAGTCTGATCTGATTAATTTTGTCTACATTGTAAATTTAGTTGTGTAAGTAATCCTATCAAACTTACTAATGTAAACTTGCCCAGAAATCATGAACCGCCAAAAAATTATGGGGTTGACTGCTATGTCCTGTAAAGGATCTGCAACGACTTGTTAATGAATCTTATATTACCACGCAGAAGTCCTAGAGATCTTAAGGGCAACCCTACACCATCATATGGGCAACCCTACACCATCAAATTAGGATCATTACATCTCTTCTTATGGGCAACCCTACACCATCAAATTAGGATCATTACATCTCTTCTTATGGGCAACCCTGCACCATCAAATTAGGATCAGTACATCTCTTCTTATGGGCAACCCTGCACCATCAAATTAGGATCAGTACATCTCTTCTTATGAGCCACAGTGGCGTCATGGCTACATGCTTGTCTGTTGGCAAGCTGGGCGTGGGTTTGAATGGGGTGGATTATTCACAAGTCGACCCAGGCTAAAATAGGTACCAGGAAATGTTTTGGGGAGTCAAGTGACCAGCATAATACTGACCACATCATCCACCAAGTGTCCATTGGTCTATACAAATGTGGGTCAAGCACCACATGCCCCAGTACGACATAAGGTGTGTGAAAGGTTCCTTCCACTTCTCAAGTTCTCCAACCCATCATTCAGCTTTCATTGACCAAACTTTGAACCAGGCATTTATTTCTATAATGTTGACTAGCTGGTTGATATCAACCTGAACACAAATTTCATCATGACACTTCTCTTTTATTTTGAACAAAGCTTTCATTTCTCAAATGTGAACTAAATAAAATAAGACATTGACACACAGGTATGGTTAATCATTCTTGTGTTCAGGTTTATTCTGCATGTTCATTAGTTTATGTTTTCTACTTGTAATGTCTCTTGTGTAATGTATATTGAAGTCTGTATTTTTTATATGTTTGTTTCATTTCAGGAACATGATATGTCTATGTTAACTTTTGCAATAATTTGGAAATTGGTTCAGTCCTTTGTTTTTCAATTGTTATTTTTTAAATGACGGTTTGGGTGCTTGCTGTGTTTTTGTTTCCATCTTTAGGGTTTCTGTGATTGTTTTCTTGCATAATTAATATTGTTTAAGAAATTGAAAGAGCTGAAGTGTAAGTTGAATTTCTTTTCAGAATGAGTTATTGTGGACTCTGCCAGCGTTACATTTGTTCATTTTTTTTTCTTTTTTTTTTTTCTTCATAACTGCGATTGACACATGTAGTATGGATCCATTTGACTGGATAGATACTTTTACATTTTAAGGTAAAGACTAAACATAAGATTCTTAGCAATGTTTACGGTCTGAACAATTTAAATCATGGCCTTTCATGTACTGAACACAATGGCTGAAATAAACCTTTGAAACAAGTTGGAAAATGAGGCTTATATTATATGTTCAGCAAAACTGAAACTTAACGTGTTGGTATAGTTCTTGTCATTTTCTTCTAAGAAGGTTGTTTCACAAATGGCATTCTTAGTCAACGATTGTTGAGTTGGCAATATTTTCCAACTTATATCACTGAAACAAAGTTTTTTGTCAGTCAACAGATGTTTTCCATTGAGTATATACCATTTTATCTTTGGGCATGTCATGAGAAGAGCTGGAGTATGTTGTCACAATGGGAAGATTGGAGGGGAGGGAAGGCAAGGAGAGATCAAGAGAAAAGATGGCAGACAGTTTGACATGGCATGGATGAATGTGAGTGTCAGAAATGGCAGCACAAGAGACTGAAGTCTGTGGACAGATACGATCACCAGTGCCACATGGCATGGACTTTAAGAAAAGAATATTACATTTGGTATCAGCCTATGTTATGGTTTTGTGCAAAACACATTTTGTAGCTGTGTTATTGATTTAAAAGAAGATCATTTGAAATTCTTTTTTAAAAGTTTTCAGCCTGAAACGGAAGTTTCAGATTACGTGGTGTCCTTACATGATGTTTTTTGAAATACGGCAGGGCCATTACATGTATCAAACATGACCACGAGTGTGTATTTCATTCATGCATTGAGTTGGTCAGGGTTTGCTGTAAATATATTGTTGCAGTAAATATATTGTTGTAGTTAGCTGTCATTTAGAAACAAGATCACACACTTCACCAGCAGGCTCTGTTACTGGCTGTTTGTGGTGTTGTATATTTATGTTTTGAAGGTGTCTTGTTGCATCTGTCCTTACCAGTTTTGATTTGTTTGCTTTGTATAGTTGCTTGGTATTAACATCTTGAGCTCCTTCATCACCCAAATCATGTTATGTTATTTTCAACCTGACCAAAATGCTGGTTCTTTTGTAAAATTCACAGTTGCTATCAGTGTATGAAGAAATATGCAATTTATTTAAACTAGTGTAGAACAGATTACATGGTCCCAAAGCTGGCAGCAATGTCCCTCTGAGAAATGATAAAAAGATCAGGGGATTTGTAAATTTGTAGTGGACTAAATAGCAAGAACCACAGGTATGCAGTGTTTTAAGAAAATTGTTTATTTATGAAATGAATGAAAACGATGGTTTGGTTGTAGAATGTGCTGAGAGCAGCCTAACATAATAGTAGGCCTCTTTCAGTCCTGAAGGACTATAGAGTTGTGCCGCTTGGGAGGTGCCTGGCAGCACCGCTGGTGACTGTATAGTCAATGCGAGAGTGACAATCTCTGTCACAGTTTCCGTATCTGTAAGACGAGGCAAGTCCCGCAGTAAGTGACTGCGCTTTGAGCCTGTGCCGCCTATCCTCAGTTTGTTGGATCAGATTGCGCTCAGAGAGCACCAGTCCGTTTCATACATCTCTTCTCCAGGAGCATCTGTCTGTTGCAACTCTCTCCCACGTGTCTGAATCTATTCCAATGGTTTTCATATCTTGTTTACACACATCCCTATATCGCATTTGGGGTCTTCCGGTTGGCCTCTTTCCTGTGGCTAGTTCTCCGTAAAGGAGATCTTTGGGAATACGTTCATCCTCCATTCGAGATATGTGGCCCAGCCACCGAAGGCATCTCTGCTTGAGGAGGGTGTACACTGTTGTAATATCTGCTCTTTCAAGCACCTGTTTGTTTGTTATGTGGTCTTTCCATGTTATGCCCAGGATACGTCTCAGACATCTCATGTGGAAGGAATTCAACTTCCTTTCCTGTCTTGAGTACAGGGTCCAGGATTCAGACCCATAGAGTAGTGTGCTAACAACACAAGCTTTATATACTTGAGCTTTTGTATGCTCTGTTAGTCATTATTCTCCCAAACGCTTTTAGCTAGCCTGGAAAATGTTGTGGCTGCCTTTCCAATGTGTCTGTCGATTTCTGTCTCTAATGAAAGATTATCTGATATTGTCGACCCCAAATACACAAACTCGTAGACGACCTTCAATTCGTAATTCGAAATTTTGATTGACGGAGGCGCACCAGCATCTTGTTCCATCACCTGTGTTTTATTTAGGCTAATGGTGAGCCCAAAGTCTTTGCAGGCGGCTGCAAAATGATCTATGAGCCTTTGGAGATCTTCTGCTGTATGAGTAGTCAGTGCTGCATCATCTGCAAAAAGTAGTTCTCTTACGCATCTTGATCTTATTTTGGTCTTTGCCTTGAGTCTTGATGGGTTAAAAAGTTTGCCATCAGATCTTGTGTGGAGGTATATGCCTTCAGTGGCAGTCCCAAATGCCTGCCTTAAGAGAACACCGAAGAAGATACCAAAGAGTGTAGGAGCAAGCACGCAGCCCTGCTTTACTCCGCTGCTGATGCTGAATGACTGGGATGTTGAGCCGTCAAATAAAATTGTCCCCTGCATGTTTTCGTGGAATGATTTCACGAGAATAAGAAGGGTGGGTGGACATCCAACCTTTTCAAGGACCTTAAAAAGGCCGCTTCTGTTTACGAGGTCAAATGCCTTTGTGAGGTCGATGAAGGCAATATATAATGGCTTCCTCTGTTCTCTGCACTTCTCTTGGAGCTGCCGGAGTGAGAAAATCATGTCGTGGACCTGTTGGGTCTAAATCCGCACTGCGATTCGGGGTAGATCCTTTCAGCAAGAATGTGTAATCTTTTAAGGATTGCTCTGGCTAAAATCTTGCCTGTAATGCTGAGTGGGGAAATGCCGCGATAGTTGTTGCAGTCGCTTCTGTCACCTTTGTTTTTATAAAGTGTAACGATGTTTGCGTCTTTCATATCTTGTGGTATTGATTTTTCTTTGCAGCAGAGCTGAAATATTGCATACAGTTCTGGGATGATTGTTTCTTTGCTACATTTTAAAATTTCAGGTGGAATACTATCTTTTCCAGGTGCCTTGCCGGATTTGAGAGAGTCTAGTGCTTCGCTGATTTCTGTGAGGCAAGGTTCATTATCCAGGGCATGCATGGCAGACTGTTGATCGATGGCTTCCAGAGCTTCTTCGCTGACAGTGTTATCCACTGAGTATAGCTCTGAGTAGTGTTCTACCCAGCGATCCATTTGTTTCGCTCGATCTTTTATGATTACCCCCTCAGTTGACTGTAAAGGGGCCATCTTATTTTTTGATGGACTGACAGCTTGCTTGATGCCCTTGTGCATTCCTCTTATATTTCCAGTGTCTGCACAAGTTTGAATTTGAGCAGAGAGCTGTAGCCAGTACCTGTTCGCACATCTTCTTGCCATCTGTTGTACTCTATTTCTGACCTTTCGCAATGCCTGCAGTGTTTTCTCTGAAGGTGATGTTTTATACATTGAGAATTCATGTCTCTTTATCTCCAGGACTGGGAGCATCTCTTCAGAGTGTGCTTCAAACCAGTCGGTTGACTTAGTTTGCTTCTTTCCAAATGTTGATAGTGCTGTATTGTAGATGGTGTCGCGAAAATGACTCCATCTCTCGGTGGAATTTCCGTTTGTGGGGCCAGGCAGAGTATCCGCTAGAGCCTGCATGAATTAGTTGACCTTAAAAAGATGTTGTTTCTCTGGTGTTTCACTGACTTCTTTGCTAAGGTCATCATAGAACTTGTCTTTAGATTCTGATGCTGCAGTTAGTGTTGGGGCGTAGACGCTTATAATACTAACTGGGCCAGCCTCTGTCTGGAGTTGGAGCTTCAATATTCTTTCAGTGCCATCACTTGGTGGTATAATGGAATTAAGCAGCTTGTTTCTGATAGTGAAGCCAACTTCATGCTCCCTGGTCTCTCCGCACGGCTTGCCATGCCAGTAGAAAGTGAAGTCCCTCTCCTTGATGCTTCCAGATTCTTGGAGTCTGGTCTCTTGCAGGGCGACAATGTCTATCCCAAGTCTTAGTAGTTCGTTGTTTATCACTGCAGTTTTGCGGGCATCCACAATCTCGTTTAGATCGTCTGAGATGCCAGGGGTCATGGTTCTTACGTTCCATGTTCCCAGCCTTAGGGCCGGTTGTTTTGTTTTTTTCTTGTTTGCTAGGTGTATAGATTGAGGTCCATGTGTCAGGATTTTTCCCTAAGCTCCACACACCCTCAGGAGCAGATGAACTGTGGCGAGACAACACCTTATTGACAGGCAGGCGGTAGCTGTCTAGTGAAATACGATGATCTCTCCCACCGTCGGAAGTAGCCCCTGGCGCCTTGCTCTACGCCAATCAAGCATTAAGACTTATAACCGGCAAATGCTGCTTCCCGTGTTGTGTCACTGCTTTACGCGGTGCTGAAGTGACCTCTTCAGGGCACAAGCCTGGGCAATGAAAATTGGAGAACCAGCTGTTGCCCAGTAGCAAGTTCTCCCTCTCCACGTCGCCGATGTTGACCAAGGGAAAGGCAGTAACCAAAGCAACTTGGCATCGGTGCTGTCACAGGAGTTGCCAGAACTATGTTGTTTACAACATGGACTTTAGGGACTCCATCTCCGGATATGTCCTCAGGGTTTACTCCCGAAGCCTTTCCCATATGGGTATACCAGCAAGGCAGCGGAGCCTAACATAGTGGCTAGTGTACTCACTGTCTCTGTGCTCCTGAGTTCAGATTGCCCTAAAGGTGTCATTATATTCATCATGACCACATGAAAGTCCCCTGAACCCCATAAAATAGGTACCAGAATATTTTGGGGCAGATGAGGTGACTGACATGATACTGACCACATCATCCCTCGGGTGCCATTTGGTCAAGATAATACTAGCCTGGTGCCATTTGGTCAAGATAATACGAGCCTGGTGCCATTTGGTCAAGATAATACGAACCTGGTGCCATTTGGTCAAGATAATACGAACCTGGTGCCATTTGGTGAAGATAATACGAACCTGGTGCCATTTGGTCAAGATAATACGAACCTGGTGCCATTTGGTCAAGATAATATGAGCCTGGTGAAACTTGCCCAGTATACCATGGATCCCCATTTGGTCAAGATAATATGAGCCTGGTGCCACTTGCCCCATTTGGTTATAGATGGAGTACAAAATATAAAGTTGTCAGTGGTCAACCTAGACCGCATGGTCACATTTACTCCTTACATATATCTTCTGTCACATGATGTCGTAGTGACCAGGTCTTTAACTGCCTTCTCAACTCGAATGGGCAATTATATCTCTTCCACAAACCGTCATCTCTAATGGTGTTTGTCATTTCATGTGTTGGTGTCTTCCCATGCTAGGAAACAAGATGACTAAAGGTATATTTTCTCACCAAATCCTTTGTCTCTTTTTATCCTGCATTGCACTAGAGCAAATTTAAAATGACTGGAAGTTTACTTCTCTCTTTACCCTATCTAGAATTGACAGGTCTTTTTTCAATTTTGATTGTTCCTTTAGTTAACTGTATTTGGCTGGTATTTTTTTCTGTATGTTGTCTGTTTTACAAGTATTGTTTGTGTTGTTGCTAGTGCAGCCAAAGTTCACTATATTATACTTCAGAAAGCAACTCATTGAATAAAATTATAGAGAAAGAACACAATGATCTGGTGTGTTTCCTTGCTAGGGTTGGGCGCTTGTACAAGTGTTAGGTCAGGCAAGTTGGGTGTCGGGTAACAGCAAGGTGTGTGAGTATTCTTACAGCTAGATGTGCGTGTATTATATATATACATGATCGCTGACCAGGTGGTTAAATGTTTGATCAAGTCTACAATGAACATATTCTGTGTTAAATGTGAGAATAACTTCTTTAGACTTGATTTGAGTGTTGCATTGTTGTTTTTTCTGATGCCAGATAAATACCATTAATTTTCCTGAAGCCAGATAAATACCATTCATTTTTCTTACGACAGACATTTAATTTCCTGATGTCAGATAATACCATTAATTGATCCTTCTTCTTTTGTCATGGGGGTGTAGAAGAGACGGCTTGTAATTGTATGTGTGCATCCATTACTCTTTCCCTCCTGGGAACACATCAGACCATTATGCTGGGTCTAGTGCATTCTTCTTCTGCTTTGTATCCTCTTTTGGAGAAAAGACCCTCCACTAACTCCTGCCAGACCATCCTATCTGCTGTCTCCTGCAGCTCTCTCTCTCTCTCTCTCTCTCTCTCTCTCTCTCTCTCTCTCTCTCTCTCTCTCTCTCTCTCTCTCTCTCTCTCTCTCTCTCTCTCTCTCTCTCTCTCTCTCTCTCTCTCTCTCTCATCACCATATTATACATCTCAGTCTTCAGTTCTCTTCTCCATTTAGGTATCCCTCTATTTCATGTGCTCTGTGGGTTCCAGAAAAGATTTTCTGGTTATTTTATTATGAGATTAATGTGTGGCCTCCTATTTTCTAGTGATTTTATTATCAGATGTGTGTGTCCCCTATTTTCTAGTGATTCATGGGACAACGGATACTCACGCAAACCTCAGGTCCTATATTGACATCATATTAATGCTGGACAACAGGATGCCTTCATCCAACATACAGGACTTCATGTTGGAGCTCAAGCCAACAAACACAAGCAAGCAAGCAAGCAAACATCAGATCAGTTTGTGTCCCCTATTTTCTAGTAATTTTATTGTCAGATCAGTGTGTGTCCCCTATTTTCTAGTGACTTTATTATCAGGTCAGTGTGTGTCCCCTATTTTCTAGTGATTTTATTATCAGATCAGTGTGTGTCCCCTATTTTCTAGTAATTTTATTGTCAGATCAGTGTGTGTCCCCTATTTTCTGTTGATTTTATTATCAGATCAGTGTGTGTCCCCTATTTTCTGTTGATTTTATTATCAGATCAGTGTGTGTCCCCTATTTTCTGTTGATTTTATTATCAGGTCAGTGTGTGTCCCCTATTTTCTAGTGATTTTATTATCAGGTCAGTGTGTGTCCCCTATTTTCTAGTAATTTTATTGTCAGATCAGTGTGTGTCCCCTATTTTCTAGTGATTTTATTATCAGATCAGTGTGTGTCCCCTATTTTCTGTTGATTTTATTATCAGATCAGTGTGTGTCCCCTATTTTCTGTTGATTTTATTATCAGATCAGTGTGTGTCCCCTATTTTCTAGTAATTTTATTATCAGATCAGTGTGTGTCCCCTATTTTCTAGTAATTTTATTGTCAGATCAGTGTGTGTCCCCTATTTTCTGTTGATTTTATTATCAGATCAGTGTGTGTCCCCTATTTTCTGTTGATTTTATTATCAGGTCAGTGTGTGTCCCCTATTTTCTGTTGATTTTATTATCAGATCAGTGTGTGTCCCCTATTTTCTGTTGATTTTATTATCAGATCAGTGTGTGTCCCCTATTTTCTGTTGATTTTATTATCAGATCAGTGTGTGTCCCCTATTTTCTGTTGATTTTATTATCAGGTCAGTGTGTGTCCCCTATTTTCTGTTGATTTTATTATCAGATCAGTGTTGTGTCCCCTATTTTCTGTTGATTTTATTATCAGATCAGTGTGTGTCCCCTATTTTCTGTTGATTTTATTATCAGATCAGTGTGTGTCCCCTATTTTCTGTTGATTTTATTATCAGGTCAGTGTGTGTCCCCTATTTTCTGTTGATTTTATTATCAGATCAGTGTGTGTCCCCTATTTTCTGTTGATTTTATTATCAGGTCAGTGTGTGTCCCCTATTTTCTGTTGATTTTATTATCAGATCAGTGTGTGTCCCCTATTTTCTGTTGATTTTATTATCAGATCAGTGTGTGTCCCCTATTTTCTGTTGATTTTATTATCAGGTCAGTGTGTGTCCCCTATTTTCTAGTGACTTTATTATCAGATCAGTGTGTGTCCCCTATTTTCTAGTAATTTTATTATCAGATCAGTGTGTGTCCCCTATTTTCTAGTAATTTTATTGTCAGATCAGTGTGTGTCCCCTATTTTCTGTTGATTTTATTATCAGATCAGTGTGTGTCCCCTATTTTCTGTTGATTTTATTATCAGGTCAGTGTGTGTCCCCTATTTTCTGTTGATTTTATTATCAGATCAGTGTGTGTCCCCTATTTTCTAGTAATTTTATTATCAGATCAGTGTGTGTCCCCTATTTTCTAGTAATTTTATTATCAGATCAGTGTGTGTCCCCTATTTTCTAGTAATTTTATTATCAGATCAGTGTGTGTCCCCTATTTTCTGTTGATTTTATTATCAGGTCAGTGTGTGTCCCCTATTTTCTAGTGATTTTATTATCAGGTCAGTGTGTGTCCCCTATTTTCTAGTGATTTTATTATCAGGTCAGTGTGTGTCCCCTATTTTCTAGTGATTTTATTATCAGGTCAGTGTGTGTCCCCTATTTTCTGTTGATTTTATTATCAGATCAGTGTGTGTCCCCTATCCAGCACCAGCAGCTTTTCCTCGCTGTATGATTGGCTGGAATCTGTTTAGCTCTCTCCCTGAGCTTGGCATCGGTGATTCTACCATACCATTATAGTCTTATTCTGCACAGGTTAAACAGTTAGTTGCATGACCTTTTCTATGGTATATCACAATCAACCCCAGCATTTATTTGCTGTGTATGATTTACTAGGCAGTTTTACATTCAGTAGTTTGCCATTGTTTTTGAAAGTCTGTCGCTCATACCATCGAAATCAATGCAAAGTTTTCTACTTCCAAGGTAGTTTCTGCAGCTGATTTGGAACCCTGGACCTGGTGTGTCAGAGAATTGTGAAGCTGCATTCACTAATCCCTAAGCCACAGGCGTTGACTATGTTCAGGTACCAGTTGAGCCAAGAATCATCATCATTGCACTCGAGGCATTCCCAGAAGCGCTCATATATCATCTTCAACAGCCAGCATAGAATCCCAATACTTCTTCTTCTGCTGCATTCATCTGGAGTTTTTTTTTCCCAGACGTAATTGCGTTGTGCCTGTATACAGCAGAGCTGCTTTACTTGCGCCTTTAGGCTGACACATCCGACTTCTGCGGGCATTTGTTGACTGGGTTAACCTTCCCGGGGCGTCCTAGTACTAATGGTGGTGCCTGTTACACAATCTGATTATATGTACAGGTACCATCGAGTATATTATGAACATTTGAAGAAGAGACATCAAAGATTGGTTAAATTGTAATACACAGAAATATCAGTCAGTAGCAATCCCATGCAGCTGCAGGCGATTTGGCAGCAGACCACCTTGCATAGTTTTTTTATGAAATGGTATGGGTACCAATCATTCAGAAAGCCATGGCAAACTACTGAACCAAGAGATCACAACAGCAAAATATACTGGCGTTGACTGCGCAATCCTGTAAAGGATATGCAACTAACTTTCTTTTAGCAATCACATGAGGCTATTGAAATAACAAGAGAGATTTTCTTCGTTCACCTTCAGTTGTCAGTATGATTGAATGCAAATAATGCAGCAGTCAACTTAAGCTTGGCAACATCTCCAGAGTTTGTCCTCAAATGAAGCGGGTAGGCCAAACTACTTTTGCATATGTGGACACTGCAGCAACAAATGTTTAGCTGTCATCTTGTCAGTTCCACAGTTACATTCTACAGTATCGCCTATCTATAGTTTATTAAACATATGGTATTTCAGCCTGTTGTCAGTTCCAGTTACATTCTACAGTATCGCTATCTATAGTTTATTAAACATATGGTATTTCAGCCTGGTGTCAGTTCCACAGTTACATTCTACAGTATCGCCTATCTATAGTTTATTAAACATGTGGTATTTCAGCCTGGTGTCAGTTCCACAGTTACATTCTACAGTATCGCCTATCTATAGTTTATTAAACATGTGGTATTTCAGCCTGTTGTCAGTTCCACAGTTACATTCTACAGTATCGCTATCTATAGTTTATTAAACATATGGTATTTCAGCCTGGTGTCAGTTCCACAGTTACATTCTACAGTATCGCCTATCTATAGTTTATTAAACATATGGTATTTCAGCCTGTTGTCAGTTCCACAGTTATATTCTACAGTATCACCTATCTATAGTTTATTAAACGTGGTATTTCAGCCTGTTGTCAGTTCCAGTTACATTCTACAGTATCGCTATCTATAGTTTATTAAACATATGGTATTTCAGCCTGGTGTCAGTTCCACAGTTACATTCTACAGTATCGCCTATCTATAGTTTATTAAACATGTGGTATTTCAGCCTGTTGTCAGTTCCACACTTACATTCTACAGTATCGCCTATCTATAGTTTATTAAACATATGGTATTTCAGCCTGTTGTCAGTTCCAGTTACATTCTACAGTATCGCTATCTATAGTTTATTAAACGTATGGTATTTCAGCCTGGTGTCAGTTCCACAGTTACATTCTATAGTATCGCCTATCTATAGTTTATTAAACATGTGGTATTTCAGCCTGTTGTCAGATCCACAGTTACATTCTATAGTATCGCCTATCTATAGTTTATTAAACATGTGGTATTTCAGCCTGGTGTCAGTTCCACAGTTACATTCTACAGTATCGCTATCTATAGTTTATTAAACATATGGTATTTCAGCCTGTTGTCAGTTCCACAGTTACATTCTACAGTATCGCCTATCTATAGTTTATTAAACATATGGTATTTCAGCCTGGTGTCAGTTCCACAGTTACATTCTACAGTATCGCTATCTATAGTTTATTAAACATATGGTATTTCAGCCTGTTGTCAGTTCCACAGTTACATTCTACAGTATCGCTGTCTATAGTTTATTGAACACTAGCTGACCCGGCCCAGCTTCGCCCAGTCCCTGGTGGGGAGCATCTCATTAAATTCATATAAGTAGTCATATAAGTTCTCGTTCCCGTTCCCGACTGTCTGTCTGTCTGTCTGTCTGTCTGTCTGTCTGTCTGTCTGTCTGTATGTCTGTCTGTCTGTCTGTCTGTCAACTTACAAAAAGCATTAGAAAGAGCACTTGAAAGATCTTTACATCTTCCCCCAACAATTAACTTGGGTAAATGGAGCGGCAGCAGCAGCAGAAGAAGAAAAAGGAGGAGTAGGAGGAGGGAGAAGAAAGAGGGGAGGGGGAGGAGGAGCGATGAGGCGGAGGGAGAAGGAGGAAGACGGAAAAGGAAGAGGAAGGAGGAGGAGTGATTAGGAAGAGGAGGAGGAGGGGAGAGGATTATAACGCATACGCCTTTAGATAACTGTCTGTCTATCTGTCTGTCTGTCTGTCTGAGCCGGCCCGGCTTCACCCAGTCCTGGTGGGGAGCATCTCATTTAATTCATATAAGTAGTCATATAAGCTCCCGTTCGCGACTATCTGTCTGTCTATCTATCTGACCCGGCGTGGCTTCACCCAGCTCCTGGCGTTGAGCGTCTCATTAAATTCATACAACAACACACACACAAAAATAACTTACAAGAATGTCCTTCCACACACCATCCATTATTTTTAATGAAAACTGTTTTTAATCACCAACACGACTGTAGATAACTTCTTTAAGCATAAAAGGATGAGTTACAATGTTATGCATTATGCATTATTTTTATGAAAACTTTGAAAATGCCTTAAAGATTATATCATTATTTATTATAACTCATATGCCGGTAAATAACTATAGACAAAGAGTTTATAAATATTTGAAAACGGTGCAACAATATGACTATAAGGTATATAGCAATGTTATTAAAAGTTATGCCCCTTGAAATAACTTTTCTAGAGTTAAGTCCCCTTGCTATATAGACATTATAATGAAAAATGGAATATTAAATAATATTAAGTAAGGAGCCGATTTTACACTAAAAAAATATGACAGTTGGCAGTGCGGGAATGAGAGGAAGACGTGTAGAAAATTTCATCTCAATCGAATGGACCGTTTGCGAACGCATAAAGGACATACAGACAGACATACATATTACATTCTTTTTTATATATAAGACTAGCTGACCCGGCCCGGCTTCGCCCAGACTCTGGTGGGGAGCATCTCATTTAATTCATATAAGTAGTCATATAAGTTCTCGTTCCCGTTACCGACTATCTGTCTGTCTATCTGTCTGTCTGTCTGTCTGACCCGGCCCGTCTTCGCCCAGACCCTGATGGGGATCATCTCATTTAATTCATATAAGTAGTCATATAAGTTCCCGTTCCGACTATCTATCTGTCTGTCTGTCTGACCCGGCCCGGCATCGCCCAACTCCTGGTGGGGAGCATCTCATTTAATTCATATAAGTAGTCATATAAGTTCCCGACTGTCTGTCTGTCTGTCTGTCTATCTATCTGTCTGACCCGGCCCAGCCCATGGTGGAGAGCATCTCATTTAAATTATATAAGTAGTCATATAAGATCCCGTTCCCGACTATCTGTCTGACTGTCTGTCTGTCTTTGGTAAATGTAGGAGGGAGGAGGAGGAGGGAGGGATTAGGAGGAGTAGGGTGGAGGAGGGAGGAGGAGAACGCAGGCAGAGGAATGTGAAGGGAGGAGGTAGAGGGAGGAGGAGGAGGAGGAGGGAGGAAAAGGGAGGAGAGGAAGAGGGTAGGAGGAGAAGAAGGGAGGAGGCTGAGGGAGAAGAAGGAAGGAGGGAGGAGGGGAGAGGAAGAGGGAGGAGGAGAGAGTTCGCCATTCCGAATTCATACTCGTCTAGTTCTTCCCTTCTACACGACTGTAGATAACTTCCTTACACATAAAAAGATAAATTGTTATTGATATTGCCGTGGCATGGAGGAATATCAGCAGCAGAGTTGATCCAAAAATCCAAAGACTGAGATCTACGGAGAGCCATGAACGCCTACGCCAGCCGGCACGGCACTTGATGATGATGATTGCCGTGTGACGATTCTGTGTAGTCACGTCATTTTCTTCCCTTTCCCTAGCGTTTTGGTTCGGGGATTCTTTCATCATCATCATCATATATTTACGTACGTATTTTGGGAGGGGGAGGAGGAAGAAGAAAAAAAAACTATGACAGTTGACAGCTCTGGAATGAAAGGAAGGCGTGTAGAAAATTTCATCTCAATCGGATGGGCCGTTCGCGAACAAATAAAGGACATACATAGATACATAATACAGACAGACGATCCTAATCTTATATATAAGATATGGTATTTCAGCCTGTTGTCAGTTCCACAGTTATATTCTACAGTATCGCCTATCTATAGTTTATTGAACATGTGGTATTTCAGCCTGTTGTCAGTTCCACAGTTACATTCTACAGTATCGCTATCTATAGTTGATTAAACATGTGGTATTTCAGCCTGTTTCTGCATCTACCCGAGTGGCTAGAACATCGGGTTTCCATTTGGAAAACCCACAAGTTGGATCTTCGGTAAGGTGGTGGATATTTTTCTGTCTGGGGAATAAAGAAAACCCTAATCTGCAGTTTGTGGTGACTGCATTAACCAGGCGGCCTTAATTCCTCAGACTCAAGGTGCGACGCCCTCACTCCCCCCTTTCTGTCCAACACCACAAGGTACAATAGACAGTAATGACAGTATGACAGTGTCTTGTGTTGAGCCTGAAGATTGTTACTGGCTCTTTTTGGTTGAGTGGGTAAATGCATCATCTTTCTGGTGACCTAGATGCTCTAATTCCCGCTTGGTTCTATAAGTCCTTATAACTCTCTTGGCCTCGCCATAGGTTATGTCAATATCAGGCTGAGGTAGTCTTCCACCTTTCCTTGCCAAAGTCAGCCTCTGAGTTTCCAGGTATGTTACAATGTAATGGAATCCATTGTACATGGGAGATGATGTCTTCATTATATGACCTGCTTGGCAAGTATACATTTCCAAGACTAATTGTTTTCATCATCATTGATGTAGCTGTTCTCTGCAAACATAATCCGACAACAAGTCTCTCCATCCCTGCCTCATGTATCCACATGCCCAGTGTGTCTGCAATGTCCTATGTCTATCTTTGTGCCAGTTGACCCCAGCCTCTTCTTCCAGGAACCATGCCATCCATTGCTGCTCTTTTCCAGTGAAGTTTACTATAGGTTTACTATAAGTATTTCAGTTTCTGAGACATGCCACTGTTTATGAGCAGGTTGTCCTCTATGTTCAGATCTTGTAGAATGTCAGTATGTGTTTGTTTCTTCTTGATCCATGTATTCAAGAACTTGGCTCTTTCTTCTTTAGTGATTACAAAATGGTGCATGACTCACGGCGGTATGTTGCCACTCTCACCGGTATAATGCACTCACACCGGTATGTTGCCACTCACACCGATATGTTGCCACTCTCACCGGTATGTTGCCACTCTCACCGGTATGTTGCTACTCACACCGATATGTTGCCACTCACACCGGTATGTTGCCACTCACACCGGTATAATGCACTCACACCGATATGTTGCCACTCACACCGGTATGTTGCCACTCACTCCAGTATGTTGCCACTCACACCGGTATGTTGCCACTCTCACCGGTTTAATGCACTCACACCGGTATGTTGCCACTCACACCGATATGTTGCCACTCTCACCGGTATGTTGCCACTTACACCGGTATGTTGCCACTCACACCGGTATGTTGCCACTCACACCGGTATGTTGCCACTCACACCGGAATGTTGCCACTCACTCCGGTATGTTGCCTCTCACCAGTATGTTGCCACTCACACCGGTATGTTGCCACTCACACTGGTATGTTGCCACAGGTGAGATGCCTGTTCTCATAAATGTTTCTTTCATTTGTTTGCTGGCGTGGTGACTTAACAGGTTCATCCCTCGAGTCTACGTTAAGAGTTACAGTGCTATAATAATGCCCGAGTATGAATGTTGCTCATATTCCACAATTTTGGTGGATAATAGACCAGGTACCTTTTCTTTAGAGGTGTTTAGATGGCTTATACCTCCAAGTATTTATTCCTTCTGCAAGATACTGTCGTAATTTCAAGATGACAGATTCAAATTCTGTAAACTTGCCAAGAAATCACAAACAGCCAAACCATGCTGGGGTTGACTATGAGGTCCTGTAAAGGATATGCTACAAACTTTTTTGACATGAAACGAGTGAGTTTCCAGTGGGCAGAGATGAAAGTGATATTCTGAACGGGGACTTGCTGCATAAAGGTGATCTAGGCTCTGTGCACCAATCCATCATCAAGTAGAGAAAATGCTGAAAACTTGACATCACCACACAATGGGAATGTAGTAAGACTGATGCTATTAACTTAACATGTAGCACAGCACAAAGGAATTCTGTAACAACAACCAACGGTTATAGTTTCATTTATTTCATTTCAGATATACACGCAAGCTTTATGGATTACACCAAGGCATTTGATAAAGTGAAATATGACAAAACAGTCAACATTTTGGAGACAAATCTCATAGTAATAACCAATTTTGTTGGAAAAAGCAGCAATTAAAATTGGAATAACAGTGGGGAAAATTATGTGCATAAAAAGCACGGGTGTTAGAGGAAGAACTAAAGACATGTGGAAAAGAGAAGTAAAGACAGACATGAAGAGGACATGTCAGGGCTGTATGAGATAACTAAGGATAGGACGGTGAGCGTCCGTGTCCCCATGGGGGATACAGGGCAAAAGGAAAAGAAAGCAGGGAGTAAGACAGGATGTGTTTTTTCACAGTGCCTCCTAGCACTCCCTCTTTTTCTTTGTGAGGGTGGGGTGTTCAAATCCTCCACAGTGCCTCCTATCACTCCTCTTTGTGAGAGTGGGGTATTCAAATCCTCCACAGTGCCTCCTATCACTCCCTTTTTCTCTTTGTGAGGGTGGGGTGTTCAAATCCTCCACAAGACAGGGATTTATTTAAAATACCTACCTGGACTCCCAGGTTAACCTAAGCTAAGACAGGTACCAGAAAATGTTTGGGATGTAGAGGCAGCCAGTTTAATACAGACCACATCACCCATCAAGTATCGACTGGTTTATTAAAATACAGGACTAGAGTCACGCACCCAAACTGCCTCATGGCAGGTAAAGGGGTCCTTAACCCTAGAACTACCAGAATTTTTTAGTAACTAATGAACGAACTATTTAGCCCTAGAACTACCAGGAGTTTTAGTAACTAATTAATTAACTAACTGACAACCAAACGGAAATTATAGGTGTTGATATAATGATAAAGGACGTGAAAATAAGAATCTACAATCTGTATAGCCCAGCAGATAAGGACCTTACACTCTCAAACATGAAAATAACTGACACAAACTGCATTATTGTCGGAGACTTTAATAGCCGTTCAGAAAGATGGGGATACCCAGATACTGACAAAAGAGGAGATGAATTGGAGGACTGGGAAATAGACTCAAATCTCCATCTACTCAACAAAGCGGATGACACACCGAGCTTCTACTCCAGAAGATGGCTTACCACTTCTACTCCAGACTTAGCTTTCTGCACAGGAGACATCCTCCACAAAATCGATCGCCATGTGCTGGACCAATTAGCAGGTAGTGACCACAGACCAATCAAGCTTGAAATGAATATGGAGTATGTTCCACAGGAGCAAAAGCCCTTGCCCCGCTGGAATTACAAACGAGCAGATTGGGACAGATTTGCCATACTAACAGACAAATATTGTGAAAACATAAATACACGATATGGCAACATAAAGCAAATGGTGGAAAGTCTAAACAGAGCGATAATACAGGCAGCCACTGAGTCCATTCCAAGAGGAGCGAGGAAAAATTACAAACCATACTGGACTGAAGAACTACAAAGTATGGAGGACAAAGTTGAAGATGCCAGGAAGACAGCAGAGAGAGAACAAACAATTGAAGCAAACATCTCTCTCAAAGCCATCTCAGCAAAATATAAAAGAACAGTAAATCAAACAACAAGAGATTGTTGGAGGGAAAAAACAGAAAACCTGAATTTTGACAGGGATGGAAACAAACTATGGAAACTAGTGAAAGCCATGAACAATGAAGGACCTAGAAACAAACAAATAACAATTAAACAAGGAAATGCCTTGCTTACAGGCAAAAAGGCTGCAAATGCACTAATGGAACACTATGCAAATGCAAACCACATTGATATTACAACCGAACAGAAGAAAGCAATCAAAGACAAACAGATACATCATAGAAATACAGAGACAGCAGCAGAATATATGATGGCAAATCTAACAATGGAAGAAATGGAACAGGCAATGAATACCCTAAAAAAGAAGAAATCACCAGGAAAGGATGGAATCACAAATGAAATGCTAATAGAACTAGGCACCAAGGCAAAGAAGAAACTACTAGCAGTCCTAAATAACAGCTGGAAGAGAGGAATAGTCCCACAGGCATGGAAGGAAGCTATACTAATACCAGTCCCAAAGAAAGGAAAAGACCTGGAAGAACCAAATGGCTATCGACCTATCAGTCTACTTAGCTGTGTAGGAAAATTAATGGAACGCATTATCAATGGCAGGCTAACATGGCATCTGGAAGAAAACAAACTCTTAACACCACACCAAGCAGGATTCAGAAAATACAGATCCACTGAAGATCAAATAACCTATATAGCTCAGGAAATAGAGGATGCCTTCCAAGAGAAAAAGCACACACTAGCAGTCTGGATAGATTTAGAAAAAGCATTTGATAAAGTATGGAAGGAAGGACTGAAAGTAAAACTGCAAAACATGCATGTTTGTGGAAAAATGTATAAATGGATCAGCCACTACCTTGAGAACAGAACTGCCAGGACAAAAGTACAAGGACAAACAAGCAAAATGATGCTGCTGGAGCAAGGTGTCCCCCAAGGAGGAGTTCTTTCACCAACATTATTCCTAGCATATATAAATGACATCACAGAAAATTTTCCAGCCAGAGTACACACATCCTCCTTTGCAGATGACCTAGCCATATGGACATCTGAAGAATATATTAGTACAGCTAACAGCAGAATACAGCAAGCCTTATTAGCGCTAGAGGACTGGTCAAAATCATGGCTAGTGAAGATAAGTGAGGAGAAAACAACATGCACAGTGTTCTCCCTCTCAAATAAAACTCAGCAACCTAAGCTGGTATTGAATGGAAAAATATTGCGCCATGAAGAAAATCCAAACTATCTAGGAGTCACCTTTGATCGTCGCCTGACATGGAAGACACAGGTTGAGAAAAATCGAACAAGAGCAAGGCAGAGAATGGCAATCATGAAAAAGCTTGCTGGTACAACGTGGGGAGCAGATGAGAAAGTTCTCAAGAAGTTATATACTGGACGGGTGAGGCCAGTACTGGAATATGGCATTGCAGCTTGGGCAACAGCAGCTAAGTCAAACTTTAACAAAATAAGTAGAGTCCAAAACCAAGGAATGCGAATCATAACTGGAAGCCTGAAGACAACGCCTATTAATGAACTAGAAAAGATCACTTGTTTACAACCAATGCAGGATAGAAGAGATAGCAGAGCCCAGCAACAAGCAGAAAAATTTAGAAGATTGACAGACCACCCTATGTACAACAGATTTAATGGTTTTGGAAAGGGAAGACTGAAGCGTAGCAACTTTGTAGAAACTGCAAAACGAAGGATTAGGGCAGATCCTATACTTAACATATCAACAGTCAAGCCCATACACAATGCACACAACTTCCCAGCTTGGAGACAGCAGCAACTGCCTGAGATGATAGAAAACATTCCTGGTATTGAGAAAAAGAACACTCAGCATGAAACCGAAAGAAGAGAAATAACCCTAAACTACATAAAAGAACATTACCCAAGCAGGAATTGGACCCATGCATATACAGATGGATCAGCCAAAAATTCAATAGAGAATGGAGGAGGAGGAATTCTCCTAAATTTAAAAAATGGAGTGAAAAAAACACATTCAATGGCAACTGGAAAATTTTCAAGTAACTTCAAAGCGGAGGATAGAGGCTTTGAAAACTGCAGCAGAAATGCTCCTGATGGAGGAAAATAAAGAGAAGCAAATAGCTATCTTCACAGATGCAAAGTCAGCTGTCTCAATACTCAAGAGCAATAACAGCACAGAACTAACTGACCTAAGAGCAGCACTCCATGGTCTATGCCAGAAATCCAAAAAAGTTGTAATACAGTGGATCCCATCACATTGCAGTATACCTGGAAACGAAGAGGCTGACAGACTGGCAAAAGAGGGCGGACGACTACCACAGCCTGACATAGACATAACCTATAATGAGGCAAAGAGGTTGATAAAAAGCACTTATAGAACCAAATGGGAATCTGAGCATCCAGGCCATCAGAAGGATGATGCATATTACAAACTCGACCGAAGAGAACAAGTAGCAATCTTCAGACTCCGCACAGGACATAACAGGCTGAAATACCACTTGTTCAATAAACTAAAGATAGGAGATACCGATGAATGTAATTGTAGAACTGGAAAAATGACAGCAAAACATTTGCTGCAGGATTGCCCAACGTATGCAGAACAGAGAAAGATATTTTGGCCCACACCTGCTTCATTTGAGGACAAGCTCTATGGAGATATCAACAAGCTAAAGTTGACCGCAGCTTACTTAAACTACATACAGGTTGACATTTAAAGGTGCATGAAGATCCAGAGGCATGAAATGGAATATTGCTTGGATAGCAAATCCATTATGTGGAAAGTCCAAATAGAAAGCTCGCTGTGTGGGCTTCATAAAAGGTGGAAAAGTGTCCTAGTGGCACCAAATGGAATATTGCTTGGATAGCAAATCCATTACGTGGAAAGTCCGAATAAAAAGCCCATTGTGTGGGCTTCATAAAAGGTGGAAAAGTGTCCTAGTGGCATGAAATGGAATATTGCTTGGATAGCAAATCCATTACGTGGAAAGTCTGAATCAAAAGCCCACTGTGTGAGCTTCATAAAAAGGTGGAAAAGTGTCCTAGTGGCACGAAATGGAATATTGCTTGGATAGCAAATCCATTACATGGAAAGTCCGAATCGAAAGCTCACTGTGTGGATGTCATCTGCAGACTGCATACTTCTGGTTTCCGGAAGAACAGCCTATGGTGAACGGAAGGCCCAATATACGGAAGTGAGGCTAAGCAGCCATGTGCAGGACGTGACGATTCCTTGGGTGAGCCCAGTATCAGAGCGCTATGTATCGGCTCTGCAAGTATGGAAGCCTCCTTGGATGGCGGGGAATGCCCATGGTCTGCCCCTGCCTTCCCTTGAGGGCTGACCAGGATCTTTGGCTGTTCTATATGGGCCAGCTGGGATGGGGGATAACACCACAACAGTGAGAGTCAAACGTCCTAAGAAACCCCCGGGAAGGTTAACCCGGTCAACAAATGCCCGCAGAAGTCGGATGTGTCGGCCTAACGGCGCAAGAACACAGCTCTGCTGTAAACAGGCACAACGCAATCACATCCGGAAAAAAAAACTCCGGATGAACGAAGAAGAGGAAGAAATTAACTAACTAATGAGCTATTTAACCCTAGAACTACAAGGAGTTTTTAGTAACTGACTAACGAACTATTTAACCCTAGAACTACCAGGATTTTTAGTAACCTCTTAACTAACTAACTAATGAACTATTTAACCCTACAACTAGCAGAATATTTAGTAATTAATTAACTAACTAAATAACGAACTAATTAACTCTGGAACAGGATTTTTTAGTAACTAACTAACAAACTATTTAACTCTAGAACTACCAGGATCTTTTAGTAACTAATTAACTAACTAATGAACTATTTAACCCTAGAACTACCAGAATTTTTTAGTAACTAATTAACTAACAAAATATTTAACCTAGAATTACCAGAATTTTTTAGTAACTAATTAACTAACAAAATATTTAACCCTAGAACTACCAGGATTTTTTAGTAGCACTGGTTACATGGACCCCACCACTTAATACAGTTAAACTAAACAGTTTTTAATGCTCATAGTAAAGCACATTTTTTAAAAAGTAGAGAAAGCGAAAGTTGACACAGGCCCATTTGGACTCCATGGTAATTGAATTTCCAGGGTTAACTTTTAAGGAGTTGCAGTCGCTAGCACACTTGCCTGCCAGCCCAGCGGTCATGTGGTTCAATCCTTACTGAGGTGGATTTATTTATTTATTTTAATTGACCTGTCAACCTGGTCTAAAATAGGCTGCAAATATGCCTGGGAAGTTCAGGCAGCCGAAGGGAAACTGACCCATCACCCACTGGGAATACAGGTAGCTGAAGGGAAACTGACCCATCACCCAATGGGAATACAGGTAGCTGAAGGGAAACTGACCCATCACTCACTGGGAATACAGGTAGCTGAAGGGAAACTGACCCATCACTCACTGGGAATACAGGCAGCTGAAGGGAAACTGACCCATCACCCACTGGGAAGTACAGACAGCTGAAGGGAAACTGACCCATCACTCACTGGGAATATAGGTAGCTGAAGGGAAACTGACCCATCACTCACTGAGAAGTACAGGCAGCTGAAGGGAAACTGACCCATCACTCACTGGGAATACAGGCAGATGAAGGGAAACTGACCCATCACCCACTGGGAAGTACAGGCAACCAAAGGGAAACTGACCCATCACCCACTGGGAAGTACAGGCAGCTGAAGGGAAACTGACCCATCATCCACTGGGAACTACAGGCGGCTGAAGAGAAACTGACCCATCACCCACTGGAAAGTACAGGCAGTCAAAGGGAAACTGACCCACTGGGAAGTATGGACAGCTGAAGGGGAAACTGACCCATCACCCACTGGGAAGTACAGGCAGCTGAAGGGAAACTGACCCATCACCCACTGGGAAGTACAGGCAGTCAACGGGAAACTGACCCATCACCCACTGGGAAGTACGGGCAGCCAAAAGGAAACTGACCCATCACCCACTGGGAAGTACAGGCAGTCAAAGGGAAACTGACCCATCACCCACTAGGAAGTATGGGCAGCCGAAGGGAAACTGACCCATCACCCACTGGGAAGTACAGGCAGTCAAAGGGAAACTGACCCATCACCCACTAGGAAGTATGGGCAGCCGAAGGGAAACTGACCCATCGCCCACTAGGAAGTACGGGCAGCTGAAGGGATACTGATCCATCACCCACTTTGAAGTACAGGCAGCTGAAGGGAAACTGACCCATCACCCACTGGGAAGTACAGGCAGTCAACGGGAAACTGACCCATCACCCACTGGGAATACAGGCAGCGGAAGGGAAACTGATCCATCACCCACTGGGAATACAAGCAGCTGAAGGGAAACTGACCCATCACCCACTGGGAAGTAGGGGCAGCCAAAGGGAAACTGACCCATCACCCACTGGGAATACAGGCAGCTGAAGGGAAACTGACCCATCACCCACTGGGAAGTACAGGCAGCTGAAGGGAAACTGACCCATCACCCACTGGGAATACAGGCAGCGGAAGGGAAACTGATCCATCACCCACTGGGAATACAGGCAGCTGAAGGGAAACTGAACCATCACCCACTGGGAATACAGGCAGCGGAAGGTAAACTGACCCATCACCCACTGGGAATACAGATAGCCAAAGGGAAACTGACCCATCACCCATACAAATATGGAACTAGCAAGATATACCTAATGCACCTCAAGGAGTGTAGAAGGATCATTTACCTGTGCACTGAGTGTCGACTGGCCTGTACAAATATGGGGGATTTCACAAATGTACGCAGTACGCCTCATGGTGTGGAGAGCGGTGCTTAACATAATTTTAAACTTTATATTGAAAATATAACAATAAATATCAATGCTGCATACACATCAAAGCAAGAAGTGAAAGTGATAAAATACTGTGTAGACATAAACCAGCAACATGCCTTATGCAAAATTTTATACAAACTGAAAACATTAAATAAAACATGTTAATACTGCTTAACTCTTTTTGTCCCAGATAGTGTTGATTTAGATCTTTTAAACGTCAAAGAGTAATAATTTAAATCAAAAACTGTGTATGTATGAAAGAGTTACAATAATAAAATGGCACAGGAGAAGAAAGTCCAGAATGTTTTGTTTTGGACGTAATTGCGATATTTGCGTCTTTCGGCCGACACTTCCAACATCCATCTACTTCAGGTATTTGTTGACTGGGTTAACTTTCCTGGGTAAATGACCATCTGAATACAGTGAGTATAATACAACTGTCTGTAACAGAAAGACATTTATAAAGTGTATCATGTATGAAACCGGCCCTGCTGCTTAGGAAATATTGAAACAGATTCACAATTCCCCAACAGGCTGAGTCATGGGTTTGGAATCAGCTGGGGGTGATTTGAAAGCAGACCGCTTTGCATCCGCTGAGTTTATGTTTAGGCTGGTGATGTTTTCTCCATTGGTGTTAGGTATCTTATTGTCAACAGGTGCAAACTGAATTCCCAGCGGGGGTAGACTGTGCAAATCAGCAACCAGGTATTTCACAAAAGTTAACTCTACTGTCAAAAATTTACAGTGAATTATTATAGAGTGCCAATAATACCTAAAGGCATATGAGTGGTAACAGCCGCTGATACGCATTTATCCAGCCGAAAACATGCCAGGTAAGTTTCAAGTTGAACAAATGCCATTTCTGATTTATTGATGTGTTGTGAGCCCGATGATGAGGACAGAAATATCCCTGAAATGTATGTAGCTAAACTGTCACATGCTTGTTAAGTATGGCACACTGATGATGAGGACTGAAATGTAGCTAACTGCCGCATGCTTGTTAAGTCTGGCACACTGATGATGATAACAGAAATGTCCCTGATATGTAGCTGTCACATGCTTGTTAAGTCTGGCACACTGATGATGATGACAGAAATGTCCCTGAAATGTAGCTAACTGTCACATGCTTGTTAAGACATGCAACTAACTTCATAAATGTGTCTTGGCATCATAGATTCTCAGAACACAGAATCAATCTACAACTTTGACATCACATAAAGGAACATGCAACTAACTTCATAAACGTGTCTTCATTCACATCACGGATTCTCAGAACACTGAATCAATCTGCAACTTTGACGTACACAACACTCTCAATGTTTATTAATAAAAGTGCTTAAAAAACAATGCCGTACTCTCGCTCACGTTCTGTGACACACTGGACTGATTTCAGCCAATTATAATCCCAAGGGACCTATTGTGCCCTACCTAGATATCATAGAACAATGTATCAATTATAACCATCACACCGGCTAGATATCATAGAACAATGTATCAATTATAACCATCACACCGGCTAGATATCATAGAACAATGTATCAATTATAATCATCACACCGGCTAGATATCATGGTTTATCACTGGGTTCTCTGCAGCTGACGCCTGCAAACCAGACATCAAGAGCCCTTACTGTGAACCACCAAACCTTTCTCGTCCAACTATAATTCTCAAATCTCTCTGGAAATTCTATCTCATCCCAAACATTTCCACTTCATTCATGATGTCACAATAGTAATAATAATAACAATAATAATCACATGTTCCAAACATAGACAGTAATGAAGACAATAATAATAACAATACCTTCCAAACATAGAGATTCAGACAGAAAGAAATGGGAAAGCTCAATTGCAAATAAAACAACCTAAATATACATTTCATACAACAGCCATACAATCCAATATTTCCTCAATGAGTCAATAGCAGAGTGAGCTTATTTAGGAAACTGAAGTCAATCAATGGGAAAATGAGCAAATACAAACTAATCATCTTAACTACTTAAAAAAAAAAAAAAGATAAAAGTAATACTGTGGCAGATACTGCCTTGGGGTGTAAATTTTGACTACATCATTGATACATGCCATGAGATTTCACATACATCAACATCGGTGAGTTGCTGTAATCAGCTTACATGTTTCCTTCATTTAAATCTATAACTTACTATAATCAGCTTACAGTTTTCATTCATTTAAATCTATAACTTACTATAATCAGCTTACAGTTTTCATTCATTTAAATCTATAACTTGCTGTAATCAGCTTACAGGTTTCCTTCATTTAATTAAATCTATAACTTACTATAATCAGCTTACAGTTTTCTTTCACTTAAATCTATGAGTTAAGTTGAGTCAATAACCAACATCACAGCACTCGGTATATTCCCAAATGTGTTCCTTCCTCATCTTCAACAGCCAGCAAAGAGTTCCAATACTAATGGTACCCGTTGTAATCTGATTATATGTCCGTCTGGCCTTTCCTCAAGTCCTGTTTGTCGGCCAGATCCTCTGGTCTTTAACTCAGTCATTTAGTTCACCAGTGCAATTTTTCAAGAAAGCCCTGGAGGTTGTTGCTGGAGCTACAGAGATCAAGCTCTGTGTGACATTTCAACAGGCCACTCTGTGGAAATAGACGAAGCCCTGTGGGATAAAACCCGGTTCAATGAAGCTTATCCTCTAGATTAAAAATCCCTCTTGAATCCTCAAACTCTAAGCCAATCAAAACTATAATTTTATGAACATTTTATGACAAACAAAAAAGCATATTTATGATTCATTCATAATTCACATAATAAGTTGCAGTGTTTCACTCACAAATGTTTAAAAAAGTAGACATCTTTAGTCAGCATAGACGTGATACAAGGAATCTGTTTTTTCTTGCTCATTTGTTCTTCACGAGACCGTGACTCGTAGTCGATGGCAACCTTTTTGTTGACTCTAGTCATCATGGTCAGCACATCCAATGTTTTCCAGTTTTTACTGAAAATGTCAACCACGGCCTGAATGAACCACGAGCCTCGGGATGAGTTTCTCCAAGAATAAAATCCTGAAAGAGGGCGGGAAAAAAAGATGTTTTGAGAACTTCACTTTTTTCTCTTTAAGTATGTAAAATGAGTACCAGAAATATCTTGGGAAATAAATGTGGCTGACATGATATCGACCACATCAGCCCAGGAGTGGCAGATAGGGAGGCATAGTGGTTAAATGCATGCCTGCTGGACTGGTGGCCAAGGTTTGAATCTGCACTGAGGTGGATTTTTAAAACAGACCAGGGCTCCCAGGTCAACCCAGCCTATCATAGGTACCAGGTAAGTTTTGGCAAGTGAAGGCGGCCAGTGCCCTCTTCTCATTATAAGACCACAGAAGGCTGTTTGTCTCCTTATTGTGTATATAATAGTGAAGTCTTCTCATTATAAGACCACAGAAGGCTGTCTCCTTATTGTGTATATAATAGTGCCCTCTTCTCATTATAAGACCACAGAAGGCTGTTTGTCTCCTTATTGTGTATATAATAGTGCCCTCTTCTCATTATAAGACCACAGAAGGCTGTTTGTCTTCTTATTGTGTATATAATAGTGCCCTCTTCTCATTATAAGACCACAGAAGGCTGTTTGTCTCCTTATAGTGTATATAATAGTGACCTCTTCTCATTATAAGACCACAGAAGGCTGTTTGTCTCCTTATTGTGTATATAATAGTGCCTTCTTCTCATTATAAGACCACAGAAGGCTGTTTGTCTCCTTATTGTGTATATAATAGTGCCTTCTTCTCATTATAAGACCACAGAAGGCTGTTTGTCTCCTTATTGTGTATATAATAGTGCCCTCTTCTCATTATAAGACCACAGAAGGCTGTTTGTCTCCTTGTGTATATAATAGTGCCCTCTTCTCATTATAAGACCACAGAAGGCTGTTTGTCTCCTTATTGTGTATATAATAGTGCCTTCTTCTCATTATAAGACCACAGAAGGCTGTTTGTCTTCTTATTGTGTATATAATAGTGCCCTCTTCTCATTATAAGACCACAGAAGGCTGTTTGTCTCCTTATTGTGTATATAATAGTGCCCTCTTCTCATTATAAGACCACAGAAGGCTGTTTGTCTTCTTATTGTGTATATAATAGTGCCCTCTTCTCATTATAAGACCACAGAAGGCTGTTTGTCTCCTTATTGTGTATATAATAGTGCCCTCTTCTCATTATAAGACCACAGAAGGCTGTTTGTCTTCTTATTGTGTATATAATAACCATGCCATTGTCTTGTAATCTGTCAATATTGTTATTAAGGATGTCAAGAGTGTTAAGCATGGGGCATCACAGAGCAGATGAACATGGTGACATCATAAGGAGAGTTTAAAGATGGCCACCCCACTTTTGACATGCACCAAAGAGGAGTAGTGTTCTGTTATCCGTTTGTTTTTTTAATCAGTAAAGGAGTGAAACCTATCGAAATTCATTGGTGGATGAAGGTCGAGTATGGTGATGCATGCCTGTCAGTCCAGCAAGTGTATGAGTGGAGTAGGAAGTTTCGACCCGCAATCACATCCAAACAATGTGGACTTCTGAGTAAAGGTGTCCTTTTGCAACATGACAATACTTGACCCCATACTGCCTGTACAACGGTTGAAACCATCGAAGACCTCCACTTTCAGTGTGTACCACATTCCCCGTACTCGCCAAGCCTAGCCCCAAGTGATTTCCACCTGGTTAGACAACTCAAAGAGTCATTGGGAGTTTTAAGGTTTTTATTTGAAGCCCCCCTCTCACTATGCCACTGTAACTCCAGTTCTTGTAAATCTTGTCTTTTCCACTGCCTTTTTCCTGGAGAAATTCCTAACAGAAACATTGAACTTTCTAATGCACAAACCTGGAACTGTAGAATAAGCCATCAAGAAGTCAGCCTCTGTTGGGATACGGTAAACTTCAGTGTCATCTTCACCAGCAGCGTCTGAAACTGTTGTTCCTTGGTCCAGCCTTGTCCCTCTGCAAGCCTGCAGCAGTTGACAGACAAGAAGTCATTTCTGCCTTTAGAGGCCATGTAACAAACATATATATATATATATATATATATATATATATATATATATATATATATATATATATATATATATATATATATATATATATATATATATATATATATATATATATACAGAACATAAAAAACTTGCCAAGACATCAACAATGGCAGTAAAATGTTGGTGTTGATTGCAACGTCCTGTCAAGGATAAGCAACTTTAAAAAAAAAAAAAAGTTTCAAAGACAACTTATCAGAAACATCAGAAAGAGAATGGCCACATTATGAGAAGACAAAAATTGGAACATGTTGTGACAACTGGAAATATTTGTGGAAAGAGAGATAGAGGAAGACAGGGAGAGAAAATTCTTGTGTCATGGCACATAATGGAGTAAACACACAAACTGACACATGGCATTGGAGATCACAAAATTTGGAGAAGCATGATCACCCATGCCAGTCGGCAAGGCACTTGACAATTATTAACTCTGTTGTGTGTGTGTTGTTTTTGTGTTTTTTTTGCTGTATGAAAAGGCTTTTCAAGACAATGTTTTCCCATAGTGTGTCTGAATAATGAAGCAGAAAAAACAAACATATTGCACAATTTACTGTCCTGGCATATTTCGCTGTGTCTTGTCAGGTGCATAAAATGGAAACAAATTCAACATAAAATTAAGTAGCTTAATGAATGTACTTTTTAGTGTATTTCAGTTTTGGATATTCCCCATAACTCCTACCACAATCACCAGGCAATAAATTGTGCAATATATTGCTTGTGTTTTCGTTATTTAAATGTGAATATGTTTTAAAAATAAATAAATTTCCTGTTTTAAAATAATCTGAAAGTGCACAACCAACTTACACAAGCAATAACAGCACATAACAATTGAGTACAGGAAAGTAAAAAAGGACCATTTTACATGCCTTGAGAAATGTTAGGCATATGGTGCCTAGGTTTTTATAGACCAATCAGCATGTGGTGGGTCATGTGATCAGCATCACACTAACTGCCTTTACTTCCCAATACACTTCCTGGCACCCATTTTAGACTGGGTTGACCTGGAAATTCCCCACCAGTTGAGAACCACTGCTTTAGAATGATCTGGCTCTGGTAGATCTAGTTAAGGAAATCTCTGCACTGGTTCAGGGATATTTTTTGTCCTGAAGCACTTTCCTGCTGTGTCTGTGATTAAATAGGACCATCACATTTTTAAGGCTTGAATGCCTAGAAGTTAAGGTAGTCAATCTTTCCCTCACTTAGCAGGTGATGAGTCCAGGCATCCAACCCTCATCCAACAATGCCCCTGACATAACCAGCGCAGTTCGTTAAGCGGCTTGCACTGATTTAGTGAGCTTTCCCGTAATTCTAATATGAAGATATGTTAGTCAGTCAATCACAAAACAGTATGTAATAAAGTACTAAGAGATGTGAACTTAACAACCATTTATAAGTGTATTTACATCTCTCCTTATTTCTCAACATAGTCTCAGCGAACACTGATGAGTTTATCTAATCATATACCTCTGAAGTCGGAGTGGGTTCGCCTGATGGCGAGGGGCACTGTTAATATGGAAAGCTAATCCACACGCAAAATTCAGTCCATCACTACTATAAATAGTGTGTATGGACTATGCTCGAGTTCAAAGCGAGCGGGAGCCAAAATAAAATCGAATATTATCATCCCCCACCCCCAATGCATGCACCATAAGTGTACTTACATCTCTCCTTATTTCTCAACTTAGTCTCAGCAAACACTGATGAGTTTATCTAATCATATTATCATCCCCCACCCCCCAACGCATGCACCATAAGTGTACTTACATCTCTCCTTATTTCTCAACATAGTCTCAGCGAACACTGATGAGTTTATCTAATCATATTATCAGTGCCCCCCCAACGCATGCACCATAAATGTACTTACATCTCTCCTTATTTCTCAACTTAGTCTCAGCAAACACTGATGAGTTTATCTAATCATATTATCATCCCTTAATGCATGCACCACAAGAAGTTTTTTCACCGTTGCCTTAGACATGTTCACGTCCCACACTCAACGTGTCATGATCAAATCATTTACTACCAAGTTGTGTGCCATTTTTTCATATAGGGAAAATTTCCTTATGAATATCCTTGGCATAAGTGTTTTGGTCCCCACAAAAACACCTAACAGCGCGCTGTTCTTTTGTGGTGCAACTGGCAGACATTTTCACACCACATGTGCAAGAAATTGTGTATTCACATAGCAATTATCGTCCACCAGACATAGACATCAAAGTAGAAAGATATGCCACATAAATGACACTTTTATAAACTACCAACAACCATTTCTAAATTGTTTGTATCTATTTTGGCTTACTTACTGACTTACCATTGTATTTGTGCTTTTGGTTTTTATATTAGTGCAGTAATACTGGCTCCAATTTTCAGTGAGAGTTAATAAAAGTTATTTGAAAATGAACAGTTTTGTTAAAAATATGTATTTATATTTTATTGCACATTTTCTCTGCATATGCAGTCTATAATAATTTTATTCTGATAACCTCTAAGTCAAATTCTTACTTGTATGAAAAATAACTTTGGTTTTCCAGCCAAAGTTGGGCAATTGTTTCCCTTGAAAGGTCGTACAATTTCATCAATTTCAAGTTTCCTGTCAATGCCATAAATGTAGCCTTCCTCACCGTGGGAAAGTATTACACAGACAAAACAGTCACTTCTTGAATGATCAGCTCTTGATGCTAGAAAAAACAAGAGAGCCAATAAACAGTTACCTCTTGTGTGATCAACTCTTCATATGAGAGAAAAATAAACAGACAAAATCATGCTCGATGACATCAAGACTACACGATTTTGTTTTTTTTTTAAATGTTGCATATCCCTTGCAGGACGATGCAGTCAACACCAGCATTTTTCAGCTGCTGTTGATGTACTAGGCAAATTTTACGTTCAGTAGTTATAGTTTGCCACTGCTTTCTGAACGACCAGCTCCCATACCAACACGTTTTAACACAACGCGACACGGTCTGCTGCACAAATCGGTCGCATCTGCGTTTCGAATGCCTGGTAAGCGACTCATGAACCGTGTTCGCAAGCCTTTAGCCATGGAGCTAGATTTTTTAATTTATGAATTCTTGTGTGATAATTGTACCATATACAAGTATGTGTGAATGTGGAAAATGTTATAAAGTGACCTATATGAGTGCATAAGTAATTTATAAAGAGTGTACTTATTCCTGTTAATCGATGTTAAGGATCAACGCTTGATATGCACTCTCATTGATGATATAGTATTGACACTGGTGAGAAATGCAATACCCAGCGATTGACACTTAACAAATATAATAAAATTATATTATTTAATAAATATACAATTAAGATCACTTAATAATAGATACAACAAATAATTTTCAATTAGATATTACGTATTGGTAAGTAATAGTTTACCCCACATCCATGACATTATGAAGTGGGACAGATAGAACTACAAAAATTAGATTTTTAAGAGCATGCATCTTACCCATTGCAACATATGCCTGTGAGACCTGGACACTTACTAAAAAAGCTGAACACCACATAAATGCCTTTGAATATAAATGTTATAGACAAGTTCTAATAATATTTTGGGTAAAGAAAAGAACAAATACATCCATACTTCAAGAGCTGAATACTGAAGAAAGTTGGCTATTAAAGACGATAAAACCAAAAAAAAATTGAAATATTTTTGTCACTTGAAACGTCACGAAAGTTTGGAGAGAACAATAATGGAGGGGTATATGCCTTTAGCAAGATGAAAAACATACTGACCAATAAAAAGATGTCAATTGAAATGAGAAAAATAGTGTTGAAGTGCTACATGAAACCTATACTTTTGTATGGATGCGAAGCGTGGACAATAAGCAGTCAAGCTGAAAAACAGCTGATGGCTGTGGAAATGTGATTTCTTAGGAAACTGCAAAGAAAATCCATGGACAGACAGAAAAACCAATGAACAAGTCCTTCAAGAAACAAATGAAGATCGTAAACTAATTAGAGTCATTAGACGTAGATAGTCAAAATTTTTTGGGCATGTTATAAAAAGAAATGACTTGGAGAACTTGATGACGACTGGCAGGATCGAAGGGAAGAGACCATGGGGAAGACTGAGAAGTAAATACCTGGATGGCTTAGCCATGTGGCATGGTCGCGACAGGAACATGGAGCTGATCCACGACTCTGGTGATCAAGTGAGATGGCAGAACATGACCGCCCACGCTTATCAGCATGGCACATGATGGATGGAATAACAATTATAAGATAATAAGATAACAATTATAAATAAGATAATAAATTAGAACATACCATACAATAACCTTACAATTATAAATAAGATAATAAATTAGAACATACCATACAATAACCTTACAATTATAAATAAGATAATAACAGTTTAGTTTAGTTTAGTCGACGGATCAACATCACGGCACACGGGTGTAACGTATAAGTGCTCCATTCTACTCCTAACTAAAGTCCAGATGAGCTCAGCTCAGTGCATGAACTCTGTAGCACCGGCGAGGATCCTGAAATACTTTGGGTAGATTTTTAACTCAAAATTTTGCCCGGGCAGCGCTGTTAGGCTACTCTTTTTTAATTTCCAACTGCCAAGGGATTTTTTACATGCGCAACAGTACACACGGGTGTCTGGTCTCACTACCCAGAGACCAGGGAAAATTTTTTTACTAGAAGTCCATGTGAAAAAATCCCGGTTCTCACCGGGGCTTGAACCCGGGACCTCCAGCACTCAAGGCGGACATCATACATTGAGACCACTCAGCCCCCTTAGGTAATAACAATTCTAAGATAATTAGATAACAATTATAAATAAGATAATAAATTAGAACATACCATTCAAATAACCTTACAATTATAAATAAGATAATAACAATTATAAGATAATAAGATAACAATTATTAATAAAATAATAAATTAGAACATACAATACAGATAACCTTACAATTATAAACAAGATAATAACAATAATAAGATAATAACAATTATAAATAAGATAATAAATTAGAACATATCATATAATAACCTTAAAATTATAAACTTCAAACTTCTTTCTGTTTTACCAAACTGTTATCTCTAAAAATAAAAAAGGGAGGAGTTGGTGCAGCATTTATCTCTCCTTTGCCATGGAGACATTCCGGCTTTCAATAAATAACTCTCTATTTCTCCTCTCACTTCCATCCACACTTACAAACCTTTATTGAGTACATCCTTGATTTCTGCTGCCGTCTGGTTATCTTGGTGGTTAATTGACTCAAATCCTAACTCGTCCAACAATTTATACATGGAATCTGCATCAGCATCAGTTCCCTCCCGTTCTCCCATCATTGTGGAGGAGTGGAAGGTTCTGTTGTTTATGATGACTGCTATCCCACGTTTATCATGATCCATCTTATAGCAGTTGGCAACACGATCTGAAATCCTGGCCTGTTTTGCGCTAACAATGAAATAGAAGAAACTTTAAGTAATGGGCAGAAAAATTTAGTAACAAGGTATGTTACATAAAAATATACACACCAGGTATACCGGGACAAAGACTACTTTGGAGTTGGATCTTTTTAAAAATAAAATATACAGAAAGTATAGAGACATAAGGAGTCAGATAACAGGAAGCAATTACCAACAACATCCCATCCTAACACTAGACAAAATATAGCAAACAAGCTTTTACAGGAGTTCTAATAAAATGATAAAATATGACTAAAATTCTTGGTCGATAGAAAAACACAGAGATACAGCTGAACGTTTTGACCAAAGTCTGGATTTCTTGAACTGGACAGTGTTTTCTGGAAAATATTCCTGTGTGGTGTTCATGTTTTAATATACTTTTAATTCAAAACAATGTATTCCCTTAGTGAATTTAAACACAGAAGCCACAAAGAATGTTTTGTGCAAATTGAAAGACTGTGTTAAATTTAAAATTACCGTGGGAATAACAGATGTTTCACATTCGAGTAATACCTGTGACTATATGTTTTAATTGTTTTAGATTAAGTATTATTCATTTATTCAGTTCATATTGTTTGTGGCTTCTGTGTTTAAATAATTTTATTTCATTTTTGTTGTTCCATTGATGTCAAAATGTTCAGTCAAAACGTTCGCCTGTTTTTATGTATTTTTGTCAAAACGTCCGCCTATATTTATGTACTTCAGTCAAAACTTCACTTGTATCTATGTATTTCGGTCAAAACCTTCGCCTGTATTTATGTTTTTCGGTTAAAACCTTCGCCTGTATTTATGTTTTTCGGTCAAAATGTTTGCCTGTATTTATGTATTGTTGTCAAAACATTTGCCTGTATCTGTATTCATGTTTCCATCCGTCAAACTTAATGGTCAACCTTTGTGTTTTCATTCTGCAAACTAAAGCATGCCCAAGCTGACACATTCTGTGAATATGTCCTCCGTTTGGTAACAAGAGGGACCAAACCTGCCCCCCCCCCCTCCCCAGGAGACGAAAGTGAAAGAGAAGCTGAGGGGCACCAGAAATGACTTCATATTGACTGGAGTCATGCCAGCAGCTTGTCCCTTTGTTTAGGTTGCTGAACTTAGAAAATTGATCCCAAAACAAAAAAGAGAACTCTGTAACTGTTGTGCATGATGAAGCAGGCGCCACTGTGAGGTAATAAGTACAGATAACAACCCTTTTACACACCTTGAACCATATTGGGTATTTGGTTCTAGACCCATATTTTTATAGACCAAGTGGCACTGGACAGGTGCAGTGGTCACTATCACACACCTTTACCTCCCAGGACAATTCTTCATGCCCAGTTTAGGCTGGGTCGGCCCAGGAACCCAGGTCCATTTTAAAAAATCCACCTCGATGAAGATTCAAACACATAAATACCAGGCCGCCAGACAAGTGTGCTATGAAGTGGGTTCATTTTAAATATTTAAAAATTATGGTGAAAGGCAACTCAAACATAGGAAAACTGCAAAACACAAAGCGGGAAAGCACAATGGTTATAAATTGCCTGACAAAACACAGTGTTCTGGTATTCTACACCCAGAAGTTAAGTTAGTTTCATGTTCTTTACAGAACCTCGCAATCAACTCCAGCATTTTTTATACTATTTGTGATGTACTATTCAATTTTTACATTCAGTAGTTTGTCCTGCTTTCTGAACAACCCGAGCTGAAATCATTGACATCAACGCAAGGCGATCTGCTTCCAAATCGTCTGCGGCTGATTTCTAAACCTTGACTCTGTATATCAGGGAATTGTGAAACACATTCACTGCCCCTAAGCCACAGAGTTAAACTCAGTAACAAAGTAAATCAACGGAAATGAGAAGTAGAATCGGTCACTTTACTAGCACATAACCACAAGTGACAAAATGGACGTTGTGGCTGGAACCTTCATCAGCCCACAAACAATAAACATACACCAGTTGCAACTAGATTCTTGTTCAAACTGTATGATCATGGAGTCTACCCAGCATCATTAATAATTATAGCAATCAAAGATTTGGGACAGTTACAGCGGCTGACATGGTACTGTCTCTGTCTCCCCTCATGTGCCAATTAATAACTGAAATTATGGGCCCCAACACCATTTCTTTAATGCTATAATTGAATATATGTGTTACGTTACTATTTTATAATAAAATTATACGATGAAAGTCCCATGTATAAGGCTGTTATCATACCTTCCTGCAGGTTGAGCTTGAGTGTTCATTGCTGCATGTTCTCGAGCATCGACATTGTCGGCTGAAATTGTATTTTTATATATAGGTTGAAATAGTATTTGCATAAACAGCCTGAAATAATATATAGGCTGAAATAGTATTTGTATATACAAGCTAAAATAGTATTTGATTATATACGCTAAAATAGTATTTGATTATATACGCTAAAATAGTATTTGTTTATATAGGCTTAAATCGTATTTGTATATATATATATATATATTCCATTGGCACCTTGCCGTCTTGACAGACGATAGTTTGTGCTTTAAAAAGGCATAATAACTTTTAACTATGGCGGTAGCGAGTGTGACTGATAAGGCCAATTTGCGCTGTAAATGTCCGTTCACAGTGGGTGCATGTGAACACGTGGTCATTTCCACCATCATGCACCATCTTACGTCTCAAACGCTTGGTGTGTGACTTTTCTGCAATAATTTTCTCCTTTGACTTTATTCCATTTCTGATATTTGCCCTCCATGCAACACGTTCAGCGGCGACTTGCTCCCAATGTGCATTATCAATGCCTGTATCAATCATGTCCCGCTTACACACATCTTTGTATCGTAGTAGAGGCCGACCCTGAGATCTCTTACCCATCTGTAATTCACCAAAAAAGATATCCTTTGGTATTCTACCATCATCCATCCTCCTAAGATGTCCTATCCATCTAAGTCTACGAAGACTGAGCATGGAATAAACTGTCACACAACCTGATCTTTCCAATACTTCAGTATTTGTGATTTAATTATATATATATATATATATATATATATATATATATATATATATATATATATATATATATATATATATATATATATATAGGCTGAAATAGTATTTATATATCTATATTTATAAAACAAAGTGTATGTATGTAAATATGTATGTATATATGTATGTATGTAAATATGTATGTCCTTTATTTGTTCGCGAACGGCCCATCCGATTGAGATGAAATTTTCTACACGCCTTCCTTTCATTCCAGAGCTGTCAACTGTCATAGTTTTTTTTTCTTCTTCCTCCTCCTCCCTCCTCCCCCTCCCAAAATACGTACGTAAATATATGATGATGATGATGAAAGAATCCCCGAACCAAAACGCTAGGGAAAGGGAAGAAAATGACGTGACTACACAGAATCGTCACACGGCAATCATCATCATCAAGTGCCGTGCCGGCTGGCGTAGGCGTTCATGGCTCTCCGTAGATCTCAGTCTTTGGTTTTTTGGATCAACTCTGCTGCTGATATTCCTCCATGCCACGGCAATATCAATAACAATTCATCTTTTTATGTGTAAGGAAGTTATCTACAGTCGTGTAGAAGGGAAGAACTAGACGAGTATGAATTCGGAATGGCGAACTCTCTCCTCCTCTCTTCTCCTCCCTCTACCTCCTCCCTCCACCCTCCTCCTCTTCTTCCTCCCTCTCATCCCTCTCCCGACTCCCTCTTCCTCTCCCCTCCTCCCTCCGCCTCCTCCCTCATCTTCCCTCCTCCTCCCTCTCCCTCCTTATCCCTCCTCCTCCTCCTGCCTCCCTCCTCCTCCTCCTGCCTCCTTCTCCCTCATCATCCTCACTCCTCCTTCTCCCTTCTTCTCCCTCTTCCCTCTTCCTCCTCCTCCTACCTCCTCCCTCTACCTCCTCCTCCTCCCTCCACCTCCCTTCTCCTCCTCTTCCTCCTCCCTTTCCTTCCTCATCCTCCTCCCTCTACCTCCTCCTCCCCTACCTCTTTCCTCCTCCCTCCTCCTCCTCTTCCACCTCCCTTTCCTTCCTCCCCTCCTCATTCTCCCTCCTTCCTCCTCCTCCTTCCTTCTTCTCCCTCTGCCTCCTCCCTCCTCCTATCCCCTCCTCCTCCCTCCTTCTCCTCCTCTCCCCTCCTCCTCCTACCCTCTTCCTCTTCCCCTCCTCCCTCTCCCTCCTCCATCCTCCTCCTCCCTCTTCCTCCTTCCTCCCTCTCCCTCCTCCATCTCCCTCTTCCTCCTCCTTCCTTCTCCTCCCTCTTCCTCCTCCTCCTACCTCCTCCCTCCTCCTCCTCCCTTTTCCTCCCTCCTCCTCCCTCTACATCCTCCCTCCTCCTCTCCACTCTTCCTCCTACCCTCTTCCTCTTCCCCTCCTCCCTATCCCTCCTCCTCCCTTCACATTCCTCCTCCTCCCTCTTCCTCCTCCTCCCTCCTCCTCATCCCTCCTTCTCCCTCCTCCTCCTTCTTCCTCCCTCCTCCCCCTCCTCCTCCTCCCTCTCCTCCTCCTCACTCCTCCTCCTCCTCCTCCCTCCTCCTCCCTTCACATTCCTCCTCCTCCCTCTCCCTCCTCCTCCCTTCTCCTCCTCCCTCCTCCTCCTCCCTCTACCTCCTCCTCCCTTCACATTCCTCCTCCTCCCTCTCCCTCCTCCTCCCTTCTCCTCCTCCCTCCTCCTCATCCCTCCTTCTCCTTCTTCCTCCCTCCACCTCCTCCTCCTCCTTCCTCCTCCTCCCTCTCCTCCTCCTCACTCCTCCTCCTCCATCCTCCTCCCTCCTCCTCCCTTCACATTCCTCCTCCTCCCTCTTCCTCTTCCTCCTCCTCTCTCCTCCTCCCTCCTCCTCATCACTGCTCCTCCCTCCTCCCTCTCCGCCTCCTCCCTCCTCCTCCTCCTCCCTCCTCCTCCTCCTCCCTCCTCCTCCCTTCACATTCCTCCTCCTCCCTCTTCCTCCCTCCTCCTCCTCTCTCCGCCTCCCTCCTCCTCCTCCCTCTACCTCCTCCCTCCTCCTCCCTTCACATTCCTCCTCCTCCCTCCTCCTCCTCCCCTCCTCCCCCTCCTTCTCCCTCTTCCTTCTCCCTCCGCCTCCTCCCTCCTCCTACTCTCTCCTCCTCCTCCCTCTCCTCCTCCTGCTCCCTTCTCCTCCTGCGTTCTCCTCCTCCCTCCTTCTCCCTCCTCCTCCCTCTTCCTCCTCCCTCCTCCTCGCCTCCTCCTCCACACTACTCCTCCCTCCTCCTCCTAATCCCTCCTCCTCCCTCCTATTCCTCCCTACTCCTCCTGTCTCCTCCCTCCTCTTCCCTCCTCCACCTCCCTCTTCCTCCTCCCTCCTCCATTTACCCAAGACAGACAGACAGTCAGACAGATAGTCGGGAACGGGATCTTATATGACTACTTATATAATTTAAATGAGATGCTCTCCACCATGGGCTGGGCCGGGTCAGACAGACAGACAGATAGATAGACAGACAGACAGACAGACAGACAGACAGACAGACAGACAGACAGACAGACAGACAGACAGACAGACAGACAGACAGACAGACAGACAGTCGGGAACGGGAACTTATATGACTACTTATATGAATTAAATTAGATTCTCCCCACCAGGAGTTGGGCGATGCCGGGCCGGGTCAGACAGACAGACAGATAGATAGTCGGAACGGGAACTTATATGACTACTTATATGAATTAAATGAGATTCTCCCCATCAGGGTCTGGGCGAAGACGGGCCGGGTCAGACAGACAGACAGACAGACAGATAGACAGACAGACAGACAGACAGATAGTCGGTAACGGGAACGAGAACTTATATGACTACTTATATGAATTAAATGAGATGCTCCCCACCAGGGTCTGGGCGAAGCCGGGCCGGGTCAGCTAGTATATATATATAGGCTGAAATAGTATTTGTATATATATATATATAGGCTGAAAAGTATTTATACATCAATATAAATATGACAACATGAAGAGTATTTACAAGAGTGTTTATATCCAATTTCATTGTCTAAGAATCAGGGGTGATATCATTAGATACTAGTGGTTCTTGAAAAACTTCCCAGCTTAAATATTGAGATTGAATCCAGTTCACTCTGAGGCATAACCTCGCAACCATGGCTCTTCTGTATAACATCATCTAATTAACAAAAGCCTTTGATCAAGTTTTTTTGGGGCATCAAGTCTTATGGCAAAAATTTAGAAAATTAAATGTTAACAGCTTTGATGACAACACGGGAGCACTAAAGAAAGAGTGCAGCTACTTTGAATAAGTATATTGGAAAATGTTTCAAATCAACAGTAGATGTGCAACAAGGCTGTTTCTGTCTCCTGCACACTCTGCTTGTTAAAGTACATCTCTAACACATCGTGCAGGAGACTATAATTTTAAACAACACATCCACTGGATGTCAACCTCTTCGCAAATTAAAATTTTTTTGGTGACATTGATTTAATAACAGGTGCAAAATCAGAACTCCAGTAGCTCACAACAAGATTACAGAAAGCTGCAGGATTTCATAGGACAGAAATTAGTTCATAACAAATAGTAAATAAAATATTGGTAAATTGCTATAAAAAACATGTTGATTATTTTTTTTTTTTAATGATGAAATTAATATCTTTGTCTCGGGATCACAATAACCGTACAAGAAATGGAAAATGTCTTTTTCTTTTTCCAGTTTTGTGTTGATTAGATTAGGGTTTAGATCCTTAGTTAAGTATTTTTGTGAGTTATCTGTTTTGTTGTTATTTTGTTTTCCCTGTTCATTGAAAAAGACTTGGGTCAATATGTTGGACGTATCTGAGTATGGTTTTCCATTTGTTGTACTTCCTAGTCATATTCTGTGTTTTTATTCAGACTCCAGTATCAGCTCACAAAGTCAGGTCTTAGTCAGATATGATTGAGCTACTATACAACAGTAGACGGTACTCCCTGCTTTCTGTCAGCCCCGAATGTTGTGCGACCCTCACCAAACCTGACATCCCACAATGTGCCAACAGCTTCAGGCCGAGAAGCGCAATTGGGAGGGCACAAGCCTTATCCTGGGGCGAGGAAATGCAACCTATAGACTAAATGTCATGGCAGGACAGACCATGCCCTAAGCAGCAGTTGGTTTAGGATGGAAGCTCTGACAGGCGGGCAGTTAGAGCATTGCTTTGCTGAACCGGCAACTTCTGCAGCTTTTCTTGTTCAGACACATTGGTGTTACCTTTCCTCTGGAGTAAACTAGGCGTGTCGAGAGAGGGATCATGCTGCATGGGAAACACGTGATCTCTAAATTCAGCCCAGGCTTTGTGCTATAGAGAGGTATAACTCCACTTTACAAACTATGATCTATCAAAGACGGTTAGGTGCCAGTCTGTATCAGCTCAACAAAAGCCAACCCTCTTTTTCTATACCATTTGAGAAATTCTGACCAATTAAATAAATTTCTAAAGAATAGACCAGCTGTGACATTGTCACAGTTACTTCTTATAATACAAGTATCTTTAGAGATGGACAGCAATGAAGGAACTTCACCACAAATAAGAGAAATACATTCTCAGACATTTACTGGCATTCATAGAGCAATCAATGATAGATTAGTGCAGTGGTAGTCAGACATGAAAAAAAAATTCATGTATTTACCAGCATTCACACAGTAATCAGTGATGTATTAGTCATTAATGAAGTAGTGGTAGTCAGACATGCAAAATACATTTCTGGTATTTACTAGTATAACTGAGACAAAACACAAGAGCTGATCTACAACTCTGGTGGTTGTGTGAAATGGTGAAACATGACTGCTCTTGCTTATCAGCATGGCACATGAAAATAATTTATCGGCATTCATAGAGTAATCAGTGATAGATTAGTGTAGTGATGGTAGTCAGTCAATGAATCAATCAGGTGTCATTTCCACAATGAAGGTTAGCTGCAATGGATCTCAAATACTGTTGTATCTCCTTGATTGTACATTCTTTCAGACAATCGTTCATCTATCTCTTGTTTTCTTTCCATTTGTATCACTGTCTACCTCTTGCTAGCTTGCCTTTGACCTTACGTTCCAGTATGGTTTTTATAAGAGTTTTATGTCTTTTACAGTGGGTGAAATATTTTACTTGCCTCTTTTTTATTTCTTTCATGAACTCTCTTTTCATTCTCACTTTTTTCTAGAATCTCTGTATCTAAATGTTCTGTTTTCATGAAATATGATATAGTCTTTTGTATATCCACATCTCCAGGGTCTCTATTTGACTTTCTAATTGCTTGTTCAATATCCAGGCTTCCGTGCCATATAAAATTGTTTGCATATCCTTTACAGGACATTGCTATCAGCATCTTTCAGCTGATTGTTGATTTCTTGACAAGATTACGCTCAGTAGTTTGCCACTGCTTTCTGAGCTTTCTCAGCTCAATTACCCGTAAGTTACCGATGCGATTCGAACCACTGCTGATTCTCACCGTCATCACGTTACTTACGAGAGTATACGAGATTACGGAGAAAAGTCGCTAACCTCTAGTCCAGGAAGCCGGCCCGTGCCATATGGTGGTGTTGAATATACATAACATTAGATAATTCTCATTTTTAATGGGCTGTTAATCTTTCTAGATGTTAATACTGATTTCATGTTGTTGAAAACATTTTTGGCCACTCCTATTCTCATTTTGATTTCTGTTGCCCTTTTGCGATCATCTGCTTTACCATGTCCAATATGGGAGAAACTTGTTACTTGTTCTAGTATCTCCCCATTTACTGTGACGTTCATTGGTGTCCTTCCTCTCTTTTACACTGCTGATTATCATAGTTTTCGTGTTTGTTTTTTTTGTGTGTGGATATTAATAATAATAATTAATATCTAAGCCACATTCTGCACTGTGCCTGTTTACTTGTTCCACTCACTAGGTTTTGTAACTTTTGTTTCACTTTCTGCTAGCATCAACCGCCATACCTAACACTGTTTATGATTCTTCCATTTGTGTTAATGTCCAGGCAGTTCAACAAATTTTAGTTAGTAGACAAAGGAAAGGAGGAGAGAAATAAAATTAATAGTTAATAGGATAGGTCAAGTAAAGAAATTAACCTACGCGGGAAAATATACTATTACTAATAGTATTACTAACTACTGGCAAGAATCTCAAAGGAAGGTTGAGAAAGGTGTATCTAGAAAGTTTAAAATTAGTTAGGCCAACAAATAATTTTAAAATAATTGTTTAATTAATACATAATTTAAGCAGTATGATGATGTTTTATTCATAATAAATAACTCCATTGATGAAAAATATAAAAATAGCAGAAGACAAAAATTAAAGAGGATTACTGGATTACAGTCACGATCGTAAGAGAAGTTAACTTACCCATTATACTGTGACTGTTCGTGATTTTAAATTATCAATATCAACAATGGTACGACTTCAATACCAATAAGAAAGTATATATGAAACTGAAAGAAACGTGTTGTAATGTCAAACGTTCGTTGTGTACTGCGACTACCGTAACTACCTAGATGTCAGACATATATATAGCACTATACTTAACTTAGGCTACTGAGAAAACCCGATTTTCCGGAAACCTCCGTAAAAGTTCACAAAGTTTCCGGGTTATGAATTTTTAATTTTCTAGTCATCATCATCATCATCATCATTAACGTCATCATCATAAGGCAGGACTTTCCCGCCATAACAATTAAAACTTAAAAGTTAGTTTACAATACGTTGCATTCAACCCCAGAATCTATTGGCAGTTTTTGATTAACTAGGCAATTTTACGTTGAGTAGTCTGCCACTACTGAGCGTAATCTTGCCAAGAAATCAACAATCAGCTGAAAGATGCTGATGTTGACAGTGATGTCCTGTAAAGGATATGCAAACATTTATTATTATTATTATTATTATTATTATTCTGGATTTTATTATTATATTCTGGATCTTTTCTCCGGGGCATGCTGGTGTGCTGGGGAATGAACAGGCGGACAGATTGGCTGGCTCGGCAAAACTTGGTGGAGTATTGATGCATGACAAAGCAGATGTGGTTGCGACCTTGTGGGAGCACGTGTACACCTCGGAGGAGCAAGTGGATCACCATGGTCTGGCAAGGGGTGACGAGGGGATCTGGCCGGCGATTAACGCTCAGAGGAAAGGCGAGACGAGACATATAATCAGATTGCTACTGGCACTATTAGTGTTGGAACTCTTCGCTGGCTGCTGAGGATGGGAACGGAGCGCTTATGAGAATGCCCCGAATGCTGTGATGTCGGTTCTTAAATCAATCAATTATTATTATTATTACTATTACTATTATTATTATTATTATTAGTCTGCCATTGCTTTCCGACGCCTCGTCCCACTGAAATCGACGCAAATTAGTCTGCTTCCAAACCACCCGCGGATGATTTCGAATCCACGGTATGGTATATCGGGGAGTTGTGAAAGTGCGGTCACTAAACCCAACGCCATATGTCTGTCTGTGTGTCTGTCTCTCCGTTCGTCTGTCCAATTGTGTCTATTTGTCTAAATGTCAGAGTGTTGTTGTTGTTCTTCTTCTTTGCGTTCATCCGGAGTGTTTTTTCAGATGTGATTGCGGTGTGTCTGTTATGCGCCCTTGGGCCGAAACCCGTAGGCCAACACAACCGGCTTTAGCGTCCTTTTTTGACCAGGTAGCATTCCTGGGAGACTCTCACTTTTTGCGGACCGTCCACAACCCAGCTGGCCAAGTTGGAACGGTCGAAGGCAACGGTCATCCCTCAAAGGAAGGCAGGGACAGTCCATAGCATTTGCCGCCATCCAAGGTTGCTTCCATAGTTCCAGGGCCGACACATAGCGCCCTGGTGCTGGGCTCACCGAGGGAATCGTCACGTCCTGCTCATGGCTGCTTTAAATCCTTACTTCAATATATTGGGCTTTCCTTCACCACGGGCCGATCCCGCACAAACCAGACCAGTCTGCAGACGGTATCCACTCAGCGAGTTTTCGGTTCGGACATGTGCTTGTCTTTGCGCCTATCAGAGCTGTTCCAGGCACGACGGACATTCGGAAAACTACCTAGTCAGAGCTGTTCCAAACAAGAGCGGCATTCGGAAACTGGGTAGTCAGAGCTGTTCCTAGCACGAGAGACATTCGGACGAGACGTTTCACTCGGACGTAAATGCGTAGTGCCAATTTTTATTTTGCCACCCGTAGGACGGCACTTCCGGCTTCGGCGGGCATTTTTTAATGAGGTTAGCCTTCCTCGGGTTTCGAGGCACGTTAGACTTATTGTTGTGATGCCGCCCACATCTCAGCTGGTCAAGATAGAACGAACGGTCAACGACATCATGGTCAACCCTCAAGGGAAGGCAGGGGCAGACCATGGGCATTCCCTCGCTATCCAAGGAGGCTTCCATAATTGCAGAGCCGGCACATATTGCTCTGAGACTGGGCTCACCCGAGGAGTTGCCACGTCCTGCTCATGGCTGCTTCAGTTCCTCACTTCCATGTGTTGGGCATCTCGCTTGCCACTGGTCGCTCAAGCACACACCAGGAACGGTCAGACTGCGGGCGACATCCACTCGGTAAGCTTTTGCTTTTGACTTCGGACCACGCAATAGGTTCGCTAGCCGTGCGTTCCATTTCGTGTTATTGAGACGTTTTTCCACTTTTGTCTACACTCTCTATGAGTTAGATACAGACAGTTTTCGTAACCATTTCATTCGACTGGGGCACTTTTCTGACTTTTTGTACTCGCTCACGAGGTAGGCTACATGTGCTGCCGGCTCAGCACCTTACCTTCGTGCAGCAGTGAACGAGAAACGGCCAGGCCCTCTCATCCGGGAATCCCTCATATCCCCCAGCTGAGAGCCTTCGAACATGTATCAGACCTGAGCATGTAGCTTGCTCAGTATCTCACCTCTATTTTTCGGTAGGTGTGTATCGGCCCGGCTCTCAGATCCAAGGGTTTGTGGCTTCGAGGCGTTCAGCCACAGCCCTCGACAGAGAGCCTTAGAGTATTGTCCGGATCAAGGTCTTCTGCCTTCGTGTACCTGATTTAATCTTTTGACTGCTATCCTCAGTCTACCTGCAGAGCAGCGGGTTGTGTCTCTCTTAGTCTGGCCCCTATCCCATAAGCTGTCCGATATGTAGTTTTCATCCATCGGCAAGCAGATGGGGTCAATGGGACACGCAAGCTCCACCACCACGGCAAGGTGGAAACACATCGGGGGAGAGAGTGTTGTTCTATCCTTTCATTTTGTCAGCCTACCTGTTTGTATGTCAACCTCTCTGACTATGTATGTCTTTGTATCTGTCTGTCCTACTGTCTTTTTATTTCTGATTTTCCCTGTGTCTTATCTTAATGTCACTGGGTAGCGCAGTCTGTCTTTATGTTCATCTATATGTCTGTCTAGTACTATTCTTGCCCCTCTGTCTGTCTGTCTGTCTGTCTGTCTATCTGTCTGTCTATTCTCCCGTCTATCTATCTATCTATCTATCTATCTATCTATCTATCTATCTATCTATCTATCTATCTATCTATCTATCTATCTATCTATCTATCTATCTATCTATCTATCTGTCTGTCTGTCTGTCTGTCTGTCTGTCTGTCTCAATAGTTTTACTAGCTGTCTCTCTATGTGTATGTCTCTTCCCTCATCTCATTTGCAGTTTTCATATATACTCAACGATTATACATCAGCTTTTTAATGACTCTCCTCCCTCTCTCAATTTCTCTCTCTCTCTTTCTCTCTTTCTCTCTCTCTTTCTTTCTCTCCCTCTCTGTCTGTCTCTCCCCCTTCCTCTGTCTCTCCCCCTCCCTCTCTCTCTGTCACTCTCTTTCTGTCTCTCTCTTTAACTCTCCATGTCTCTATCTGTCTACCTCCATCTCTCTCTCTGTCTGTCTCTGTCTACCTGTCTGTCTCTCTACTCATCTCTATGTCTTTCTTCTTCTTTTTCTCACTCTGTCAATCTCTGTCTCTCTTTCTGTCCCTCTCTCTCTCTCTCTCTCTCTCTCTCTCTCTCTTTCTCCTTCTGCCCTTCTGTTTCTCTCTCTTTCTCTCTCTCCCTCCATCTCTCTCCCTTTCTCTCTCTTTGCGTCCCCCCCCCCCCTCTATCTCTCTCTCTCTCTCTCTCTCTCTCTCTCTCTCTCTCTCAAAACCACACGGGTATTACACAAGTTAGGGATCTCTAACAGAAGCAACCCGGTTTTAAACAAATACTGTGCAGTTTCACCCTAAAGGTTCCCTTATACACAAATTACATTTTCATTAAATGGATGAAGACATACAGCCACAGCTGACTCACGGTCTATTTTTCATCATGATATAAGCATAGTTGGGATACCCATCATATGAAATATAAAACGCTAACGCGAAATTGGCAATCCCTTCGTGGCGTAAATTGTTAGCGGATAAAACCGTACTTATAAAAGGGGAAACCCAGACTGTGTATTCCTTGGAATCCATTTTTTTGTAATACAAAGAATATCAATCGTTCAGGGAACTGAAATAGCCCGTGGGGAAATAAATCACATGCATAAAGGGGCATTCAGTGAAGTAAGAGATTAGTCGGTACACTAGTTAGTTGCATTTACAGGACGTGGTAATCAACACTAGCGTTTCTATTTGTGATTTGTCTAGGCAGTTATACGTTCTGCAGTTGGCCATTGCTTTCTGGACGACTGATCCTCGTGCAATTAAGAAAATCAACGAAAAGCGATCTGCTACAAAATCGCCGTAGGATCAGTCTTTCGATTATGCGAGCGACGATCTGCAAAGGACCTGCTTCATAGTCTTGATGATGACGATAATGACGACGACGATGATGATAATGATTCTTGGTACATAAAAACATCTCAGCTCAGTGCTAGGCGACTGCTCGGTGGCTATTACTCCAGCCCACCGGTCCGCCGGCAATGTCTTCGAATCACCATTGAGACGGGTTTCTTTTTCTGTCTGCCTTTTAAGTGTGGCGAAGTGGTCTGTCTTTTTCCTTTCTTCATTTATTTCTTCTTTTTGTTTCTTTCTTGTTTTCTTTTTTTTCCCCCTTTCTTTTCTTATGAAATTGACCCGGACTCCCAGGTCGATCCAGGTGCAAAAAAATGTCATGGGAAGCAAAAGTAGTCCGCGAAATGTTGACCTCATCACCCACTGAGTACCCATTGATCTATGAAAAATATGGGGACAGCATCTGATACGTCATGGCGTCAGGGCGTGTACAAGGGTAGTTTCCTATGTATAAATAAAAATAAAATATTGTGCCACAGATGTTATGCCTTTTAGATGAATCTTTGTTGTTTTTTCTTCTTTAGTTATAGTCATTATCTCTGTTTTATTGATGCTAATTTTCATGTTATGCTCCGTACACACTTCGTTTAGGCTATTTATGTGGACATGCAATTCTGCTTCTGATTTTGCTATTAGTGCTTGATTAGTTTGATCGTCCACAAATAGGAGTTCTTTAATGGTATAATTCGCCGTTGGTTCTTCTTCTGTGTTCAGTTTGTCATGCAGTGTTGTTAGGTTTCTTTTCTTTTTTTGGCTAGTTTCTTTACATAATCTGCAAACAGGAGCGGAAACAGGACATAACTTTGTCGTACTTCTGATCCTATGGTGAAGGGTTCTGAGTGCCCTCTGTTTGTTCTTACCATACATTCATTATTGTTGTATAAGTATTGTTCTAGTATCTGCCCATTTACTGAGATGTTCATTGATGACCTTTCCTTTTCACTGCTAATTATCATAGTTTTTGTTTTTGGTGTGTTAATATCTAAGCCACATTCTACACTGTGCCTGTTTACTTGTTCCACTATGTCTTGCAACTCTTGTTCACTTTCTGGTCGGTTCACATGTACTCTTGATTCCGGACACCACTCACCGGCCTGTCTAGTTCATATTTCACTGCTGCTGTGTTGTCATCACTGTGTTTTCCTCGTTCTTGTCTGTGTGCTGGTGATTCCTGCTGTATATACACTAAAGAGAACGGTGCCAGTGGAGATCATTGGAGTGGGCCCATTAAGTATATGAGTGTAGTAGGAAATTTCAAAACAGCGTCAGTTTATGATAATCTGTTGTCCTCTAGATCAATCATATTGAGTGGTCGATTGCTAAACTTGAAAGCACTAGTAGTGCTTTACCTGGAAATAGTGACAATGAATGAGATCGCTGCAGTTCATTCAAGGTGCACCATGATTCAGTACATAAGGAATGGCTGCGATTAGGCCTAGTTTAGCGATGTTTTCCTCACAAGTTTTAGATATTTCATTATCAATAAACTCCAACCCAAGAGCCATGCCAAGTACATTGATAATTTCAGAAATAATCTTCTAAATGTAGCCAGATCCAACCGATGTGGACTTCTGAGCACATGTATCTTGTAGCAACATGACAATGTGCCAGCTTGTTTTGTCCACAGCATGACTGAAGCAGCCAAAGACACCTGGAGGGTCTTCCTGGTCCGCCTCACTGTCCTAATAAGTGTCGTCCCTGGGGTGAGGGGAATCAACACCCACATTCTTTTAACCCCATATCATTATCTTGAGGATCTTCTGGATTTCTGTCCACAACACCCCGTCAGTCCTTGGATCTCTCTCTCTCTCTCTCTCTCTCTCTCTCTCTCTCTCTCTCTCTCTCTCTCTCTCTCTCTCTCTCTCTCTCTCTCTCTCTCTTACCACTGGACCATGCCCCCTCTCATTCTTTTCCAAAACATACTACACAACTCTAGCTTCTAACAAAATGACAAATTAATTTAATAAAGAAAAGTGTCAGGTATGTGCAAAGTGTATGTGTAGAATGTCTGTCGTATAATCTAGTGTATATGCAGAATCAGACCGAACAGCTCAGGATCAAAGTCTGCTTCATCACAGTACTGGCCACACAACAGCACCATAGATCAAGTACAGAAGGACCTCACCAAATGATGCGTCTCTCCGGCCAGATGTCGACTTCCTCCAGTGGCTCTTGGATAGTCCGGATGCCTGGTCACCAATAGTGGATATAGTCCAATACTGACCACGAATCTGACACACACAGCGTAACTAATATGTCACTAAAAGTTCTGTGCTCTGATAACACTTGTACAGTAAAATAATGTTTACTGTCAATTTGAAACTGAATGTTAGTAGTTAATTTCTCACCGGAATTCACCAATTGGAAAACACAATATTAATTTTCAATGTCTCTATATAACTACTATTGTTCCTGTTACTGGTGGTATTGTAAGTATCTTCACTCCACTATGATGAGAACTACCACTGAGGAATCACTCTTATATGATCATCGGTTCCTGCTCAGCAGAGGCCAGGCTCTTGCTGACCCTCTGGGTTATGGGTCCAGTGCAAAGGCCGCTGAGTAAAAACTTCCTTCAATGATCGAGCCATAATCTTCTTCTATGACTTTACTGCTAGCTTTATGGAAAACATAGTGGAACCTGTAGAAGAGAGAACACACCTGGTGAGAGCAACCCGATTCCTGCCTTTATTAGGTGAGTGTAGGCCGACGGCCGCACTCAGATATATAACAGAGAACTAAACTCTGTCATAAGGCAGAGGAGCTCATCACATCGGTCTGAGTCATGGTAAGACAAGGAAAGACTAAAGGAAAAGTGCAGAAACCCAGTAGATACCCTACTGGAAGATCCTACCACTTTACATTTCCTCCATCCCCCAACCATCCTCAATCTCCCTAAATATCATCCCACTACATTGTTCTTAACTCACTGAGTTAACTGATATCTCACACTAGCTAGTTTAAGCAACGCGATAGCCTACTGCTGCCGACGCTCTTATAATACGTTCTCATAACGCACATTACCACTCTAGTCTCCTAAGAATCATCTAATTTGGGTCTATTTAATTAAATACCATATATTTATTCCTGTTTGAAATCGAGACTACTAAATCACACAATGGATAAATGTCCGCCGATGTAAATCAACATAAGACACTGTAGTCTCTCTCCATAATCAAACCCAGGAATATCACACACGTCCTTGTTGCTTCACAACATTTGGTCGACACCCGCCAAAGTTGTTTGTCCAGACTGTTTTAATACTGTGTCTGAATGACGTCACAAATCTGACTAGACACTAGGCGTCGAGAATCAATTTTTCTCTCCTTTTTCGACTCGATGTAAACAACCGGCCAGCTGTCCCGCTTTCATCTGGAGACTTGTCCCGGTACTCCAAAAGTCTTGCCGGCCTGTAATCTAGAAAATCTTTTCCCCACAACAAAAGATCTTGCTGACTCCATCAGGACAGTCTGTCTCAAACATGAAAGAATGACGGCCATCTGTAGACGAATGGCGCGACAGTCTTTCATCGATCGACAACTCCAAGAATTTTCGCGACACTCACTCGCCTACCATCAAGTGACTACACGTTTTCTGGACATAGAAAGAGACGATAAAGACAAAGACCTTCAGGTTTGATGAATAGATGTAGCAAGCTATGTTTCAGTGTCTATTACCCTAGTAATAACTGCCCGGAATTGACGAATTTGACGTAATCATACTGGAACAAATTGAACGAGGGTTAGAGGAGCAGTGGTCAGAGACAGACAGATATGACTAAAGTATTAAAATGACTGGTCAAACTTAACCACTGTGCTGCTGGGTAGTCTACTTTTGACAGCTCATCGCCATTTCTATGAAGATGCAGGTTTTCTATAGATCTTCTGGGAACAAAGAGAGAGAGAGAGAGAGAGAGAGAGAGAGAGAGAGAGAGAGAGAGAGAGAGAGAGAGAGAGATGGAGAGATGGAGAGAGAGAGAGGCGAGAGAAAGGTGAGAGTGAGTGAGAGAGAGCGAGAGGGAGCGAAAGAGACAGTGAGTGAGAGAGAGAGGGAGCGAGAGAGAGACATAGATAGATAGACAGACAGACAGACAGATAGACAGACAGACAGACAGGCAGACGGGCAGGCAGAGAGAGAGAGAGAGAGAGAGAGAGCTAGTAACATGACTACCGGCGGGCCGCATGCGGTCCGCGGGCCTCGTGTTGGCCAACCCTGCTCTAGCATATCCCGCTAGAATGCGAAAATTAAGACTGTTTTTTTTTTTTTAAAGAAGAAATTAGAAGCAGCAGAGATGTTGTTCCTGAGACGAATATTGTGAATTCCTTGGACTGCCAGAATAACTAACAACGACTGTCTGAAACAGGCTGCTAATGAAACTAGAACATTATATGCAACAATAAGAAAGAGACAAACAGCTTTCTTCGGTCAAGCGATGAGAAAAGAGGCATTAGAGAACATTGTGACAACTGGAAAGATCGAGGGGAAGAGAGGCAGAGGCAGACCAAGAGAAATAATGCTGGATAGATAAAGATGGTGGCATGGAGGAATATCATCAGCAGAGTTGATCCAGAACACCAAAGACGGAGATCTGTGGAGAGCCTGAACGCCTACGCCAGCTGGCAGGGCACTTGATGATGATGACACCACTAAAAAGAGTTCGATTCGTTGTCCCATTTGCCCAGCTGTACATTCAATATCCTTGTTTAATCTGTTTCTGAGAAGCTGTTGGACAACAAAATCTGTCGACAGACGGAGTTAAGCCACCCAGTCATAGTTAGTACGTGAACTTCTATACCACACAGTTACTTCAAGAAAAGGCCTTCTCCGTGCCTTGGGGCGTATTGGGTAAGTGATGCTCGCCCCGTATATTTATCGACCAATCGGCAATTGATGGGTGGTTGTAGTCAATGTTACGCCTGTCGTCTTTACTTCCCAGGTCATTTCCTGGTGTCCATTTTAGGCTGGGTCCACCTTGGAGCTCATGTCAATTAAAAAAAAAAATCCGTCCGCGATGAGAAATTGAACACATGACCGCCGCCCGACGGGCAGGTGTGCTGGCCACTACACTTCAGCTTCCCATTCTACCATTATCCCTACCCCGTTCAACCTCAAAGAGAAGTTATATTAGGGGTCCATCACCGGCTCAGATTAATAATCCTGTGACTAAGTCAGCCGCAAAAACAGCTGCCCACTTTTTTACCCTCACAAGATTATTAATTTGAAGGCGATTGTTGTCCATAGGGGTAATGACGCGCTTCTGTTGTTGTTTCTACCTCCTTTGTAATGAACTCGGTTGGTATCCAGAAAACTATTATTGTTGGTGGTAGAGCCGAGGGTTCAGGTGGCGACCTAAAGTCCACGTCCTTGACCCGACTTAGTATTAGAACTGGTAGGGAAAGGTAGTGTTACTAGAAATGGACACTATACAAAAAGAAGACGGTGTCTGATTACACTACACGGGACTAGAACTGTCAGTAGTCACTTGCTGACGGATGTACTGAGCATCAGATCAATGCGTCTATGGATTTGTTCAATGTAAAACACATATTCGTGTAGAGTGTAGGCACTGTAGTGTCGTCTCCATGGTTTATATATATGTTATTGTGATTTGTTGTTGTTTGCTGATGAAAGCTTGTCGTCGCAACGTCCTTTGTTTTTCCTAGTTTAATGTTGTAGAGCTGCCCTACACTTCGTTTTTTTTTTTAATGGTAATGTTTACACCTCCACAGCGTCACTACAGTTGCAGCCCATTTCTTTTTATATGGATTTGTTCCACTTGCAATGATGGTATTCCGATGCCATTTTTTATTGTTTGCGCTCTCTCCCTTTGAACTCGAACTTAGTCCAGTGCTGCTGCTACTCATCATCATCAAGTGCCCTGCCACCTGGCGTAGGCGTTCATGGCTCTCCACAGATCTCGGTCTTTGGTGTTCTGGATCAACTCTGCTAGTAGTTGCAATTTTTAGTCAGTGCAATGGATTGATTTTGCGTGAGAGTTAAAAACGTTAGTTGCATGTCCTTTACCGACTGAACATGGATGAAATATGAAGGCAGTATTCAGCCAGTACCTTTCCGTAGCTGTCAACCCCAGCATTTTTTGGCTGTTCGTGATTCCTGGGCAAGGTTACGTTCAGGGGTTTGCCATTGCTTTATGAACGGCCGGCACCCATATCATTTCATAAACAAACCAACACAGCTGTGTTTCGAACTCGGGTATGCGGGATTACGAACCTCTTCGCCACGGAGCGTGTCGTGAGAGTTCTTTCCCTATTACCAGTGTCCTACTCCATCAGGCGAACGCTCTCCGGCTTCTGAGAATCTTGTAAATGTTGTCTCCAAGTCAAGGACGAGAAGTCAACGTTTTAGTTCAACTGACCTATGTGTGGAACGAACCCACTATACAACAGTCGGTAGAGAAAGATTGTTAAACCTCACAGTCACGCAGGCCACCTTTGGTAGTGTAACTAACATCCAGTAATTTCTTTAACTATGTAACTTTTCTTTCTGATAGTTATCACATAAAGCCTTCTCAACCAGACAGTGCTCGTTTAAAGTAACAACCGTATGGAATAGAAGGAATTAAAATGCGCAGCCTATTTGTTAAAAGCAACGAATTAAACCATCCATTGTCGACCCCATTGTGCGATTAACTAGAGCGTACAATGCATAGCCGCGCCGTGTACACTTAGCAAATGTCACCCCGTAGCGAGTGTTGGCTCACTGACAGTTTGGCTAGGACAAGGGCAAGCAGAAATGTTCAATGTGTTAACTCCTTCTCTCTCAACAAGTTGTTGTTGCGACGTGGCCGATGGGATAAGAGCGCCATAGCCCTTAAACTCCTGGTACGCTGATGACGAGGTAGTGTGATAATTTCCTGCATGCGTCAGTTTTAAAAAAAAAAAGTTGTGTTACGGGTCGTAACAGTCAACCCCAGCATTTTTTTTTTTTTTGCTGTTCGTGATTTCTGGGCAAGTTTACGTTAAGTGGTTTGCCATTGCTTTCTGAACGACCGGCACCCATAACATTTAATAAAATGACCAACTGCTACATTACCCACAGCTGTATTTCGAACGCGGGTATGTGGGATTACGAACTGAGTCCGTAACCCCTTCGCCACGCGTGATATTGATGGTACACAATCACGTGAACAAAGATTACAATGTAAATGTCCATTCCCTGAGCATTGAAACCACTAAACAAAACAAATAACACGATGGCCCTAGTATGGCGATATATCACTCCTTCTGTGCAAATGGGACATCATATTTGGCAATATATAATTTATATTATCCGTTGTAACTGAATCAGTTAAGCCAACAAACTGCGCGGGACAGAAAGAGTTAATCTGCTCTATTTTTCAATAAAAAATATTCCACCAATCAGGAGGCGATAAAAGAAGTACGTCACGTGTTTTGGTACACACAAACTGGCTTCTGCTCGACTCAGATCAGCTGGCCTCTGAGTGTTTGCTAATCAGTGACGATGGACGGGTCGACTCTTTCAAAATCACAAACATTGGAACTTCGAAATAAGTTCATAGGGTAAGTTTGCGTAACTTCATGCATATCATCACTAGAAGGGTCTATAGTTAGTTGATAGTCTTTGCACGCTCACTTCTACTGATACTGGATGATGGACAGAATGATGAACTTCAACTATGAATCATTGAATCATTCATCTTCTAGTCTACTTCTATAATTCAAAACTTAAACTAAGACTAAATAATAAGTATTTTATACTTCACTGCTCGGTCAACCACGTAACCATTAATGATTTTTATTCAGTGCAAAATAAATTCATGAGTGTGTAAATTAGATTGGTATGCAGCCAGTTCGATGCTAGATGTAGAATTGTAGAAATGAAATACCGTTGCAAAGACACTTCTGCGGTAAGATGCGTGGCAGTATTCAGTACCTACCACCTACGTATTTTGGTCATGTTTTACAAATTGAGTATGTACTAATGAGATCATCAAAGTTCAATAGGTCTTGGCAAACCGAATCCAATGATACCTCAATGAAGCCTGTATGTCATTCCGGGAACTAATTTAAAAAAAAAAAAAATATCTTCACTACTTGGCAAACCACGAACCACAAGTGTTTTTTCATTCGTTGCATTAGTGTCACTATACATTATTTTTCTAGAAGCTATTTATCGTTGATAATGATATGCATTAAAATTTTATTCTGATAATCAGAACTCATTACTAATTATTTTCATGATTTGAATTGCAGTAAATCTTGGGATTTGGGGGGGGGGGGGGGGGGGGGGGGGTGATGTCTAGATATTAAAAAGTCGGCTTGCTCTGCAAGATCAATCACCAGTAACAGAGATCTGGTGATTGATATTATATCACTGGTGATGGATATTAATCACTGCTGATTACTATATGTCACTGATGATTGATATTACATCACTCATGATTGATACTATTAGTATTATGTCACTGGTGTTTGTTGTTCATTCACTAGTGATTTATATTATGCCATTGGTGATTTATATTATGCCACTTATGATGGATATTATGTCACTTGTGATTGATATTATGTCACTTGTGATTTATAGTATGTCACTTGTGATTGATATTATGTCACTGGTGATTGTTGTTCGGTCACTAGTGATAGAAAATATGTCACAGATGATTATGTCATTCATATGCACTCTCTTTTAGATTAAAGATACACACACACACCCACCTACCCACACACCCACCCACTCACACACATACACAACTCTCTCTCTCTCTCTCTCTCTCTCTCTCTCTCTCTCTCTGTAGATGTGTAGTTAAGGGATGTGTGAGTGTGGATTGGAGATCGGGGGGAGGGGGGTGCTTGGCGAGTGGGTGGGTGGATTATGTGTGGGAGGGTGAGTATGTAGGTTGGGGGTGGGTGGGGGTTGTGTGGGTGGGGGATTATGTGTGGGAGGGTGAGTGTGTGTAGGTTGTGGGTGGGATAGATTGTGTGGGTGGGGGATGTGTGTAAGTGGGGGATGTTTGTGTGGGTGCAGGTTTTGTGTGTGAGTAGGTGCAGGATATTTGAGTTAGTGGGAATATGTGTGTGTGGGTGTTGGATATGTGGTTGGGGGATGTGTGTTTGGCTGTGTGGTTGGGGTGTGTGGGTGGTGGAGAATATGTGGATGGGTGAGTGTTGGTAGGTTATGGCATGGGTGGAGGATGTGTGGGTGGGGAGATGTGTGAAGGTGGGGGGGATGGGTGGATGCATGCATGTGTGCCTGGGTTTGTGTGTGGGTGGGTGGGGGATGTGTGTGGTGGGTGGGAGATGATGTATGTGTGGCTTGGGGGATGGGTGGATGGATGGAGGAATGTATGTGCCTGTGGGTATGTGTGTGGTTGGGTGGTGGATGTGTGTGTGGGGGACACGCGGATAGATGGGGGATTTATCTCATAACATGGTAACATGCATTAATTATGTTTACAACATTCATTTGACAATGGTTTTTTCCTATGTGAATGCACTATGCACTGATGAACGAAAGATGAGTGATTGGAAGGGCCGAATGTAAGACGGGCCTGCATGCCCAATTTGTTACCCTTTGAAAATAAAGTTCATTCATTCGTTCATTTGTTCGTTCTCTCTCTCTCTCTCTCTCTCTCTCTCTCTCTCTCTCTCTCTCTCTCTCTCTCTCTCTCTCTCTCTCTCTCTCTCTCTCTCTCTCTCTCTCTCTCTCTCTCTCTCTCTCTCTCTCTCTCGCATTCACTCATGTATGTACACATCATGATCTACTGTGTACTATAGATTTGCAACCTTCTACAGGCCATCATGCACATTATTCTTCAAGTCTGACCCCCTGAAAATTGTAAAAGCATCTGGCCAGTATATGTATGATGAGAATGGCCACTCCTATTTGGACTGCATCAACAATGTTTGCCACGGTGGGTTCCTGCTTGAAATTGTTGGTTAATGTTGTTGTATAGTTTATGTAAGCTAAAAAAAGGGAGCTAATGAAAGTAGAAAATTATCTACAACTATAAGCAGAGGACAAAAAGGTCTTTTTGTTCATTTAATGAGAAGAGAGACCTTGAAAACAAAAACATGACTAAAGTCACAGGTAGAGGAATTTCCCCAAGAGAAATCATGCTGGACAGACAGAGACATTGGCAAGGAGAAACATCAGCAGAGTTGATCCAGAAAACCAAGGACCAAGATCTGTGGAGATACATAAATGCCTACACCAGTTGGCAGGGCGCATGATGATAATGATAAAGTGAAGTGACCTGAGTTGTTATTTCCAGTAAGATCAGTTATTTGTTATCTATCAGAGATAGATGCAGCGAAGGGGTTATAAACGCAATTCGTAATCCTGCATACTGCTTTTAAAACACAGCTGTGGGCGATTTGAAAGTAAACCACCCTGCGCTGGTTTTCAGACAATGTCATGAGTGCTAGTCATTCAGAACACAATAATAAGCTACTGAACATAAACTTGCCATGAAATCATCATCTTGTGCCATGCCAATAAGTGTGGGTGGCCATGTTTCGTTATCTTACATGATCACCAGAGTCATGGATCAGTTCTGTGTTCTTGTCTCGACCATGCCATGTAGTCAAGTCATCCAGATATTTACTTCTCTACCTTCTCCTTGTTATTTTTCCCTCAATCTAGCTATTTGTCACCAAGTTCTCCAGTTTATCTTTTCTCGTGCCCAAAAAGTGTAGACTGTCTGCCTCTAATTTCATCAATCAGTTTTACAGTTTTCATTCATTTCTTGTAGGACTTGCTCATTGGTTTTTCTGTCTGTCCATGGTATTCTTTGCATTTTCCTCAGAAACTACATTTACGCTGCCAACAGATGTTATTCTGCTTGTCTGCCCATTGTCCACGTTTCACGTCCATAAAAAGTATAGGTTTTTATAGCACTTACACACTTTTTGTTGTTGTTGCAGTTAACATCTTTTTATTGGTTAGTATGCTTTCCATCTTGCATCTTTGCATATTGATTCTTGTTCTAATCTCTTCAAAGCACCTCCCATCAGCTGTTTTGAGATAGTTGCACCGATTCACTTGTTTAAGAATATAACCATGTAGCTGTATATCACATTGTGGTATTTCTTCCTTCCTAGTGACGACCATACTCTCTGTCTTCTTACAATTTATTTCTAACCCCAGTTGTTCACTGTGTTCAATAACTATCTAATAAATGTAGCAGATCCTGTTGATTGTCTGCAATTAATACTGTATCATCCGCATATCTAATGTTATTGATGTTATGTCCCCCAATGAAATCACAAACAAAAATGCTGCGGTTGACTGCGACATCCTGTAAAGGATATGCAACTAACGTCTATCAGAGATAAAATAACACTTTCCTAGCCACTGTGGCAACTTCTTGGACAAGCTGTCTTTGTTTCCTCTATTTCCTCAGGCCTTATTACAATCTTCAGAGCATACACCAGCAATAGTAATATGTGCCGTAACAATAAAGTTTTATTTATGTAAGAAGTGGGAACTGTATGACATAGTGGCTAGACGCTCGTCTGGGTTCAAATCCATATCAGGGCAGATTTTTATATTTGGCCTGGACTCTCAGGTCAACCCATTCTAAAGTGGATACAGGAAATAACTTGGGAAGTAAAGGTGAGCAGTGTGATAAGGACATCAACAATGGAGTACCCATGGGTCTATACAAATATGGGTTTAGCACCATATGCCCAATGCATATCAATCAAGTGCCATCTCCACAATGAAGGTTGGCTGCAATAGATCTCCAACACTGTCTGTCTCTTGCCTTGACAGTACATTCTGTCAAATTGCTGTTTGTCCATCTCTTGACGTTATCTTCCCACTTGTACCATTGTCTACCTCATGCTCGCTTGCCTTCAACCTTACCCTCTAGTATGGTTTTTATATGAATGTTATGTGCATCAAAGGTGTATAAGAAGGTCCTTTACTTACTATGTAAAGTTTAATGTAATTCATGGCAGATATATCTGTACTTGAAGGAAAGAACATAATGTCTCTCACCTTACAATGCCTTATCCTGGTATATGTAGAAGCTTTGTTACTTCACACCCACACAGAAGAAACTGCCATGGACTTGTCTTTATTCTTTTTAATAACAAAATAACAAAAGGAAAACTGTGCATGAAGGTTGTCTTTGTGCCTTTATTCAAGATCAAATTGTTTTTTCCTCCCTCCAGTGATGTATCCTGTGCAGTACTATGCCCTCATAACAATCTTTCAAAATTGCTCACTGTCATTAGCCAGATGTCCTGCATCTGATGCTATCATGTCTAAATGAGATATCTTGAATTCATCCACATTGTGGTCTTCTGCTTTCCCATTACACCTCCCTCCATAGTTATCTTTACTAAACATGCATGTCTTTTTACATACCCATACATACTTCATTTTCCTTAATTGTGTTTTAATAACAAACTATCATCATTATTAAGCTCAGCTTAATTTCTTTGATTACTATACTTTTCTAGAGATCTGTAATAAAGGCTATCGACTATTGCTTTCCTTTATGGTGGTGACCTTAGTCATTGTCTTTATAAAGAGATCCTCTGCCACTCATCGCAAACTTGAGACTGTAGTTAGTTAGTTAGTTAGTTAGTCGACAGATCATCCTCATTGCACATCGAACCATTCAGTCCATAAGTGCTCAGATCCCCTCCTCAGCAAATCCCGCAACGTGTAGCGGCTAACGACGCCAGTTCTGTGTTGGTTTATCAATCTTCTTTGGCTTCCTGCGTAGTGTTCTTGTTTGGCCACCCCTCTTTTAATTTGCTGCTCTCGCAGTCTGGCCATTGTTGTAGATTCACAGTCATCACTTGGTTCTCGCAAAAGTCTTACTTCTCGTAGAGCATTCAGAATGTCGGCCTGGTCCATGGCGCGTCCGCCCTCCACAGTAGCCTCACCTGCGAGCTTGTCAGCCCGCTCATTTCCTTGTACTCCCGCATGCCCTGGCACGAAGATGAAACTAATCTTTGCCAGCCGAGACCACTCCAGAGGCAGCAACCATTCTCTTCGGATCGACCCCTCCTCTATCCTTTTGATCATGTTCATTGAGTCGCTAAGGAAACAAGCCCTAGTGAATGTCTGTGTCTCGAGCCATGTTATTGCTTTACTTACTGCCATGACTTCCATGGTCAGGCTACTTGTGGTTTCAGTGAAAGCACCAGAGTCCTCCTTCACAATTCTCCCTCCGGCCCGCGCTGTAAAGGCCCATGAGCTTCTCACATGTCGGACGACCGACCCATCTGTGTAGATGACCGCGTCACCGTCTAGCGAATTCTCGAAAATCAACGCTTGTACTTCAGCCTCAACAGCAGCCGGATTTTCTTGTCTGCATTTTCTATCTAGTTGGATGCAAACTGAAAAGGATGTGCAGAAGTCTGTTGGCACTTGCACCCACTCCTCGCCAGGTTCTAAGTCCTCAAGTGAACACACTTGTTGAAGAATGTCTTCGGCTTGACCCATCCACAACCGTCCTCTTTTTAACCTGTTGCCCTTCACCTTCCTAATTTCACTATGCAGTGGATGTTGTGTGTTTGCATTAATTCTGAGGTAGGCGCGTGCCCTGCAACGTTGTATTCTCTCTTCAATGGTTGGAAAATCAAGAAGGTAGCGCATCACCCTGCATGCTGTATCTCTTGTACATCCAAGAATAATGCGCATAGCTTCATTCTGTATCCTTTCCATCCTTTCTATCTGCTTATGGCTGAGAGTCAGGATTGCCATTGCATACTCCAAAACAGACATGACCAGCCCCTCGTACAGAAGACATAGATGGCGCTGCTCACAGTTTGCTGCCGCCATCACCCGCATCGCTGCCAAACCCCACTTGGCCTTAATTATCACCTGGTCTATGTGCACATTATAAGCAAGGCTTCGATCAAACCGTATCCCCAGGTAATTCATTGCCTGTGTTCCTTTCCACCGTCTCTGAACACAGCATTGCAGTTGGTGTTGGAGTGTTGACAATATGATTATTCAACGAGAACCAAGTCACTGTTGCCTTTGTTGGGTTGACTTGAGACTGTAACCAACAGCCACCTTGCATGCACTAAAGCTCAATCCTCCACATGCTTTTTTTTTTTTTTAAATACAAAAAAGGGGATTTGTGACAGTGTGACACCTTACATTTGGAAATCTATGACAAAGAAATCTATGGTCTGGTAACAGCTTTCTTCCCAGAGGTATATCTGTCAATATCCTCAGACAAAAATTACAATTAAAAACCTTTCAAAAGAAGAAACAAATTCTTTAATTTTGCATGTTCTACATTACCAGGATATGAAATATAAGCTCATAGATGGCTTAAAGTTTCTGCATTGTCATTATTTATTTTACACTACAGAAGTACTGTCTGTGTATTAGGATTAATTGCTTTTCTACAGGCTGAATTTATTTTATATAAGCCAGAATATTGCAAACCTCCTTATGAGTGGATTAACACAAATTACACGGTTGGACATGCAGACAAACACTTTCGCCTTTCAGATTCAGTGTTAGTGGAACTTCATTTCTTCTTGTTTTCAAGAGTATAAAATCTCTTCTTGAAACAATATTTAGAGACAAAATGGTAAACATTTGTATTTGTTTTTAAAACAATAAATCTTTACACTAGTTTTTACACTAGATAGCTTCCAAAAATCTTACAATCTTTGCATTAGGCTTTACAATGAAAATAATTGTAGAAAACCTTAGGTATCCACATAAGGCTTTCCACTGATGATAACTGCAGAAAACCTTACATATTCACATTATTAACACATTCTGTGCTGCAACTCCAGTCATTAGATATAAAACTGTACCGATTCCTACACCAACAGTCAAAGAGCCTGTTCCTCTGTACGCCACAAACAATTGTATTTACCAATTCACATGTAGATGCCAGGCCTTCTACATTGGTAGAACAGAGAGACAGCTTAACAAACGAGTGTCAGAACACATACCTCAATGGGTCAACAATATACAGGAGATGTTAGCCTCGTGGGGCCGACACACCGGAAGCTTCCGGCGTCTTCAATTGGTAGGCACATTATCGAAAGCAGCCATGTGGTTGACATAGACACTGCCTTTCGCGTGTTGTTTAACACACAAAATACTCGCTTGTTAAAATTTGCAGAAGCAATTATGATCAATCAACGCAAGCCAGAATTGTGCAAACAGAAAGACATGTTAGTCAGCTTAAAAATTACCGTGGTAGATAATTGACATTACTGTGCGAATATGTGTATATTTCAACTTGAAGGATTTATCTAGTTAATTCACGTAAGTTGTGTGATTTCTGCAGTATGTGCCTGACCTTATAGATATAACCATATTTGTGGTATTCAATCACACACATGTGAAGTCCATAACAATGAAACAGATGAGTGACCTTTATGTATATTTTCATGTATTTGTATCAGTGTGAGTTTGTGGTTTGTGTGCTGTCGAGGGCTTTTGCTGTAATGTCCAATTTGTTACTTAAGATTGTGTTATAGTAAAGGTTACTGAATCTGTTTCTCATATTTTGGTGATTCATTCATTGGCTTTTAACATAATTTACACTCTGCACTCCTTGGGTTATAATAATAAAAAATATTTACTGGAACCAAGTAGCAGCAATAAAAATGGGAAATAAAGAAGGCAGTTATAAACAAACAAAGCTAGGAGTATGATACTGAATCTTGGAATGTAAATGAAAAAATTAGGAAGAATTTGGAAGCAACAAAGATGTGGTTCTTAAGACAAATGTTGTGAATTCCATGGACTACCAGAGTAACTAACGATAATTGCCTGAAAGAGGCTAATGAAACTAGAATATTATATATAACAATAAGAAAAAGACAAACAGCTTTCTTTGGTCATGTGATGAGAAAAGAGGCAATGGAGAACATCGTGATAAGTGGAAAGTTTGAGGGAAAGAGAGGCAGAGGCCAACCAAGAGAAATGATGCTGGATGGATTGAGATGGTGGCATGGAGGAATATCAGCAGCAGAGTTGATCCAGAACACCAGGGACTAAGATATGTGGAGAGACATGAATGCATATGCCAGCTGGCATGGCACTTGATGATGATGATGATGACGACGATGATTCTAGGTTCAGTCTCCTTCTGACCTCTTTTGAACAGTCTCTGTCCATCCAGCTAGTCTTTATTTGTGAGTCCTTAACATTGGAACTGCATCTAGGAACTGATGGAAACAAGAGATTGTGTGCACTGACTGGTTGAAGCTCTGAGAATAACACACTATGTTTTTGCTTGTGTGCACTGACTGGTTGATGCTCTGAGAATAACACACTATGTTTTTGCTTCACACATACTACTTTGTATCTTCAGTTGGACACTGCCACCCTGATGTTGTAAAGGCAGGATCCCAGCAGATGCAGAAACTCAACACAAACTCCCGCTTCCTGCATGAGAACATGGTCTTACTGGCACAGAAACTGGCATCAACCATGCCTCCGGGTCTCTGTATGGTTTATTTTACCAATTCTGGGTAAGTGGCGGCATTTACAGCAAATCCTCAATTTACTGGAACCTGATGCACCAGATTTCAGATCAATGAACAAATAATAATGTTATGTCAGGTTTTTTCAATCTGATGACTGTTGTGTGATTTCTGAACATGCATCACTCTATTACACAATTGTAGCCTCTTCATAAATGTAATCATGGTTTGATGGTTTCCCATTGCTCTCCAAATCCACAAACACTGGTCGTGGCCTCCACCTTCAACTCAATTTCTAACTGTTAGGACAAGTGATTGCTTTGATCTACTCTGGTGCAGAGTTGACCATGTTTTCTAGTGGATGTGTGTTCCACAGCTTTATGTTGTGTGCCACTCTTGTGTGTTGCCTGTGATCTGACACTAGGAGATGCAGTTGGGAGTTTCCCTCCAATGAGCTTAGACCATTATGTCATTTCTCTTACTCTCATATAGTACATCACATTATTAATAATTTTGTAACATTTAACATTAAGAACACATTGACATTCTTAATTAGTACACAGACCACCTTATATTTTACAACTTGTTTTCAAAAGTGTGGCGTAAATTTGCTTTGATTCAATCTGTCTACCTCAAGCTATCATGCAATCATGCATTTCTGTAGTTTCTGAATTGTGACTATTAAGTATTTGTGCAATCCTTACAAGTTAATCAGGTTAGTAAATATTACATATTCTATTTTATAGTTTAATTTAATGTTGTACACAATTATATTTTGCCCTAAACCTGTTTCTACATTAGAAACAATGTAGAAAATGGTAAAATAATGCTTCCCCATCTAGACTATGTTCATATGTACAGATTTTTGACTATAGTGGACATTCCTTTCCCCATATTAAACAATATAATGACACAAAGTAGTGCAGCTTTACATAACAGAGTTACGACACATACAGAACGTTGCGGCGGTTAGCACTACTTTGTGTCATTATATTGTTTACACTTTCACAGCTTTACCGCAGTTCCACCAAATTTTATTCATAAGACACATGCCTTACTAGCAAATCATATTTCATGTCGTTTTATTTTCTTTTTGTTTTTAAATGTCTTTCTTTATATTTTGCTTGGCAATGTTTTTATGACAAATGAGGGTTAAGTTAGTTCACTTGATTCTTTATACCATCATTGTTTTCTTTTTTTGTTGTTTTTTAAACTTATTCCTTCACTTATTTTATGTAGTCATTATTGCTGGATTTCCAAGGTGAAGTGGTAGACCCACCTGTCTCATGTTCTGAAGGTCATAGGTTAGTTATCATACTGCGTACCTTCAGAGCATGAGCATCATATTTTAGTTTTCAGACTGTGGGGTTTAGATCACAAGTGCAGTATGTTACAGATGCCCCTGGGGGTCATCACTGGAGCTACGGAGATTGTGCTTCGTGCGATACTCTTGACAGGTAGCTTGCCTGTATGCAGAAGAGACCAAGCCAGAGACCCAGCAATGGCAGGATAATTTTTCTACCCGCGTGGCTCAGTCTTACAGTGGATTCACCAACCAATCCATGAATCATGCAAGCATGTGTTAAATCATGATTGAAGATGTGACATTGACCTGAAAATCTTTCAGTCTTGGACTTAGTAAGCATTGTCAGTCATTGATTCTTTTCATGTGTAGAAATATTACATTTTAGAGTTGTTAATTAAAAGTGTCATGTTCTTGGGAAAATTAGTCTGTGACAGAATCAACTGCCTCTTTTCTTCTTGTGTTTACATTATAGACATGTGAGAAGCTATGATAAAAAAAAGTGCAATATTAATTTTGCATTTCTCAACCTTAAAACTTCAGTCATTGCTTCCATTCATATGTAGAAGTGTTGCAAAAGTATTGATTATTTTAGTTCTGAACTGAATGTGACATTCTTCTATTTTAATTAATAAGTAAGAAATACAGGTGACTTTTATATTGTTCTGGTCTTGACAGTTTTGAATTTTAACTGTTCCAGGTCTGAATCCAATGACCTTGCAATCCGCCTGGCCCGTCATCACACCAAGGCCACAGAGATTATTTCTCTGGACAGGTATAGCATGTAGATCAGTTCACTTGAGTCCTTGATCATTAAAGGAGGGGGGAGAGAAGAGTTAGTGGAGTTATACAATTAGAAGAGGGATAGAGGGGAGATATGCAGATCTCTCCAACGGCAATTGGAAATCACAAGAAGTAGGCACAAGGCCTCTGCTCTGGCAAAATTGCTAGGAAAGATAAACCTACCCACACTGTAGATAGAACCCATTACCTTAGATGGAATCTGTCTAAGAGGAAGTGAACCTTACACAAAAGCATGCTGCAGTCCGACACAATCACCTCTGAGGTGCATAAATAGAAAGAGGAGTGAAGAAGAATAAAAAGAAAAAAAATCTTGTTGGTTGATAAGGCTTTTTTTTATTTTGAAAATTATGATAATGTGACAAAAGCCATGAGGTTTAGTCCTTCTCTTCCTTCAAATCAAATCAACTTTATTTTAAAAGGGTCACTTTATTTTAAAAGGGTCAATAGCTTGCTATCTCAGAGCCTTACATATACACCTGGGTTATGTCAGACACTGGGAAATGTTCAGAGAATTCAGGGCTTTGAACAACCAGATAACATTTAGTGAAAAGTGTTTATTGAAACAGATGATCTCTTATCACAATGACATGGAGAGGAACCGTACAGATAATCTCACTGTGTATTTGTAAGATGGCTATGAGCTCTGTAGCGAAAGGGTTACAAATGGAATTCGTAATCCTGCATACCGTGTATAAGACACAGCTGCGGATGATTTGTATGCAGACCGCTTTGCGCTGGTTTCTATACACTGGTATGAGTGCCGGTCGTTCAGAAAGCAATGGCAAACTCCCGAACATAAACTTTTCCAGGAATCAAAAACGGCCAAAAAATACTGGAATTGACTGGTTCTGTAAAGGATATACAACTAACTTTTTTTAATAAGTTAAAAAAAAAGGTTGAGAACTCCTGATTAAGAGAACTGAACACAATATCACTGTTTTCTGCTTCCAGCTCCTCTCTTTACTGTAAATGTTTTATCTGATTTGTTGTTCGCATAAACCAACTGCTAGATGGGTTTGGCTTTGTTGGTTATATGAAATCCTGTGTTGTAGGTTCTAACCCCTGGTGAATGCATGATGTTTATCTATTAGAGGTGAAACAACAATGCCAGATGAACCACAAGAATGCTATTTTGACTTAATTTGTTGCTCTCCATGGTTCACTATCTTAACAGTCATTATTACCTGCTGCCACTCTTCAGAAATCGTTAAAACACTGGACAAAATTGTTTTTGTTTTCTTTTCTTGTATCACTGGGTGCAACAGTTCTAAAACACTTGTTAACCCTTTACAGGGTAGATGTTTGTCCGTTCTTTAGCTCTGAACGGGCAAGATTTTTCAGGTCTGGTAAAATTTTGGGTTACGTTAGTAAAAACATCACATACTAGGTGTTAGTCAACAGATTTTAGTGAAATGAAAAACAAAAATGAAGGAAAAAACATGCAGATTATTTTACTCACGTGAATGTTGCTGGTAATCCACACATGAACACAAATATTTGCAAAATACAACATATTGTTTGTGATTGTCAGTCATTTATACAGCAATTTACAAACACATTTTCAGAACCAATATCACTTTCTTTAAAGTCCGACTCATGACTGCTAACGCTGATCACAGATACCTAGCTCAGATTAAACGGGTCAACGGGTCATTCTGGGATGCACCAGAGACACCCCAGTCATGTGTATGCATTGCATCCTAGGTTTGCCAACTGTTGCTGGCAGGCTCAAGGTGATGCAGGCGAAGGCATACCTCAGAGTAGTTGCTGACACAGATCACCTGTTGCATGAGGCGCTGGACGTAGTTAAGGGTCAGCGACTGATAAGAGGAAAATCATCGATGGCTCAGGCGGAGGATACGATCAGACAGGTGTGCATCTTGGAGAACATTAGGCGAGGAGAGGAGTGGGTCAGAGTGCCAGCGGAGTCGTCAGACTTGTGCAGAGTTATAATCACATTGAGCCGGGAGTGCAGGGAGTGGCCAACAGGGGCCACGGAAGTGGAAATCCAGCAACTAATTCAGGATAATGTTCGCCCGGGTGATGTGATTATATACACAGATGGTTCGGTGTTGAGAGGCAGGAGAGGCCTGGGGATTCTTAGCAAAAGCTAATGGTCACTGTTTGGTGCAGGAGAGCCTGGCATATGATACCACAACATCTAGCTTAAGAATGGAGGTGGAGGCAGTCAGTGCAGCTTTCCGCTGGATGGAGAATACGATACACACACACATCGTGATTGTAACTGACTCAGAAAGCATGCTGAGTAGGGTGAGGACAGGCAAGCAGAGTGGCTTGCTTTGCTTCGGAAGTCACGAGTGACAAGCATCGTCTGGATCTTTTCTCCGGGGCATGCTAGTGTGCTGGGGAATGAACAGGCGGACAGATTGGCTGGCTCTGCAAAACTTGGTGGAGTATTGGTACATGATAAGGAAGACGTGGTTGCAGCCTTGTGGGAGCACGTGTACACCTCGGAGGAGCAAATGGATCACCATGGTCTGGCAAGAATGCGACAGCGAGGGGTGACAAGGGGATCTGGCCGACGATCGACCCTCAGAGGAAAGGCAAGATGGACATATAATCAGATTGCTACTATTAGTGTTGGAACTCTTCGCTGGCTGCTGAGGATGGGGACGAAGCGCTTATGGGAATGCCCCGAATGCTGTGATGTTGGTTCCTAAATCAATCAATCAGATTAATAGTCAACTTCGTGCCCTTCAGTATCACTTAAATTGAACCCAGCGAAATCTTCGCTATCACTTGAAGAATCGTCAAAATCCATTTCGAAATACAAAGTGTAACACACACACACCCCCCCCCCCCCAAACTATTAAAAAATCAGTTCAAATTCAAAATAAACGCTTGCAAATGGCGGCCACGTTGTCAAGCTATCAGCAAAACCAAAAGTAGACAATTGGAAGTCTCTGAAAGCCGCGAGATTGCGTTTTTACAATGCTTAGTATTCACGGCCGCTTTCGGCCGTTACGCCCGGTAAAGGGTTAAATAATTCTACTAATAATTCACCTGTGATTCTTAAGCACAGCCGCAATACTAGATATGCTGCTAAATTATTTCAGACAGCAATTCGGCAATACCCTTGATACCTACCCATGAATACTCAAATCTAATCTTCCTCATAAATTATGCCTAGTGTGTTAACTCACCCTGTAATGAGTTTTATGAAACATTCATGCTGCATCAACCAGCTCATAATATCTGCACATGCAGTTGCTCTGAATGTAACCCTGTATCGAATTCTACCCCAAACAGTTATGCAAGTATTGATCTGTTATGATTGCAAGGGCTGTAATATGGATCATAACATTAGTAGTAATATAAGCTCAGCAGCCATGGAGCAAACATAACAGGTTGCTGCTGCTTGGGAAAAAGAAAATTTATTCTGGCCCCGTTCCTTGTGTTTTTTTTCTGCTTGCCGAAATAAAGCTTCATGTTTCACTTCCTGATTTCTAAGTACTTCTGGCTTTGTGTTGATTTCTTCTTTGTTGTTGCTTTTCATGTCTGCTCACATTTGTGCACTTCAAAGGCTTGGTGTTGTTAGGTTCCTGCCCCATCTCATGGTGTATTCTTTCGTTGTTTCATTGGTATTTGACCCAGCAGTGACTCCATCCCTCTCTCTTGTATTTTAGATTTGTTGAATCTTCATGGTCTTGTCTCTTCTTTAAAATCTTGTGTCTTCCACTCTCTTTCGTAGTGAGTGTAGTCTATTCTCTTGATACCTTTGTTTCTTGATTGCATTTGTTTTCACTTTTGTTTCTTTCTCCTCTTCTGTTGCTTCATATTCCATCTGGGTCTTGCTTTGTGTACTGTCTGTTTGGGTTGTTTCATTCTTGGTCTGTGTCTTGAACCATTCAATCTGTGCCAATTCTTCGTGGATGTTTTTCAGTGTTTCTTCCATCTCCGCCTTGATTACAGCCATCTTAGCCACATCCCGCTTGATTTAAAATAATGGTTGACCTAGGGTTGCCAGATATGTGGGCACCAAAAGGAGGACATAATAAGACGACAAAGATGGACATATTGAATGTTTCATTTGAATTGTTCCAGATTAATCCCACAATCAGTACAATTTTATTACAATAGCGGCCAATAAGTGTATCTTACTCTTAGTGCATCGACCAAGAAACAATCATGTTAAAAAATAAATATAAATTCAGTGAAGGAACATTTCAAAATGCTAAAAAACATTTAAACAGCCGGTTGTACAATTATTACCTTATAATCTTTATTAATTACTCATAAAATATACAAAACATAAAATATAAGAAAAGCCAGACAATTTAAAGGTTTTTAGCTTTGCCTGCCGGATGGAAAATATTAGGCTAAAGAGGAGGGCATGTCCTCTTTTTACCAAACTTCTGGCAACCCTAGGTTGACCCCAACCCATTGCAGGTGTTTCAGCCTATTTATCTTCTGAACTTGGTGGGGGTAGGGGGGGGGGAATTGTTTGGGTATTAACTTCCACGTGTCTGTCCTCTTTTGTGTTTCTTCTATTGAGTTACGATTCTTTCAAGTGGTAGCATCTGGCTAAACCAGAAATTATACAAATTCCATTATTATTAAGAACACACAATTGTAAAATAAAATTTGACTTTTCTCTAAGTATTGATGTAAAAGATAGTCCAAAACAATGTTTTCCCGTGATGAATTTGAATAACGAAGACACAAACAATAGATTGCACGATTTATTGCCTGGCATATTTCGCTGCATCTCGTCAGGTACATACTGCAGAAATCACACAACTTACGTGAATTAATTAGATAAATCCTTCAAACTGAAATATACACATGTTCGCACAGTAATGTCGATTGTCTACCACGGTAATTTTATACTGACTAACATGTCTTTCTGCTTACACAAGGACGGCTTACGAAGGTTGATTAGAATAGCTTCAGCAAACTTTAACAATCGACTACTTTGTGTGTTGAACAACACATGGAAGGCACTGTCTCTTTCAACCACGTGGGCAGACTCGAGCACATGTCTCCCGACCGAAGAAGCCAGATTTTTCCGGTGTGTCGGCCTGCCTAGGCTACCATCTTCTGTGTGTAGTATTTTGTCCAACCAATTCGGAATATGTTTGAAGAAACTAACTATTCACTCTGTTTAAGACAATGGCCTAATACATTTGAAGTTCCTAGGATTACACATTCCTGCAGCAATATTAATGTCAGATTTTGACTTTTAGCTCTAACATATAATTAGAATTCTTGCTTGCAGTTAGAAAAATCTTCTTGTGTTTATGTACCCACATTTAATCTGGAAAGTATAAAGAATATTATTCTGTTTATAATTATTGGTTTGTTATCAGATATCCCTAGTTTGTGTCTATTTCATTTGTATTCAGAGCATATCACGGCCATGTGGTGTCCCTGATTGATATCAGCACCTACAAACTGAATAATATGACAGATGGCGTACACAAACAGCCAGACTTTGTTCATATAGTGAGTATTAGCTAGCTGTTTATCCATTTAAATTTAGATAGCCGGCAGAAGTGGAGGTGGATATCAACTTTGAGTATTAGCGTTAATCCATTTCAGTTTAGATATTCAGCCTGCTGGAGCACAGCTGGATATCGACTGTGAGAAATCTAAACAAGATCTAAGAAAAGCTATCAAACTCCTGAAAGATGGGAAAGCTACTGGTCCAGATGGTATTCTAGCAAATGCTAACAAAGCCAATGTAAAAACATCTGAATTCTGCATGTCTGGGATATTCAAGAAATAGCAGACTGGAGAGAAGGATATATGGTGATGCTGGCAAAGACGGGAGACTTGCAGGAGTGTCAAAAGTATTGAAGAATAATGTTATTGTCAGTTCCTAAAAAATATTAAACAGGATCATTCTGGAGAGATTAAAAGATGTCATTGACAAATAACTAAGAGATGAACAAGTGGGCTTCTACCAAAGAAACCCTGCACTGACCAGAGAGTCATGTTATTCATAATAATGGAGCAGAGCATGGATATGAATTTGCTAATGTATACAGGATTTGTGGGCTGCAAACGGTCTTCGACAGAATTGATAGGGAATCTCTTCGACAGAATTGATAGGGAATCTCTTTGGAAATTGATGAGGCTGCAAATCCTAGACAATTAGTAAACAGGCGAAAAAAATCCCTGGAAGCCTTGGGGGTGTGGTTTTATAGAAGAATGCTGAAAATTAATTGGACATCCAGAATGAGCAATCAAGACATTTTAAGGGAAGCTGAGGCGCAAAGACAACTTATCAAAACATCAGAAAAAGGCAGTCATTGTTTTTTGGCCATGTTATGAGAAGACAAAAACTGGAATATGTTGTGACAACCAGAAAGATTTGCAGAAAGAGAGATAGAGGAAGACAGTATGAGAAGATTCTTGACAGTCTTGTGTCTGGCACAGAAAGGAGTCAACACACAAATTGATCCATGACTTCATAGATCATAATTTGTGGAGAGGCATGCCAGCCGGCAAGGCACTGGATTATGACTATGGAATCACACAGAAAGATCATTAATTTAATAAAAGCAAAATATAAAGACATGAAGTGCAGAGTTTTTCATGAGGGAAAAGTAACAGATACATTTGAAATAAGATCAGGAGTTTGTAAGGATGTCTGTTGTCACTTTATCACTCTTACTTGCTGTAGACTGTACCACAAGAAATAGAATTCAGTGGGCTCTGACAGAAAGGCTTGATGACCTGGACTTCGCTGATGACCTGGACTTCGCTGATGACATTACCCTTCTGTTCGACACAAAAAATCAGATGCAAAATAAACTCTTGATGGGAGGTCACAACAACTACATAAAAGAAAGACACAGATAATGAGAGTAAATCAATTAAATACAAACTTGATCTGCTTTCAGGAGCTAAAATACATGCATTAGGAAGCAGTGTAGACAAAGAAAGGAGCAGATGGAGATAGAATAAGAATACAAAAACAAGAAAAACTGTCTTATCACTAGAAAATTTGTGGAAGTGAAATGAAAGAAATTCCAGTATCAAACTTTAAATATTTAAATCTAACATTAAATCAGCACTGCTGTGTGCATCATGTAGAAAGACTAAACACATTCTTGCATTCATTAACCAGTGCCTTTGCAGAATAAGACTAAAATAGTATGGTAGAATTACTAATGTGGAGCATGTAGAGATAACCATTCAAGTCCCAGTTGATTAAGAGGTGTGGACATGACACTGCCACTGGATAGCTCACATACTGAGAGAATCTTGATAACCACACAAGTCCCAGTTGATCAAGAGGTGTGGAAATGGCACTGACACTGGATAGCTCACATATTGAGAGAATCTTGATAACTAAAAAAATCCTTTCTGTGGAAGGCACAGAGCAAATGAAATAGAGTGAGACCTAAAATCCATGAAGAGAATTAGAGACAAGGATTAATGATATGATGAGCTAAGGAAGGAGCTGCAGAAAATGGCACAAGATAGGAAGGCTTGCCATGGGTTAATTGAGGTTCTGTGCTCCATTGAGGGGTTAAAAGGCAGAAGCAGCAGAAGAAAAAGATGGTGACATAGCTTGTGAATACACAATTTTGCTCAGTTAGTTACAGTTTTGCTTGTCCATAATTATGATGATCTTTATGCACAGCAGTTTATGTTTATGAATTATTAAGTATTAGAAAAAAAAAATGAATTAAATGTCCCTTGACTGTGGTGCCTCAATGTTGCTTTTTTAAAAACTTTATCAGAACCTTTCAGGTTAACAAGCTTCTATATTCTCTATGTTAGTGCTTATCATTTTTAAACTGTGAATTGAAAAGTAAGTCAGGTCAAGGGATGAATAAGAAAAAAACTAAATGTTTATATTTAGATTGTCATGACACGGGTCAGAAAGTGCTATTACATAAGTATTTGTTATCAGCATGACCTTGCCAAGATGTGTCAAAGTACGCTTTACCTGAAATAAGCAGAGTGGGGTTGAGTTGTTAGAGAGAGGCAATGATGTACATGAATGTATACATTATCAGCTTTTAGCAATCAGCTGTTTATATTTGTTTGGGATGACATGTGGCAAAAACTCATCAAATTAAGATTAAACAAAAATCATTTTAACCCTTACCAGGCCATTGGGGTACCAAGATGGAAGCATCAACAATCATTGTAGGCTAACCATACTTGTGTTGTAGTATTGTGAGAGACAGTAAATCTGCCTGGCGTAGCTTAATCCTCTTGAAGTTTGTAGCAATATGATATAGGTAGATATTTTACTTTTGGAAATGTACCTGGACAGTGACCTATCTTCAGTGTCCAGCTCCTGTGGGAGATTTAATACAATCAACATGAGAGAATGGTTGCACCTCACACAGTATAGCCCAGCTACACTTCGTCAAGCACTTATAATGTCGCTATACCAACAACCAACACAACCTGGTATTTACTAGCAACTTAGGACAAAGCTACACCGGATCTCGGTACAAGAAAGAGCCTCTCCTTAAACGTTTATCTGCATATTTGGTTATAACTTGATCTAGTAACGTATTAGGTTATAAGTTATTACAAACATTGACTGGTTTTGACTTTATATTAATTGATAGTACTTAGCTGTATAGCTTTTATAATAATTCTAATTGTGTTTTCACGGTGAGTGAGGGGGTTTTCACTGCTCTTCCTTACGGATCTGTGTACGTATTTTTATATATTTACAGAGATATTACTGTTTCTCTGTACTTTAGAGTGTGTTTTGTAATAAGGGACGTAAGTTGTATTCACTTTGTGTGTGTGTGTTTTTTGCTTTTAAACTTGTGATTACGCATTGTTGAAATGTCTAATAAGTACGAACACTGGCTCAGGAATAATGAGCTCAGAATCGGGCATGTAAACATATGCCATCTATTAGGGAAGCTGCCCGAACTATCACTTATACTTAATCAAAATTTTCACATGTTTCGCATTAGCGAAAGTCGATTAAATGGCAACATCTCAGATGATGACATCGCTATCAGAGGTTTTAAAACCATTAGAAGAGATCCCTATCAGAAACAAGAGACGGGTATTGCAGTTTATATTTCCAACTCGCTTAACGCCCACCGCAGGCTAGACTTTGAAACCTGTGAGATTGAGTGTGTATGGATAGAGGTTAAACTTCAAAATTGCATACCGCTAGTAGTTGGCTATCTTTATCGAAACCCCAGTGCAGGAAATATCTGGTATGAAAAATTCACCACTATGATGGATGTAGTCTTTAGTAATGCTAGGGAAATAATATTGCTAGGTGACTTCAACATAGACGCTAACAAATCAAACAAAACATGGGAAAACATAATAGAGTCATATAATTTCCAACAGTTAGTCAAACAAGCCACTAGAATCACTAAATCATCTGCAACACTTATAGATCATATTTATACTACGTGTGCTGATAACATCACAGAATGTAGTGTACCTATCAATGCAATGAGCGATCACTATCCAGTATGTTGCACGTGGTCGAAAAGGGGCACCAAAACTCCCAAACACAAACATATAAGCATAAAATATAGAAATTACAAAAATTTCAATCTTGACGTCTTTTTACAAGATTTGGTCAACTCATCTCTAGATTATGTTTACCAGCTTCCTGACCCAGACGATGCTCTGGACCACTGGCTAAAGACCTTTCTAAGTATATTTGATAAACATGTTCCATTTAAGGAAGTTCGTGTTAAACATCACACAAAGCCCCCGTGGATCACACAGGAGGTAGTTGAACTTATGAGAGATCGCGACAGGGCTCACAAAAATAGAGATCTAACTATGTACCGTAGTCTGAGAAACAAAGTTCAATATGTTATTCGGAAGGAACAGAAAAACTATTTTAAGAACATAGTAATAGATAACACCAACACTAAAGATATATGGAAAGCAATTAATACCTTGACAAACAAACACAAATCATCACAATCATTACCATCAAATCAGGTTACATGTGATCAATTCAGTAGATACTTTCAGTCCGACATAAACCAACTGAAGGCTGCAATACCAGAAGCGCCTCATGACATATCTTTATTATCATCATTCTGTGAGAACAAATGCTATGGACACATTTCCTCCAACATACTGCTAATGACGACAACTGAAGTATTTACTCATCTCCGTAATCTAAAAAACAATAACTCATCAGGACTAGATGGAATTAGTAGTCGGATCCTTCGCCATGCTGCACCGGCGATCTGCGAGTCACTAACTTTTATATATAATCAATGTCTAACCAGAGGTCACTTCCCATCAGCCTTTAAAATCGCTAAAGTGTATCCTCATTTAAAAGCTGGCCCTCTAGACGATCGTCTCATGAGTAATTATAGACCAATTTCCATATTATCCTCATTATCCAAACCGCTAGAAAAGCACATCCACAAAACAACACTAGATCACTTAGTTCACCATAAACTGATAGTTGACAGTCAGTCAGGATTTCGGCCAAAATATTCTTGCCATACGGCACTAACAAACATGATAGAAAACTGGCATCAAAATATTAACAACAATACTCTATGTGGAGCGGTGTTTATAGACTTTAGGAAAGCATTCGATGTGATAGATCATACTATTCTAATTAAAAAACTAGAAACAATGAAAGTAAGTTTTAATATAGTGACATTAATAAAATCATTCTTATTAGACAGAAAGTAAGTAGTATCACACAATAAAGTTTTATCTCAAGCCATTACCATTAATATTGGAGTACCTCAGGGGTCTATTCTTGGCCCTCTATTATTTGCCATTTATATAAATGATCTTCCATTAAATCTGTCGTCGTCCTGCGATCTATTTGCTGATGACTGCACAGTATATACAAACGCTGTTGATCGTAATGTGCTAGAATTATCCTTGCAACAGGAAATAAATAGTGTAGTTAACTGGAGTCATGCAAACCGCATGCAAATTAACATTACTAAAACAAAGTCTATGTTAATAGGAACCAGGCAAAGACTTTACACTCTAAACTCGCAGAGAACTCTTCAGCTGCACATTGGCAGCACGCCTGTAGAAAATGTCACCGAGCACAAGACACTGGGTGTTATCATAGATCAAAATCTAACTTTTAACTCACATGTTCATGCTCTAGTTAAACAAATAGCCAAAAAAGTATACCAACTTGCCAAAATTAAAAATTTCCTTGACGAAAACACAAGAAAGATATTCTATACTTCTCATATACAAACACATATTGATTACTGCTCCACAGTCTGGGATGGATGCTCCAAATCAATAACAAAACGCCTATATTCACTCCAGAAAAGGGCAGTGCGTTTAATTAATGGTGAAAAGCTTACCGACAATTCTAACCTATATAAACGTCTCCGGTTACTGCCACTCCACAAGCGCCTGCTTTTTAATAAGACCAAACTAATTCACAAAATCCTATTTCAAAATGCTCCAAGCTACCTTTGGCCATTGTTTAAATATAACGCTAGACATAGCGAACGACTAAATATACTTCATGTCCCTAAACCTAGGATAGACTTATATAAAACAAGCTTAGCATACTCTGCCGCTCAGTTGTGGAACAATCTTCCACAAGAAATCAAAGACACCACCAATCATGATACATACATTCGCAACCTGTTTGAATACTACCTTAGTACAGACTACATGCCCCCATAACAAATAACACAAAAAAAACAATAATGGTAACTTATCTCAAACGACAACTAGCCAAAAAACATTCCCTTATGTATGGCACGTTACACCCTCCTTAGGTATTTATAATGCCCATGTTAAACACTGCCTCAGTGAGTCATTTGTTATTGATTATTTTTCATGCGTTTTAATGTTCTTTTGTTGTCAAAAGTTGCTTCATAAGTGATGTTGAATGAAAGAATGTATGAGAGGAAATAGAGAAGAAGGGCAGAATGTCAGACGGGCCTGCGTGCCCAATTCTTAACCCTTTGAAAATAAAGACTTATTATTATTATTATTATTATTATTATTATTATTATTATTATTATTATTATAGTATTGGTTCTTGCATGTTCATATAATCAATTTTAACATATGGCTTTGAATCCTGGACTATTAGGAGTCAAGAAAAAACTTCCTTGAGACGGAGGGTTTATTAGCATATCCCAAGTGCAGTAATGTTGATTTAATTAACCAATAACCAATTTTAACTTCTTCTTCTTTTGTCCTACTGCTGTTGTCATGAAGTGTTGCAGAGAGGAGACAGATGTAATGTTCTGTGTTTTGCTTGCCTTGTTGCTTGTACTAACATCATATATGATTTTTTCAACGTCTCTTTCATTCAGTCTAGTCATTTTTTTCTGGGCCATCCTCTCGCCTTGTATCCCAGTGTTCTCAGGTAGAACACTCTGTAACTGCTAGTTGATCTTGTTCTGTTCTAACTAAATGTCCAAACCATTTAATTCTTTGGTATTCTTTACAGTCAGTAATAGGTTTTATCACTATCTTGTTCTTAGCTCTTTTATTTCAACTGTATTTCTTAAGCATCTTTGTCCTGGTAAACCGTTACCTCTACTTTCTGGAACATTTCATGTTTTGTAATTTTGTCAGGACATATTGGCACCTTGCCGTCTTGACAGACGATAGTTAGTTACATTGTGCTATTAAAAAAAGCATAATAACTACAACCCAATGTGACTTATCAGACCAATTCACGCTGTAGATGTTTGTCCACAGTTGATGCATGTGAACACAGTGTCATTTTCACCATCCAGCACCACCTTATGTCTCATGCGCTCTGTGTGTGTTCTATCTGCAATCATTTTCTCCTTTGTCTTTATTCCATTTCTGATATCTGCCCTCCATGCAACACATTCAGCGGTGACTTGCTCTCAATGTGCATTATCAATGCCTGTATCAATCATGTCCCGCTTACACACATCTTTGTATCGTAGTAGAGGCCGACCCTGAGATCTCTTGCCCATCTGTAATTCACCAAAAAGATGTCCTTTGGTAATCTACCATCATCCATCCTCCTAACGTGTCCTGTCCATCTAAGTCTACGAAGACTGAGCATGGAACACAGTCACACAACATGATCTTTCCAATACTTCAGTATTTGTGATTTTATCTTGCCACTTAAGACTAAGTATTCTTCGCAGACACCGCATATGAAAGCTGTTTAAAAGTTTCTCTTCGTGTGAGTAAGTTCACCAGGCTTCACTGCCATAAAGAAGAGTACTAAGGACACAGGCTTGATAGACAAGGATTTTTGTTTTGGCAGTAGGCTTTCTGTTCTCCCAGACTCTTTGTTAACCTGTTCATTGTTGTTGCTGCCTTACCAATCCTGATGTTGATTTCCTGATCTAGGGATAATTTGCTACTTACCTCTGATCCTAAATATGTAAAATAATTCACTATCTCCAGTTCGGCATTGTCAATACAGATTTTTGCTAATTGTTAAACCAAATTCAGAACAAGCATTGGAGAATGCAGACAGTATGCCTTGTCAGGACAGCTACCAGTTATTTCCTAGATGTTACTATTTCCAACTGGCAAGGTTCCATTAACATGTACAAGTTTCACATCATTGTGGTTAAAAACAAAACCCAAAAAAGTACCATAACAGAAACTTGTTGTGGGTATGTGTTAGGACCATCACATATGGTGAACCTGAGTGCACGGAGGAATAGGTGGCCAGGTTTTCCTTCATCGATAGCTGACCTTGTACCCTCGTTCAATTGAGCTTATGTTGCAATAAACATTGTTACAGATGGGTGTAATTTTCTTTTTCAAATGTAAATTAGAAATGCATTGTTACTAGATTTATTTTATTTTTCATTTTGAAAATTAGTTTACCTAAATTAAATTATAGAGCTGTATCTTATCTCATCACTACAGGCTGAATGTCCAGACGTATTCAGAGGACGGTATCTGGATACAGATTATCCACAGGAACATCTGGGAGCGCTGTATGCTTCAGATGTGGATGACATTATCACCAACATCCACAGAAGCCAGAAAGATGTCTGCTGCTTCATTGCTGAATCCATGCAGAGCTGTGGGGGACAGATTATTTACCCCAGTGACTACTTCACCAAAGTGTTCAAGTATGTTTGCGTTGTACTGTCACAGAGCACACTGTGTTAACATTTCCATCAAAAGTAGAGGTTAGCCCAATTAAATTTAAATTAGCTACGATCACGCTATCAGTAAAAGAGATCATGCGGCATTTTGGGGATGTGGTGCTAAGCGCATATTTTCTTCTTTATTAAACAACACAATGGGAGAGCAGTGGCTGTGAGGTTGTGGTGTACACCTCAGACTCAGAAGGTATCGGATTCAGTCCTTGCATAGGGCTGGGCATTGTTCCAAGAACCATTGGTATCTAATGATATCACTCGTCCCTATGATCTCTTGGGTAGTGAGATTGGTTACCTAGAATTCTTGGGTAAGGGTAAAAATGTTGACTGCTTGCATCAGGGTCAGTGAACCAGAACTGACAAAGCTCCTACTCCACCACCAAGTGATGATCTTGGTAACTGACAACATCACTGCAATCTGGTCCAGAAAGTTGGGATCAAAGATGGAAGTCAAGTCCAGTGCCAAAAAAATGTCCCTCTGAAGTCATTTGTCAGATGAAAAGAAAAAAAAAGTCGACAGGGTCGACTTCATTGCACTGGGTTTTATCCCATATGGCTCGGTCTCTTTCCGCAGTGCGGAAAGCGTCGAAGGACGCGGCCCAGAATCGAACCCACAACCTTCAGAGTCTGAGTCAAACGGCTTGACCACTTCGCCACAGAGACTCCCACTGTCAGAGACTGTCAGTTGAAAGGCACCACGAGTATGGCAGGCTGGCTATACAAGGACATAACACAACCAACATCCGTTTCATAATTAATTAAGGAGAAGCAGTAGCAGCAGCAGCAGTCCTCTAATAGCTTTTTGTTACGTATAACATTTTCTATTGTTATAGTCCATGCCATGTCGTGTTGGTCATTATATCAGCCCACAAACTTCAGTCTCATGTATTCCCATCATTTCTGATACTGATGTTCTTCCATGCCATGGTGCAACACAGTATAGCAGTTAGCATATATAAAAATTAACAGTTCCTATTTATTTCCTTAGAAATCTTGTTTGTTTTCAGATCAGTGAGAGCTGCTGGAGGCGTCTGCATTTTAGACGAAGTGCAGACAGGTTTTGGGCGTGTTGGGTCTCACATGTGGGCATTTGAAAGACAAGGTTTGTGGTCGACAATAACCTCATATTGTTTTCTCTAGGATTAAAATTGTGCATTTTTCATTGTTAAAAAAAGGAGAATGTTTGGAAATTGCTGCTTTTTCCTAAAGTTTTAACATTTTATTTGTAAGAAGTCTGGCACATGGTTAAAATAGCTGGTTTGTGAAGATATGTATTTATTTATTTAACTGAGTTTATATAATTATAGAAATATTATGGACAAAGTAAGATGAATGGCCAGAGGAACAAATAATTATCAGTGAAGTAGGATGCATAACTGGAGAAACAACATTTACGAATGAAGTAGGATGAATGGCTGGAGAAACAGCACATTATTATGAATGAAGTAGGATGAATGGCCAGAGGAACAAATAATTATCAGTGAAGTAGGATGCATAACTGGAGAAACAACATTTATGAATGAAGTAGGATGAATGGCTGGAGAAACAGCACATTATTATGAATGAAGTAGGATGAATGGCCAGAGGAACAAATAATTATCAGTGAAGTAGGATGCATAACTGGAGAAACAACATTTATGAATGAAGTAGGATGAATGGCCAGAGGAACAAATAATTATCAGTGAAGTAGGATGCATAACTGGAGAAACAACATGTATGAATGAAGTAGGATGAATGGCTGGAGAAACAGCACATTATTATGAATGAAGTAGGATGAATGGCCAGAGGAACAAATAATTATCAGTGAAACAGGATGCGTGGCCAGAGAAACAACACATAATTGTGAATGAAGTAGGATGCATGGCCAGAGAGAGAAGCAGCACATAATTATGAATGAAGAAAGATGAATGGCTGGAGAAACAACACATAATTATAAATGAAGCATGGCTGGAGGAACGACACATAATTATGAATGAAGCAGGGCCGGGAGAACAACACATAATTATAAAGTAGGATGAAGGGCCTGAGAGCCATTATTTGGGTCTAGTAATGCAAAGTTTGTAATCATGGCTAGTTTTCCCCCTAGTTATACTGTTAAAATGATTCCTATATAACAATCTGCTGCATCAGTATTCTTCTCCTGCCCCATTGGGGCATGTCCCTCAGCCAGCTCACGCTATGTCTTCATATCTGTTTCTATCTCTTGCAGCTCCATCCATGTCCTCTCCACATTACTCATCTCTGCATCTAAGTCTCTTCACTATTTCATTTGCCCTGTGGGTTCATAGAAAGAACCTGCCAATTACCTGCTATTAGGTTTTCTTAATATGTGTCTTATCCAGAGCCAGTGTCTTTCTTGCCTCTTAATTCGCTGAAATCTAGTTCTTTCTCTGAGATGCATATTAGTTACTTCAACTCTTAAAGGCTGTGAAATGTCCCCATCTTTGGTGCTGAAATGATCTGTAGCCTTGCATCTTCATATATAGTTGAAGTTGTTTAATTCAATTATTATTTTTGTTTCAAAACTTTGTTGTTGCAATACATACTCTTGGGGGAAATTTTTACAGTATAACCAGGGAAACAAGCATTTATATAAGATACTGTCTACTGTTTAAAGTTTAATTCAATTATTATTTTTGTTTCACAACTTTGTTGTTGCAATACATACTCACAGGAGAAATTTTTACAGTATAACCAGGGAAACAAAGCATTTATATAAGATACTGTCCACGATTATAGGTTTGGCATTGCCGGCCACAAATACTGGCTCTCCAATCTTAAAGAGTTAACATAGCCTGCAAAGCAATGATATATAACTGATTTCTCAGCTCAAAAAATTCTCCCAGGAGATAACCATCAATATTATACACTTATAATTTTATTTGTGGATTCACGCAGCTTTTATTCCAAACAATTGTGATTTCTCAAGAAGGGCTGGCTCATTAAACAGCGTGCTTTTGGTTGTTTGACAGGCGTGGTGCCTGACATTGTGACTATAGGTAAGCCCATGGGAAATGGCCACCCAGTATCTGCCGTGATTACCACCAGAGAAATAGCTGCCAGTTTCGGAGCTTGTGGAGTGGAGTACTTCAACACTGTAAGTCACATTTTTCTGTAATCTTCCTACACATGTGTGGTGGAGTGGCTTAGAGGTTATGGCGTCGCCTCTGGTTTGTGAGGCATGATTTGTTTCATGGTCTAGACTGTGTGGTTATTTTATCAGATACATAAAGGAGGAGGGTGTATACCTACATGCTTGTTGTGTACGTTGGCTTGAGCTCCAACGCGAAGTCCTGTATGTCGGATGAAGGCATCCTGTTGTCCAACATGAGTGTGATGTCATACAGGACCTGAGGTTTGCGTGAGTATCCGTTGTCCCATGTCTGGCTTATTGGTGCGCAGACTGGTGGTTCCTCGCCGTACAGGCAGACACACTCTGACTTCGGAGGAATCGATGATCCTACTGACTTTAGCCAGGACCCTGAAGGGACCTGTTGCCCAGGACGCTCGACGAGGACGCGTCAATAGGTCTTGGCCAGTATATAACCCAGCCCTGGTGCCTTGGAAACACCTCTGCATCCCGTATACCTACATAACCTGATCCCTGGGTATTAGATTAGACGTTTAACCTTCTTGGAAATTAGCACAAAACTTGGGGGAGCCTTATGCGCATTGCACATGTTAAAAATCCCGCAGCAGTTGGAAATTGAAAAGAGCAGGCCAAAAAGATCATTGCCTAAGCTTCAGATGAGGAAACCCACCCACTAAATTATTGTTAATGGCATGAGTGGATTCTGGTATACATATATTTGGGTCCTTGCCTGTGGTATGGAGTTTGTGCACTGTTGAGATTCTCCTTGCATGATATATGGGAGAAGACATCTGTGTGTAAGGAAAGTGATGTCACTCCACCATTAATCTGGCTTTGTTGACTGCCAGATTCTTGGGAAAATAATATGGCAGCTTCTCTTTGGCTTCCTCATCAGGTAAGATATTACGCTGATAGAATTGCCACAGACATTATCATATTCATCCTATTTTTATTATTTAAGTTTTCATAGTGTTTGTGTAATGACAAATTATGACATGTTTTTTTCCTCAATAGTACGGAGGAAATCCTGTGTCTTGTGCCATAGGACTGGCAGTTCTGGATGTCATAGAAAAAGAAGAGCTTTTGAAGAAAGCCTGCCTTGTGGGAGATGCTATGAGCAGCAAGTTAACTGGTCTTAAGGAGAAATATCCGAGCATTGTAGGGGACATCAGGTAGATTATTTCTTTCATCCTCATGAAAGAAGAATGGTGTGACAGAGTGGGATGAAAGAGAGTGGAGGGAAATTGGAAATGTGGCAAAATTAGTAAATTTATGAGGATGTTATTACAAAGTGGGAAACAAAAATTAATGTTTAAACAGAGTGATAAAAGGGAGAATGTTGTGACAGGGTAGAAAGGAGAATGTTGTGGCAGAGTGAGTAGAAAGGAGAATGTTGTAGCAGAGTGAGTAGAAAAGAGAATGTTGTGGCAGCGTGAGTAGAAAAAAAAATGTTGTGCAGAGTGAGTAGAAAGGAGAATGTTGTGGCACAATGAGTTGACAGGAGAATGTTGTGGCAGAGTGAGTAAAAAGGAGAATGTTGTAGCAGAGTGAGTAGAAAGGAGAATGTTGTGGCAGAGTGAGTAGAAAGGAAAATGTGGCAGAGTGAGTAGAAAGGAGACTGTTGTAGCAGAGTGGGGAGAAAAGTCATTACTGGAGCCCATAAAGGAAACAAAGAATAGCCACACAGCAACCCACCATGCATGTTGTAAGGGCTGACCAAGGAGGGTTGGCATGAGGCTGACTACCTCACCCAGTAGAAAACTTCAGCTACAAAATGCAATGAATCATGAACAAGTCTACAAAGAGACTGGTATGAAATGTTTGAGAACCTGTGCTCCAGTGGGCAAAGCAAGGCAGACAACACAGAAATGTCACTGTGGTTTAGACAGAGTAGCAATGGAAGCCATGCTTTCTGGAAGAAGAGGCTGGAGGTTGTCCAATACGACCATGGACACAGAATATTAAGGACGCCCTGGGCATGAAAATGCTAGGTGAAGAGTCAAGAGTTTTACTGGCAGTCTGATTGCCTCATGATGATGAGAGTTGATGTGCTTTAAGATTCTAACAATTGTTGTGTTTTTATGTAAATATCTTTGCAGTTTCTAACTTGTGTTGCTGTCTGCAGTACCTTGAAGGGTGTGTTTAACATTTCTGTTACCTTTATAGGGGCGTTGGAATGTTCTGGGGCATTGACATGGTGAAGGGTCAAAATAACCGGGAACCTGCAACAGACGATGCAGCTTTTGTAGTGAAAAGGTAACTGTTCAGTTCATGTGTGTGCAGAATATTGTTGCCTCTAAGTTGTTGCTTTCTGTAAAAGATCAAAGGTTAAAGACAAGAGAATCGACTATATTGCACTTGATGATATCTCTTGTAGCTTGGTTTTTATCTCCTTAAAGTGGCAAATGGCCTGCCAGGAGCATCTGACAAAGCATGAACTGTGTAGCTCAAGTTTCGACACCCTGGGGGTTCTTTGAGAATAACTGCAGTCGTTTGAACATCACAGCATGAAAATGAATCCATGAGCTTTAGAGATTGAGACAGACAGCTTGATCACTTTGCCTCGGATATCCCAGTTAACCTCTGCTTTGTAAGCCACTTGCAGTCAAGTTGTGGACAAGTCCACATTTAAGTGTAGATGTGGTTTGATTGGTGGTTTTCAATCTCTGGAAGACTTAAGTTTTGTCTCTTAACTTGTTAATGATGTGAAGGCTTGATGCAGGATTTTCTCTCTGAGCTTTAAAGTACTGTGAGAGATTAAGGGTTAGTTATTTCCATGGTTTTTGAAACTATTAAGGTTAAGTTAGTGCATATCCTTTACAGGACATCGCAGTCAACCCCAAAATCATTTAGCTCTTCGTGATTTCTTGGCAAGTTTACATTCAGTAGTTTGCCATTGCTTTTGGAATGACCGGCACTCATACCTTTTTATGGGAAACCAATGCAAGGTTGTCTGCTTCCAAGTCGCTCGCAGCTGTGTTTCAAATGCAATGTGCAGTATTATAAATTGAAACTGTATTGATGTTATAAGTGGTAATAAAATGGATATTTAAAATGTATGGCCAGGTCAAAATGAACCGAAACAAAATGAAAGTTCTGTAGAAATTAACCTGTCATGAACACTTGGGAATACCAGCCTAAAATACTGGCCCCTCTGTCTTTAATAGTTACATCCGATGCATGGGCATTTAAGTTGTCTGAGCCCTGAAAAGGACTTGCATCCATGAGAGAGAAACATTTCTTCCATCATTATCACCATCATGTGCCATGTCGATAAGCATGGGCAGTCATGGCTCACCATCTCACATGACCACCAGGGTCTGGGATCAGTTCTATGTTCTTGTCCTGATTATGCCTTGTGGTCAGGCCATCCAACAAGAGGAAGGCAGAGAAGAAAATATCTGGATGGCTTGGCCACATGACCTAGCCGAGACAAGAACATGGAGCTGATTCACGACTCTGGTGATTGTGTAAGATGGCAAAACATGACCACCTATGCTTATTGGCAATGCACATGATGATGATGATAACAGATTACTGACTTTATAGAACACCAAAGTTCAGATGTTTAGCTAGAATGGAACAAGTTCAGTAAGTGGCTAGAGCATTTCAGATGAGAACATCTGGATGGAAGGTGCGAGAAAGACCCAGGAAAAGATGGTTAGACGGAGTAAAGGAGACATTGAAGAGATCAGATATGACATTAGCACAAGCAACAAAACAATTGGAAGACAATATCCATCCATCTCCTCTCTGTGATACTTCCTTGGCATAAGCAGTGGGACACAAGAAGAAGAGGAAGAATCTGTACCGTTGCTGGTGTGTGCCATTAATGTTTCCAGGCTGAGGAATAAAGACTGCTTGCTCAAGCCATCATGATATAGTGTGCAAGATAGGATTTTTTTTTAAACCTCTGATCGAATACACACCCACAATGTTTGAGGTGGATATTCTGACCCATCTGCTACCTGCTGCAGGCCATGACCAGAAGCATCCATGTGTTACCTTGGTCCATAAGGGAAGCAAAGAATGGTAACGCTGTTACCTACTATGCATGTCATAAGATGTGACCGAAGAGTGTTGCCATGGACCTGGCTACCTCGTCCAATAGAAAACTTTAGCTGCCAAATCCAGCCATTTACGAATAAGTCTACAAAAGACTTAAAGTGGGTTGGTTGATGGCATGTGCTCTATTGAAAGATGAAAGGTAGAAAAGAGAAGAAGAGGCAGAAGAAGATAATGTACAGAGTTGTTTTTAGGTCATCTGTGGATAAACAAAACAAGCAAATAAACAGTTTATTGCATTTCTTCTGCTAGAGAAGTACATGATATATTTGTTGATGTTCTTTGCAGGATGAAAGAAGAGCGTATTCTCATTAGTCGAGATGGGCCTCATGAAAATGTACTCAAGTTTAAGCCTCCCATGTGCTTCAACCTTGAAAATGTGGATACTCTTGCTGAAATGCTGGACTCAATCTTCGCAGAACTCACAAGAAGGAGAGAGTCTGCCGCACAGACAGTGACAGACAGCAACAATTCTGCAGTGAATGATGAATTATCAACCAATGGAGAACCACCAATCAAACGGCCATGTTTGAACGGAGTAGAAACAAATACTTGTTAATTATAAAGTGGTACTCCACTCCTTTATTAAGACCGGTGCCTCAGGTTGCATGCTCATTGGGCGATCAGTATCATGTTTTATTCATTTAGAAAGCAGACTTTTCATTGTTCCGTTCCGTTATGAGCAATCAGATATTGATATATGCGTCTTACAGTGATCTATCAACATTAAATACTATTTTCTAACTTTAGCTTAAGGAATAATTAAATATTATATCCAGATAAAATTTCCATCATTGTGTGGGATCATTTTCTAACAAGCATTGTCACCTTCATCTCTAAAGACTACCTCAATTTCTTTAATTATTAGGTCAAGTCATTTCTTCTCTCATTTTAGTTTGTCTGCTGAGCTTGATTGCTTCTTATACATGTTTGAAAGCACAGTCAATGACTGATATTGCACTGCAAGAAAATGGGGCTCATGTTGTGATGGACAGTTCCAGGAAGCTAACCGTTGCTTCCAACATAATGTCCATTCTGATAGTCTCTCTTCATACACAGTTGTCCCCCAGAAAGTGTATAAGCAAATCCTCAATAGAGTTTAGAAAGTATATTAGTAAATCCTTCATGGAGTTGAATGATCAGAACAACTAATGAAAAAATACATTGTTCTCAAAGAGACCATACAAGTATACTAATCATGAAACACAGATTTTAGCTCTTGTTAAAACACATAACAAAACATTGAAGATCAGCTTCCTGTCAAAACAAAAGATGTTTAACCAATTTACAAACACATACTAATAAGCTTTACATATTTTATAGAAATGTACGAGGCGTGATAGCGAAGGGGTTACAAACTCAATTTGCAATCCTGCATACCATGTTTGAAACACAGCTGCAGGCTATTTGGAACAGACCACCTTGAGTTGGTTTTCATACAATGGTATTAGTGCCGGCCATTCAGAAAGCAATGGTAAACTACTGAACATAAACTTGCCAAGACATCACAAACAGCCCAAACATGCTGGGGTTGACTGTGGTGTCTTGTAAAGAATATGCAACTAATGGCAAACTACTGAACAGAAACTTGCCTATAAATCACAAACAGCAAAAAAAAATGCTGGTTTTGACTGTGACATCATTTAAAGGATATTCAACTGCCTTTTTAACAAGGCATGGAAATATCCAAATGACAACACCAGATTTAACTTTTAGTATGCTTGCTTACAAATGGACTTTTACAGGGTTTTTATGGGAGTCAATTTCAGATCATGGTTGGTAATAGTAATTTAAAACTCATTGCTTCAGATCAACTTATATGTGAACATTCTACCGCATGTCAACACACACATGATCAGAAGCAGCTGGTAGAAGCCACCAAACCCTACACTAGACAACTACCACGTTATGGACAGACCAGAATAGGCCATTATTCTACGCCTCAGAACAGGACACAATAGTTTACGCAACCACATGTATACAAAATTCAAGATTGGTGACTCAGCCATGTGCACATGTGGTTTGGTGTCACAGACAGCAGAGCACATACTCCAGGACTGCCCAAACTACAACATATCCAGGCGAACCTTCTGGCCTAGAGAGACAACAGTGGAAGATAAACTCTATGGACCGGAGTGAACTAAAAAAGACTGTTAGATTCATACAAGAGACAACACTGCAGTTATAGACATATTTCAAGCAAACGAAAGAAGAAGAAGAAGAAGAAGAAGCTGGTAGAAATGGTGGAATGAACGAACAAGTTTTATTTTCAAAAGATCACAAACTTGGCATGCTGATCCATCATACATTCTGCCCTTGCAATCATTCATCTTTCACACATAATGTATATGTTATGGGGATTATGCATACATAATGTATATGTTATGGGGATTATGTATGTTACATTTATGTAAAAAATAATGAATGCTGAACATAAAAATAATAGAAAATAATACGAACCATATAATTTAATTTAATGTGAACTTGTAGAATCTCGGTTTGGGCGACTGTGGAATTTAGTATATTTGGGACAGATTTAACCACATCATGTGGCACATGGCGTACTAAGAGTTAATATTATATTGCTTCTAAATATAAGATAAGCTTATTTGGTCACATAGTATTTTATCACTTAGTGTATATTACAGTATGTAGGATAGGAAGGGCGGCCACGCTAGTGAAGTTGATAGCGAACTGCGCTGGCCCCTTGCTCTTGGGCCTACAAAATGTCATGGCACTATTACATCACTGACCAATAGCGAGAAACTGCTTGGAACAAAGAGAGTGCAGGAAGAGTTTATGGCGGTTTCATTTTTCTTTTGTTTCATCAAATTGTCGAAGTAGCTGAAGGGATTCTAGCTTTTTGTTTTATTTTTGCTCGCTCACCCGCTTTGAACTTAAGCGTAGACCATATAGTAGTGATTGACTGAATTTTGCGTGTGGATTAGCTTTCCCTATTAAGACTGTCCCTCGCCAACAGGCAAACCCACTCCGACTTCAGAGGTACTTGTAGTAATTTACGTCCCCAAATCAAGGATGACAGGTCAACATTTTAGTCCAGCTGTCCAGTGTAGGGGTTGAACCCCTAACCTCGGCATCAGCACAACGGATGTTTAAGAATATGCGTTCTTACCCATTCAACCATGCTGACCTGCTTGGATTCTAGCTGTTAAACTTCTGGTGCGCTGATGGCAGGGTAGTGGGATCACTCCCTACACCAGTCAGTTGTACTAAAAGTTGACTTCTCGTTCAGAAAGCAGTAGCAAACTACTGAACGTAAAATTGTCTTCTCAATCAACCTGAGGTTTATCGCAGTATCCTGCAAAGGACATGTGGTTTTTAAATTTCTTTCTTTGTAAAAATATGGATGCATGGTAATCTCATGACAAACAGCCGTAAATATATTTTAAGTAACAGATCTGTACATATCAGGTCCTGGCATTATGAGGTGGTATCATTAGTTCTTTTCCACACCGCCTTCCTTCCTTCTGGTACAAATTAAGTAATATGGGTCATCTAACCATAAAGTCATACAGGGTGTATTTTTAATGACTGTGCAGTGTTTGAAAATATTGCCAGTCCAAGTTTTGTATTTACCTATATTGTTGCATGAACTTTACAGAGGGTGAATACAAAACTTGGACTGTTGCACAGTCATTAAAAATACACTCTGTATGTGAGACAACATCCATCTTCAGCTGGCGGGTTTGAACTTGGATCTTTGTGCATGTAAGCCATTGCCCTACCCAAAGGGTACTTTGTTTTGCCTTGCCTTGTGCCATGTAATAGGGGGCCATTGGGGCACCGGCACAAACATTGATGGGCTAGAAACAGGGGCAGCAACCTTGTGCTACATTCAGTGTAACTTGTTTCCACGTGTATACGTTGCTTGTCAGGATTTCAGTTTCTGCCAGGCTTTCTTCCTTTCCATTTTAGGATGTCATTTGTCCAGCACATTTTTGGACATTTGTTTTTCTCCTTGGTACTGTCTGATAAATATACCATTAAACTACTACAGTGACATATTGGGAGCCAGTGTAGTGCTGGAGCTAGAGTGCTTACCTGCCTTTGTGGTAGAGATGTGTTTAAATCCCCATCGTGGCAGATTTTTTTTTTACAATTGACCTGGGCTTTCAAGTTGACCCAGCTTAAAATGGGAACCAGGAAATGCCCTGAGAAGTAAAAGCCATCTGCAAGATATTCGCCACATCACGCTTTGAGTACCAGTTGGTCTATATAACTATGGAACTATCACTACATACCCAGTATAACTCACAGTGAAAGCCTTTTACTTGACATGCATTGACACATTGCCTCATGATATTCTGCACACCCACATTTGGGACATGGTCTTTATATGCTACTGCAAGGATTTGGCTGTAGCAGCTCACCTCCATTGCTGCACATCAATGGAAGTTAGTCATTGAATAAAGTTTAATCCATCCATGTGAAGGACACACGGATTGCCAAGCCACTACTTCAGTTATCAGTTGGGGTATCTTCATTGCACTCCGGACATGTCCATAGGTGCTCAGATCCTCCCCCCAGCATATGCATCAGCGTCCGGTGGCTAATAGTGCCAGTTCTGTGTTGGTTGACGAGGCGCTTTGTTTTCCCGATGTACCTCTCGCGTCTGGCTGCCGATTCTTACTCCCAAGTCTTCCATCCTGGACAGTGATGTGGAATCACTGACGTCAAAGTCCTCTGTTCTCGCCATATCTTTGAGGACGTTAATAACATCGGCATGATCCATTGGCTGGCCATCTACAGGGGTTGCAGAGCCAGCCAGTTTATCAGCTCGTTCATTTCCCTCGACTCCCGCATGTCCCGGGACGAAGATGGTGACTTTACGGACAACAGACTTCTGCAGCGACTCAGTCCACTGTCTACGTACATATCCAGCTTCGACCTTCTGAATCATGCTCATTGAATCACTTAGTACACACACGTTGGTATAATGCTGTGATTCCAGCCATATGAAAGCCTGTGTAACTGCCATCACCTCCATCGTCATGCTGCTCGTGGTCATAGAGTGGGCACCACTGGATTCTTGAACGGTTCGGCCCGCTGAATGGGCTGTAAATGCCCACACACTTCTCTGCTGCTTTACAACAGATCCATCTGTATAGATGAGCACTTCGGGGCTATCTGAGTGTACATAAATGAGCGCGTTAACCTCAGCATTGACAGCGGCAGGGTTCTCCTCTCTGTACCGTCTGTCGAGTGTGATCAAGCCACTACTTATGGAAGGTCTTGTAAGAACAAAAGTTAGGGTGACAAAGCTCGACAGATAATATTGGGAGGTAGAGTCCACAAGCCTGGGAAGGCTATTTGCCTGTGGGATTTCACATTCAGGAAGTTAGTCATTAAATAAAGCCTGTGTTGCACTAGCTTCATTGAATATATGTTTTTCTCAACCCTCAGCCCACCTCATCACCTTTGTAAAACTAACCGATAACATCTTCTACTGCGAGCTTGGATGTAGCTTTCTTATTTCTAGTCTCATGCCACTTAGGCCAACATCTTCCAGCTTCAATGGTTGAGGTTTCTTTTCTGGATTTATCCTCCCACAGGCAGATGGCCTTCTCGGGCTCTACCTCCCAATATTTTCTGTCAAGCTTTGTCACCCTAACTTTTATTCTTACAAGAACTTCCAAAAGTAGTGGCTTGGCAATCCGTGTGTCCTTCACGTGAATGGATGGATTAAACTGATAACAAAAATGAAGATAGACCCATGGCAGATACTGCTGTTGGGGCATGAAGTGTTAGAAATCGACAGATAATTGCATGGTATGATGTAGAGAGGCCAGTCCCCTTCCTCACAACGCTTCCTTCCTTAAAAATTCACAGAAAATTCTGAATTATCTGGAGCCAATCTGTTGATGTAGTTGAATCATCCCCAGAGACCTATTGGTCAGGGGAAAATAATCCATCCATTGCTGTTCACTCTCTCTCCTCTTTTCTTTCTTTCTTTCTTTCTTTCTTTCTTTCTTTCTTTCTTTCTTTTTCCCTGTTTCCTTCCTTCCTTTCTTCCTTCCTTCCTTTTTTTCTTTCTGCACTAGAAATAAGAGAGATTGAAATTGTGTGCGTCCACTACAAATGGATGATTGTACATTCACAGAGAGTTTTATACTGATATGATGTAACCATTCACTATATTTGGAGCTACTGAAGTGATATGATTGTATATGGTACATGTGTAATTTTGAACCAGAAGTGACATGACTGTTTACTAGCGATACAATATATTCCATTGTTTTAATTGTTCAGAATTATAGCCAATCTCTTGTCTCGCAGCAGAGACAACAGTTAGACTCACCTGTAGAGGTCAGCATGACCAGAATGATAATGCCCGCTCTGATATCAGTTGGACTAAAATATTGACTTCTCATCCTTGACTTGGGGATATAAATTACAAGTATCTCAGAAGTGTGAGAGGGTTTGCCAGATGGCGGGGGAACACTGGGTATAGGGAAAGCTAATTCATAATAAAAATCAGCCCAGTGCACTCCCCAGTAGCTACAACTACTAGTGGTAGTAGCAAGTGTATTGACTACGCAGGAGTTTAAAGCGCAAAAAAACGGGAGAAAAATAAGAGAGAGACTAATCTACATTAGAAATCAAATTCAACAATTACACTTATCTGTGTTAGAAGAATCATGTTATTTGCTCTTAGGTAGCTGTATGTTTATGCAGTATACCTGTTTGTCCACTACAATTATTATTACAGCATCTTCTGTTGAAATATTACTAATGAAATTAGATACCAGCACATGTTATTGTTTTGTTGTGGGTATATTTGCAGCATTAGTTTGTGCTTATTTCTTCTCTGGGCCATACATGAATACAACCTGGCTGCCTGCATGTGTAATGTCCAGGACCCCTCATCTCATCATGAGGTACAGGGTGTATTTTTAATGACAGTGCAGTTTTTGAAAAAATTGCCGTTCCAAGTTTTGCATTTACTTATTATGTTGCATTGTGTTGCATGAACTCCACAGTAGGCAACTACAAAACTTGGAATGGCAATATTTTCAAAAACTGCTGTCATTAAAAATACCCCCTATATAAGGTGCTGGTCCCATGTTATTAGACCAATGAGCACTCGATGGGTGATGTGGTCAGCAGCAAACTGGCTACCTTTACCACCCAGAAAATTTCCCAGTACCCATTTTTAGGCTGAGCCAACCTGATAGTCAGGTCAGTGAGTGAACAAGTCTATACATTGAAGGGGATTTGAACACATTATCTCTGGGCCAGCAGCCAAGATTGCTTACAGTTTTGCTAGTCTCTAATCTGCTTTCATACAGATCTTAATTTGCCTTTTGGCTTTCTTAATTAGACAAAAGATCTGGTTCAGTTTTATCTACTTGTCTTTTCTGTGCCAAATGGTAAAACAAATGTTGTAATATACTTGTTCACCAGTCATGTAATTATGATGTAGTTGGGGGAAATGTTACAATCAGCGAAATATGTTCTTTGTTAAATGAAACATCGAGCATTTTATTTTTGAAAATTATATTCTGTAATTACCTTCACGCATTTTCTATTTGTTCTCTTCATTTCATGTGTTTTCATATTTGTAACTTGTCAGTATATGATGTGGGTGAGAAATTAAGAGTGGTTTAGATCAATAATAACATGAAGGAAAGGAAAACAGACTTTCAGTAATTCATTGCAAAAATTAATGATTGTCTTTTTGTGAGAAAAAGTATCAGAAAAGGGGTGGGAAAAATAAGTAACTACATAGCAAAAATGTTGCTATTTGGATCTTAAAAGACATAACAGAAATGATGTTGATTACTGTCAGGTTCTTACAATCTAATGCTTGCTTGTGTTCGTTGGCTTGAGCTCCAACGCGAAGTCCTGTATGTCGGATGAAGGCTTACAATCTAATGAATCTGGCTCGCTGGACCTAACATATGCGAGACATACACAAGTACAGAATGATTTGACTGGACACACGGTAACACTAAGTTTTGATGGTTTTATTTACACTTCACATGCAACACAATCTAATTCGGCATGTGGCCATCACAAGGTGAATATTACAATCTATACACAATACATCAATGCACTCACAAACGCAAACCCACAGCTACGCAGTCTTTCATCTTCTCACAAGAGGTACGAGCAATCAACATTCAGGCACAGAAACACAGGAGCCTCTCTCATACAACGTCCGTCGAGTCCGCTACCCTAGCCGTGTCTGCCGTTTCCCGCTCACAGTGCTTGCCCTGTGGATTCGAGCGCAGCGAGAATTGCGTGCGTCATGCTTGTACTGGCTTGACCGCAGACGGTCACTCTCTCTCGTCAGCGAAACCTGTGAATATGTAACTAGTGTTCGCCTGGCGGGCGTAACGATGTCGCGGCATAGCAATGGGGGATTATGACAATTACATAAACATAAAACATATTTGCCTGTTATTTATGTACATACAAGAAGGTGAAGCTTATTACAAAGAAGAAGATTGGTAGATAGAGGAGGAGGTGCAGCAGCAGGGAGAAGATGAATCGCTGCCCAGAAATATAAGTTATTAGATTTTGAATCTACACACAATTTAATAATGCGTTTTACATGCACAATAAACTTAAGCCTGTTTTGTAGATAGCATTGTTGTGTAAGTGATAAGGGAAACTGTCATTAAATATCATATATATATATCACACCATTTATGTTGAGAATAGATTAGTGCTTTCTTAACTGTTACATAAAAAAAACGAAAATCACTGTACTATGAACACATCTTCCAGATGTAGTTAATATACAGTTATAATATGCACACAAATAGTACATTTCCGTTATCTACAGTTATATTGTATTCTTGCTTACAGCACAACTTATTTAATTATAAAAGCTCTGTAACTCCATTATATCTGAGTACATGGAATTTCTTGTATCTGGTTGTGTGCATTATGTGATGCATTTATAAAAAAAAATTACATTTATCATCTTCATCTGAAAGATTGCAGAAAAAGTATGGGCCAGCAGAATGTTCATTGCCTTTGAAAAGAAAAGGTGAGGATAAAGGCAGTGCCATGTCAGATATAGCAAGTAGAAGCAGCTTTCACATATACTAGGTCGAGGCATAATGAGATGGGATGAGCATATTTCGTTAAGAAATTTAGACATTCAGATAGTTATCTGGAACCCGTTTTACAATAATGGATCAACCCCAGGGCTATACTGGTCATGAAGAAGTCTTGCCACTGCATGTCATTAAACCAGGACCACTATGTTGATTGCCAAGACCACTAGCCACAATGTGGCTTCTTCCTTAATGCTTTATCTCCCAAGCAACACATCATTTGTGGTGAACTGTTGTCTGTGTGTATCAAGTAACACGTCGTGTGTTAATAGCTTTATTGTATTTAGTCTGAACATAGTAAAGAAATCTGGCTAGATATGTTTTAACATGCAGAACAGTATATATTATATATATATGATATATATGTGTTACTTCTTTGAAAAAAAGTGTTTGCTGCTTAATGATTGTGTTTATTATTCTTTTCTGGAACTGAAAGAATGTAAAAGCCGGCAATTTGATTCTAACGTAAATTGGTAAATTTTTTTTTAGTAGTTTTTGTGTGTTCTCTATGTTGGTGATCAGCATCCTTATCACAGGATTTAACATCTAGTCAAGCGGTGTATTTTATGACATGTTGTCTTCCTTCTCATTTAGAATGATAAAATTACTTTCTAGCTGTTACTGTTATCTTGTTCAAGGGTCTACCATGGTAATTTTATCATATTTTTTGTTTACACAAAGTTGTGGCTTTTCTAGTCTACAATATTAATTTTACACTGACATCATGTTTTATTTTTGTTTGCTCAAAATTGTGGTTTTTCTATCAGAATAGCAATGGCTTCTGCCAACTATAACCTTGAAAATTAAAAGATGGCAGCACTTCATGACACTGTGACCTAGAATATGTGAAAGATTAGCACTTCACACCCCAACTGTTGGGGTTATCTTTGTAGTTTATTAATCCGTAATTGGATTTGAACATGGTTGTTTTTTTCTTGTTCTTTTTGAGTTAGAGGAGTCAAAGGTGGATGCCATTTCTTGAAGCTCATCCACCTCTATCATTATATGATTTAATTAGATAACAATTGTATTGTTACCGTTATATAACATAATGCAGAAGCACTGCTATAGAATGAGTTGAGAAACCTTTCAGTTGTGGTTATTATTCAACCTGTTATGTGAGGAGTTTGCAAGGTGTAACATGAATTACAGTTATTGTAAAGTCGTTTGATATAGCATTTCCTGTAGTTTTTAGCAGAGATGCGTATGAGTGTTCCAGCTGTAGTTTCAATTAGAGGCAAGCATTTAAGCTAATGTCACATTTTGGGTCTGTGATTCCTATATTCTAAAGTTTTAAATTAGAAAGCTTCCATGTCCTTTCGCAGGATATTCTGTATTTAAGTTATTAGAAGGTTATGACATGCAGAAATGCTGTGAATGCCGAGCAGTGTGCCAGATCTATGTCTTGTAACAGAATATTATGTACAAGGGGAAGTCATTAAGTAACAAGAATTTAACGATAAATGTTTATTTCTCAACCCAATCTCCCTGCCTGGCAACAACACTTGGTCCACCTGTCTACTAGCTTGTTGATGCCTTCTAGGAAAATATGTTTTTGGGTGTAGCTTAAATCAATTTTGCACCGCTTTCATTACGTTTATGTCATCTGCAAACCTGTAACCTCGCAGTTGTTCTTTCAAGAGTCCAAATAAAGAAAAGTCTAATTGTGCCAAGTCTGGACTATGCTGAATGTTTCTAGACCTCAAATTTCAGAGTACATAGTGTATGCACTATATGCGCAGCCATATGAGGGCTCCAACTACGTGGTTCATCAATGACGTTTTGTATTCCATTTTCAAATCTTTATACCTATTCATACACTCTCCCCTGACTCAACAGCTGTCTCCATTCTGAACCTTCATTCTTCTGTTGATTTCACAAGGTTTCACGCTCTCTGACCACAAACAACAAATAACGCCTCGTTGTTCTTCCACGGTGCAAGTCAATAGTAGGACAGCCATTTTGTAATCACTATTGCACATGCACAAACTGCTCAATCTTCATAACCTCTACATGGGGTATTGCTTAAGAGCCAGTTTGTGTCCTTAAATAATATTTTCCATTATTCATACTCTTCCATGCATTTCACAATAAAATTCCTGCTACTTAACAACTTTCCCTCATGTCTGTATTGTTAGAAGACTTTTTCAAATGCAAGAAAGCTTTGAATGTGGAGAAATACGCCAGTGACAGTAGAAAGTAAACCATCATTTGTCCATGCCTTGAATCACATTAGTCACAGGGTGCTAGCCCCATACACCAATAGGTACTTGAGCTGGGATGTGGTCAAGGTCACGCTGGCTGCCTTTACTTCCCAAGACATTTGCTGGTGCCCATTTCAGGCTGGGTCGACATGGGAGCCCAGGTCAGTTTCTACAAATCTGGCTCCAGTATGAAATCAAACCCATAACAAACATGCCAAGTAGGCAAGCATGCTAGCCTCAGTGCACTCAGTTGTATGCCAGCAGACAAGCATGCTAGTCTCAGTGCACTCAGTTGTATGCCAGCAGACAAGCATGCTAGCCTCAGTGCACTCAGTTGTATGCCAGCAGACAAGCATGCTAGCCTCAGTGCACTCAGTTGTATGCCAGCAGACAAGCATGCTAGCCTCAGTGCACTCAGTTGTATGCCAGCAGACAAGCATGCTAGCCTCAGTGCACTCAGTTGTATGCCAGCAGACAAGCATGCTAGCCTCAGTGCACTCAGTTGTATGCCAGCAGACAAGCATGCTAGCCTCAGTGCACTCAGTTGTATGCCAGCAGACAAGCATGCTAGCCTCAGTGCACTCAGTTGTATGCCAGCAGACAAGCATGCTAGCCTCAGTGCACTCAGTTGTATGCCAGCAGACAAGCATGCTAGCCTCAGTGCACTCAGTTGTATGCCAGCAGACAAGCATGCTAGCCTCAGTGCACTCAGCTATATGCCAGAATTGCATATTAAACCAGAATATTTTATTTTTATGTTATTAGAAGTCTCGCTGAAATGCAAGACAGCTTTGGGCATTAAACAATGTGTCAGAACGTGAGTTACAACACATGATTGTCTGGACTTTTAGACAAGCTGAAAATGGTAGTCATGTTGTTGTTCTGAAGTGACTCAGTGTAATGAAACTCAAACATTTGTTTCAGTTATTCTGTCATGGTGGTTTGTGTAAACCTTTGTTTACCCATGTCTTGTTTGTGAATATGTCATTCAGACCCAGTTAATTAAACCTTTACTGCATGAGAAATAGACTTCTGTTGTATCTTCTTTTGTTGGTAAACTCACATTTGCATGCCTGTGTGTAAATATGTTGTTAATAATGGATAACGCATCACCTTACTCCCTCATTTACATCCCCACTTGAAGACAGATTTTATTTCTGATCCCATCATAAGTATAAAAGTACTGGACCTTTTTTCATGCCTTGAGGCATATTGGGTAATTGATAATTGGTATTGGTAATTGATGCTGGCCAGCTTCCTGGCCTAGAGGTTAGCAACTTTTCTCCGTAATCTCGTATACTCTCGTAAGTAACGTGACGACGGTGAGAATCAGCAGTGGTTCAAATCGCGTCGGTAACTTACGGGGTATGTGAGCCGGCCGCTCAGAAAAAAATGGCAAACTACAGAGCATAATCTTGCCAAGAAATCAGCAATCAGCTGAAAGATGCTGAAGTTGACAGCAATGTCCTGTAAAGGATATGCAAACAATTTATTTAATTGATACTGGCTCCATATTTTTAACATAGCCAGAGGGATGTGTATGCTTTTTTTTCAGCCTGCATCAGACTGGATGGAGAATGCAAACATCAAAACTTAATGTCCAGGCAATGATGTTTGAAACTTCTTTCAGTGGTGATGTAATCATCTGTACAAATGAGTCTGTTATGCTACACATGCGAGGCTTATGGGCTGTCACGGCTCAAGTCAAAGGGAGAACTGACCAGGAAGACAGCTTTTGCTGGGACTGCAAGCAGTTTAACTACGGGCGTCATGGCAGTAACAAAGGCAGTAGCATGGCTGGAGACACAGACACAGACATTCACCATTTATGTTTTCTCAGTGACTCCATGAGTATGCTAACGAAGATTTAGATGGGCTGGGCCAGATTTGAATCTCTGAGGAGGTTAAAACTGAAAAATATCTGCGTCATTTTTGTGCCAGGGCACGTGGGTGTAGGAGGAAACAAGTGAGCAAATAGGCTTGTGGGCTAGGCTTCTGTGAGGAGCAGACAAGCAATGGACCAGGCTGACATTCTGATACCCCCCAGGGAGGCAGGATGAGTAAATGACTCAGGGAAAGAGGCAGAGGTGATTCTGCAGCTTTGGTAAGACTGCAAGAACATCAAGTCAAACGGGGTAAATCTAAACAAGAGCACAAGGTGGGGAGCCAAAGAAGAATAGTCGGCTAACACAGAACTGGTGTTGTCAGTTGCTACACATTAAGGGAGGAGGTACTGAGGCAGGGAATCTGAACACTTATGGAACTATAGTTCAATGTGCAGTGAGGACGATCAGTTGATTGACTAACTACAGCACTAAACGACTGGAAATAAACAGTTAAACATTTCTTTTTAAATGTGTTTATTTTAAATGAATAGCACCAAAAAGACGATGAAAATATAATATGATAATATTAAATTTATTAAAATAAAAGCACATATTTCAATATTATGAAGTGTAGAGTAAATTACACAGTTGCAGATAGGCCTGCTTCATAACGTATACACAACACATAAACATCACTGTTGTATCATAAAGGAGTATGCTGCCTTTAGTACACATAATGTTAAAGTAAACTCATGGTGGATACTACCAGAGGGGCATGAAATCATAGGCCTATACAATACTAGGTTACTGCATAATGAGGTAAGGTTCCCAGCTCTTTTACTCAACTTCTCATAAAATACTTCTTCTGAAGCCCACTGTACTATTTCAGAACTGTTCTAGTCAGAGGGAGTAGAGACGTCCTGTCATCAGTAAAGTTTGGTCACTGGACTGCTGTATTACAAAGTCATTGCAATTATAGCTAGGCTATATTGATAAGCTAGAATGAAGCATTCGGTTTATAGGTGCTTAGTCCCTCTCTCTGCAAATGTTGGAATGTACAAATACCGATTGTTCTCATAATACACTGGTTATACTTTACTATTACCACTCATTGAAATGTGACATATATGTTTGTGCTTCATAACCACCCAAGAGATGATATTTGCAACTTCATTTAAGTAAAGGAAAGAATGCGACCTCTAACTAAAACTTGATTAGCAAAGAGAAGTTGAATAAAACAAAACACAAAGCAGCTGCAGAAACTGTATAATAGTTTAGGAAGCACAGAAACAATTGCAATAATAATTTTACATATGTCAACGACAAAAAGGTACACATGCAGATCACATTACTGTCACTCATTTTCATCACACAATTTAAACAAGTTTTAAAATACAAACAAATCACATTTTAAAATAGAAGCATGTGTTCACAGTGAATTATTCTGAGATCACAAAGTAAAATGAAAGGGAAAAAACCCAGTGCTTGAATTAATCTTGGGATTGTGGGTATTTTGTAAGTAAAGTACAGAACGATTTTACATGCCTTAGGATTATGGGATACATGGTGTTAGATCCACATTTACATAGACCAATCTGCGCTCCAGGGGTAACGTCAATATCACTCCAGCGACCTTCACTTTCTAAGACATGTCCCGGTACCCATTTTTAGTCTGGGTTGATCAGGGAGCCCTGGTCAATTGTTTTAAAATCTGCCTCTGTGTATATTCAAACCCATGAGCACTGGGGCCAGCAGGCAAGTGTCTAGCCACTGCTCTATTGTGGTTCTGGGTATTTGATACTAGACCCATTTTTCTTGACCAAATGGTTTTCAGTGGGTGATGTGACCAGAGTCAAGTCAGCCATCTTATTTTTTCTGCCCTTTGTCCTCCATTAAGGATTAAACTCTCGACCAACTCACACCAAATCTTCCTGTCTTTGGCTGTCTCCTGCAGCTTCCTCCGTGTCCTTTCCATATTATCTATCTGTCTTCAATGCTGTTCTCTGTGGGGTTGTAGATTCTCTCTCTCTCTCTCTCTCTCTCTCTCTCTCTCTTTCTCTCTCTCTCTCTCTCTCTCTCTTTCATTTGCAATGTGGGTTCCAGAGAAAAGATTTTAGTTATACTTTAATCAGGTTTTCTCAATGTGTATCCTATTCCCCACCTCTTGACTCACTAGGAACTCTCTGCATAAGTTCTACATCAGTGACTTAGCTATACCATTGTAGCCCCATTATTCTGTACAAGCACCAGTTAAGGAATGTCTGTAGTTTATCAGTAACTGCTCAAGTCATTCTCCATGTTTCTGATCTTTTCAACAGTGCTGATTTAATGTTACAGTTACATGGTCTAAGTTTGGTGCTAGGTTTAATTTCTCCTGACTTTCACACATGTCCTAGTGCTATGCAACAATTGCATGAGTTGGGTTGAGTCAAGACCTGATATCACAGTACTCTAGACATTCCCACTTATTTTCTTATTTTAATATCTCTCCCCGTTCCTCCTTCTTTGCCTACAATGCTGCCTAAATATGTCGGCCAACTTAGCTCTGAGAACATTTTTCTAGTACTCATATTCTGAGATTTGTTCAGTCCAGGAGCTAAATTCGACTAAATCTCTGCCCATCCCATTTCTTCTGGTGAAGCCATTTCATGAAATGACCAGTTGCTCAAAATGGGTGTAATCTAAGTATGTGTTCATGTGTGAGAGAGAAAAAAAAAGGTGTGGAGAAAGCATATTTTAGATAAATTTACAGTTAAATTGGAAGCATCTCAAGACAAATGAATCATAAAGGTGCTGTAAAGGATCAAGGCTGGTAAGTTACATGTTTGTAGCCAAAATTATTTTAATGCAGTAGGAAATGTGACTGAAAAGTTTTCCAGACGTTTGCTATGGGAGAACATTTCTGCAAGGGACATGCTACTGAATTAATGAGTAGAAATGCCAGGTTACCACAAGATTTCTGATGAATGAGTTTAATATAAAATTTTATTTGATTTTAATGAGAAACAAATGCAAAATGAAGCTAATTTATAAAACATCACATTTTACAAATAAATACAGAAGTATTTTGTAAAAAAGCTTTGCTTTATGACACTCAATTCATTGCAAATAAACAATAATGATAATCAATAAAACTGACACTGACACGGTTTACCAGTTTCATTTATTATTTGAGTTGTTATGGTCCCCTATAACATTGTTATAGTCCCCTGGAGCATTGTTATAGTCTCCTGGAGCATTGTTATAGTCCCATAGAACATTATTATAATCCCCTAGAACATTGTTATAGTCCCCTGGAGCATTGTTATAGTCCCCACAGCATGTAGCTCCTAGAGTATTGTTATAGCCTCCTAGAGCATTGTTATAGTCCCCTCGAGCATTCTGTAAATATACTGACAAGATTTATTTTATGAAAGTTAGAGGAAAGCACAGAGAGGGAGAGAGATAGAGAGAAGGTAGACAGTTTTTTATCTCAGCTGAAACATGACTCGATACATCATGTTCAAGGACGGAAGGTGCAGAGCAGCATGCCCACCTATTCAGTTGTCAAGGCACTTGATGGTAATGATGATACTCTCTCTGCTTTTGTGTTATTTAAGCTGGTCTTTCTTGTCTTTCTTAATTTTGGTGCATATAAACACACACGCACTCACTCACGCATGCACACACGCACACAACAATAAGTTACACTCATTTGCTACTTAAAAAAAACAAATACAAATTCATATGCTACACCTCACAAAGTCGCAAGATTTAGTAACGAGTTTGTATTAGCAGTTGTTTCTCTGCAGGATAAAAACATAAAATTGTTTGTGTTATTTTGTGTTTTGCAGTCAAAATGATTTCCATGTGTATTGGGACATATTTGGAATAAAAATTATCAGGAGCAGAACAAAATATATACAAAGTTGTGGTGGTACCCTCAGAAAATACAAATTCAAAAACTATATGAAAAACATTACACACATTTGTACAGTTAAGCTTGAAAATATCTACAGAAAGTTGATAAATATCAGGAAAATATAAACTATAATATATGAAGAGTAAGTGAACAATGCTTCAAATATTAAACTGACAGTATACATGATAAAACTGTTAAAATGATTCTGTACTGTCATAAATGATAACAAATGTTATGTTATTTTTATTAACACATGTAGACCTAAATATTGCAATGCCTCTAATAGATTAACATATATAAGGTGTCAAATAATGTTTAACATTGGTTTGTCCAATGGCTGATGAAGGCAATTTGCCTTGTAACTCTTGATTTTTATGCCTGCAGTTGCATCTGTTTCTGTGTTAGTAGCCGTGTGTTATAGGGACCCAAGGTGAAGCAAAGAATAGCAACACTGTAACCCCCTGTGCAAAGGATGACTAAAGAGGGTTGATGTGAGACTGGCTACTTCATACCACAGAACACATTATCCAACATCTAACTAACCGTGAACAGGCCTATGAAGGGCTTGGCATAAGAGATTGTGGGCTCTAGGTGTCTTAAAGTCAGAAGAAGAGCCAGAAGTTGGTTTCTGATGCGGTAAAAACTGGAAATGATTTTATGTATCAGTATCTAAGTAAAGCATTCACAACAATGTTTTCCTGTTGTGAGTTTGAATAACGAAGTCACAAATAATATATTGCACAATTTATTGCCAGGCATATTTCAGTGCAGGTGTTTACTGCAGAAAAAAGTGACTAAGATATGAAGAGGGGTCTAATATTAAATTGAATAACCACAGTTATGTAAGCATAAAGACATGATGGTTTCTTCAAAACTACGGTGGCGATATTGAAACATATGACAATGTGTTCTGTGTATATCAGACAAAAGGTTTAATTACACTACTCCATTATATGTTGAATCTGTTTCTGTAGTGTGCAGCTGACAAGATAAGCAAAATAAGCCAGGCAGTAAATTGTGCATTATATTGTTTGTATCTTCATTATTCACATACAAGTATGTTGGTTTTTGGTGTGGTAAACATTGGAGATGGTTTTATATATCAGTAGCTATAAATATTTTGTATACATCCTTAGTTACTAAGTTAATACAACATAAGTGTGTCATTTATGTAACCTGCGGCTTAACTAAATCATTTAAACAATAAGACAGTTAAGTCATAAAGAATATTTAACTAAAGTATCAAGATATATGAAACTGACATACTTAAAAAAGAATAAATAAAGTGTTTAAGTATATCAGTTCAATACGTGGGGGTTTCATACTATTAGCTAAGTCTACATGCATTTATTCAATTACTTCCATTATGTATTTTGTATAATGGTATCAAATGTTAAACTATCTACAACTGAATTATTTTAACTATATATGATAAAATGTTGAATGATGTCCGATAAGAGAGTAAGTCAGTAAGTATATCACAAACTAGTTTGTAAAAAACAACTATATGAAATGTGTACTTCAAAACCATTTATTATTGTACTCGCATCTACATGCGACAGTTATCATCTGCCACACATAGACATCCAGTTAGATGGATATGCCATAAAATGACACCTTTATCAACTACCACCAACCACTTCTCAGCTGTCTTATATCATTTTGTGACCTACTTTCTGACTTAATGCGTGTATGATTGACTCCACCATAAAGGTGAGAGACAGAGAGTGCTGGAGATCTATCAAAGCCATCTTTTATTGTGACTGTTCTGATCTGGTATATACAGTATGTGTCATCAGCTCTCTCTTATATGGTAGTGAAACCTGGACCACTTATGTCCAACAAGAGAAACAATTTAACACCATCCAGTTAAAATGTCTGTTTTATCCTCGGCTTATTAGGAAGGACATAGTCACTGATGCTGAAGTGCTTTCACACACCTGTTAAATGACCAGTCACATGCTTCTTAACAGCCTGTAAAGGGATAGTTTGGTCATGTATAATGCATGCTAAATAGACGCATTCCAAAGGACATTTTCTATGGGCAGCTGGCAAACAGTAACAGAAAATTTGACATCCTCAAATACAATTCAGAGATATGTGCAAGCGAGACATGAATGTTGGAACAGTCTGGGAGGAAAAGGCGATGTACTCTAGGGAATCATCTTGAACTCAATGCAAGGAGACTACATCGACAAGCAAAGGAGAGAAGACTGTGCAGCTTTAGTGTTCCCACCTTAAGGCATATTAATCCATAGTCATACTACTAAGACTCTGTTATTACATATTTAAAAATACATTCAGACAATTACATTATAAAAAGCTAGCCTCCACGAAAGTATTTTTTTAGATGAATGATAAGAAAATATGTGTTAAAAAGTTATATTTATCAAAATTGTACTATAAATTTTTAAAATCTATGCTAAAGGTCTGAGACATGTACCATCTAAGGTGGTCACAGCACACCTGTTGATCTGTCTGTCCCCTGGTCAACCGCCAATATGTACATTTATAATTCCCTTGGCTTGCAAAGCTGAAAGAACAATATACAGAACCCAAAGAATCACAAACAGAATGCTACAGAAAACTTTAGAACATGTTGGCCCTCCAAGCTCAGCACCAATGGATGGTATCAGACGACGTCCGACGAGGACAACAAGAGCAATAACAGCGACGATGGTGTATATGATAACGCTGAAGCCAAGAGATCCTGCCGGCACTACGAACGTCTTTCCCTGCAGATAGAAAAGATCAAACAAATTATAAATTCACTGGCTGCTTGGTTGGTTGATTTGTTGGCTGGTTGGGTGGTTGGTTGGTTCATTTGTTGGCTGGTTGTGTGGTCAATACTCTGAAAGACTAAGTTCGGTGGACATCATTTACTCATGATTTGGAGGTGTACTGATGGGTGTCAGATGCGATTCTGATCACTGCATCTCAGGGGCCACCAACTCCGAGATCGCCTGCCAGTTAAGTTGAGGCAAGTGACGACCATTTATCCGTGGTGTGCAACATAGACGTCTTGCAAGGGGTTCCGTAAAACCCGCACAGAGCTCGCTGGCGCCCAAGGTGTGGTACAGGGTATCCCTTTATATGCATCACAACAGCCTTACCCCCATGTCAAAAACTGAGTTTTAATTAAGTCTGATGCAGATGGAAAAGATAAAGTAAATTATACATTCATTAGTTGGATAGTGAATTCTCTGGACGACTGAGTTTTAACTCTCTTAAGTCTCATGCATTGGAGTTAAGGTTGTGTGTGCCCTGAAATATTCTTACATCTATCAGAGGTTGGGTTGGCGTAGAAGACTTTCTTTCTGACCAGGTACTGATAAACCATCTTCACTCTTCTTCTCTCGAAGCTCAGCGACCTTCTGACCAGGTACTGAGATACTATCTTCACTCTTCTTCTCTCGAAGCTCAGCGACCTTCTGACCAGGTACTGAGATACTGTCTTCACTCTTCCCCACTCCAAGCTCAGAAACCAGTGGGGTGTGCAAGACTGGTACTGTAACTTCACATCTGCAGAGAGGCATATTCGGATGTAGCCATGGTCATGGTTCAGCACAGACCATGCAGACTTGTTGGGATAAGGTCAAGTGGTCTTATGTTTCCTCATCTGGTTTTAAGAATTTCATTGTCAACCCCAACTTAATATTCAGAGGGAATTATAGATTTGTGAAAGCAATATATGTATAAATATGTTCAAGGCTATATTTATATTTCAATTCTTATTCTTCTTCCGTTCGCTTGAAATTGTTGATGCCTGAATTGTTGTCAAATTTCACTTTCTTTTTCAGTTCACCCAGATTTCATGACATGATTTGTGGCATCCCGGTTTCTGTGGTGTGCCTCCTGGCTAATTGTCTACATTTTCTGCATCTTTTCTTTGCTAGAGTAGACTGTGGTCTGACTCGAGTTTAGATATGTATGCATGTACACATGTGTCTGCACATTTATGTACATACATACATATCTAGAGCAGTCGGGTTTTACAGCACCAGAGACTTGCCATTGCCCCTTCTCCTGTTAGTTAAAACAGAACTACCAAGTGAAGGTCAGGAGTTGGGCTTTTGCTACAGGTGATGAATGCACAATCCATGGGGGTCTTTTGCAAAATTGAGTGCTCATCCCAACTCTGTTCCCCCGACTATAACAACAATTTGGAATCATCTGATACAATAAAGTATATGTGTTTGAATTCAGTATCATGAATACCAAGGTTAGAAAGAAACTTGAGACTGCTCAGATGTAAAAGAACGTAAAGGGCCCTTTGACAAGCCTTGAGGCACTTTGGCATATTGTCTTCTACTTCTTCTTCTTGGCCCTCTTCTGTCTTTCATCTCTCAACAGAGCATAGCTCCTCAGTATACTCAGGTCAAGCTCTTCATAGCTTGCTTGTTCATGATTGATTAGCTTGCCGATTCATGATTACTTGAGTTTGCCTGTTCATGATTGGTTGAGCTTGCCTGTTCATGATTGGTTGGGTTTTTCAGCTAAAGTTTTCCACAGGATGAAGTAGCCAGTCCCACATCAATTCTCCTTAGTCACCTCTGGTGACATGTCTGATAGGTGACACATTTATTATTCTTTGCTTTCCTTATGGGCCTAGATAATACACGGGGGACGTCATGGTCAATGCAATAGTTAGACAACAGCAGTTGGTTGTTCAATCCTCAGCAGTGCCAATATTGTTTCTGAGCAAGTTTTTGTGATTTTTGTTTCTAAGCAAGGTTCTCTGAGTGACCCTCGCAAGATTGTTTCTGAAAAGGGAGTGGACAAATAATGAAAACAAGTGAACATAAAATGTGATTTGGGAGCGCAACAAAGAAAAGACACATACAAAATCTGTAGCTTTTCCTCTGTTTGTATGTTGCTTTACAAAGACTGGACATAATATTTGAATTTGTACTCGTCTTTCATGTGTTCAGCATTAATCACGTTTTAAGTCAATATATTTTCATCTTATAAGGTAGCATGTGGGAAGAACTAACACTTATTACTCTTATTTCAGTGTCTGCCAAGGGTTCGTTTTTAGTATTCATCCTCATCCTCATCAAGTGCTTTGCCAAGTGGCATTGGTGATCATGCTTATTCACATCTTGTGATCTCGAACAGAATGTATCAGTTTGTATGCTGACACCTTTCCATTTCATGACAAAAGACTGTCAAGATTTTTCTTAACCCTTCAATAACTGTATGTTCTTACATTGATACACTACGCTACCATGGCTCCCACATATATTTATTTATACATAGATATTAACTCTTCTATAACTAATACTAATATGTTCTTACATTGACAGCATGATAAACTGAAGCCAACAGCCATGGAAGACCGAGTCCCAGGAATACGTTGACAGAGTTACTGCCATTAATATTTCCCACAGAATTGTCAGCAGTCTTCTCCATGGTTGCAGCTGTTTTACTGGCAAATGTGTCAGGCATACTTGTTCCCATGGCAACCAGTGTGATAGCAGTAATGGAATCCTCTAAGCCAATCAGGCATCCAAAAATACTGGCCAGATCTCCAATGACTGCAGTCAGAAAGCCAATCAGGCCAAGAGATATGACAAAAGTTGGCCATCCTCCAAAGAAATGAGTTGGTGGGATAAAGGCAAATAAAACCTACGGAAGAAAAAAAGACACATACCATTAGAGTTTTTAACTCATTAAATACCAGATGTAAAAACATATCCTGTGTCAAAATTATGTTACATACACATTTTTTTAAAACCAGAAAATTACAGTGTTGTTAGTCAAATTTTCAGTAAACTCTTTATTGTTATCTTTGAAAAATCTAGATTAGTTATCATTTGTTTTAAATTCTTTTCCATCATTGAGTAGTGATTTTAATTGTCATTCAACAATGGCTGTGTAACTGCCATCCAGTGTCAATGTTGACTTTTGTTCAGTAATGAACTTTAATTGCCATTTTATGGTGACTTAAAATTTCACTGAGTGGTGAATTTAACTGTTATCTTAAACTGTTGTTCAGTGGCAAAGTGTGGCCTTAAATGGTCTCTCAGCAGTATTGAGGAAACAAAATATTAATCTTCTTCTTCATTGTTGTTCCCAAATAAGGATATTGGTTTCATTGTTTCCATTTACTGCAGCACTGTGACATGTCTTCTCCTTATAAAAACATTGTCACTTACTATGATTTTTTGTTGGAATGTCAGAATATAAATTTAATCTATCTTGTCACTAAAACATGCAATTACTAATACTTCTAGTGTGAATTTCTCCTTTCAAAATATTTTTTTCTGTTGAAAATTTAAGATATCTCAAGAAGCTAAAGAGTGATAATAAAACAGTAATATCATATAACACAGCATCTGTGGCTTCGGGCCAGTGAATAGGACCAGGTTTGAAATCGCAGCAGAGGATCGGGCAGCAGATGATTGGGCAGCAGACCAACTTAATTTGATTTTCACAGTGATATGAGCGATGGTCGATGAGAAAGCAGTGGCAAGCTACTGAATGTAAATTTTGTTAAAAAATCACAAATAGTTAAAACATACTGGGTTGATTTCTATATCCTGTAAAGAACATGCAACTAGCTTTTAAAATATAATATAACATAATACAACACTGACTGACTGGCACCTTGCCGTCTTAACAGACAATAGTTTTGTAAAATGGAGTTATACAACTCCATAACACAAAACCTGAATTGCCCAGGAAGGTTAACCCGGTCAACAAATGCCCGCAGAAGTCGGATGTGTCGGCCTAACGGCGCAAGAACGCAACTCTGCTGTAAACAGGCACAACGCAATCACATCCGGAAAAAAACTCCGGATGAACGAAGAAGAAGAAGAAGAAACCTGAATTGAATTTAGAGACCATGTGTTGCCATGCAGCATGATCCCTCTCAGTCTGCCTAGTTTACTCCAGAGGAAAGGTAACACCAATACATCTGGAATAAGGCAAGCGGCAGAAGCTGCCTGATCAGCAAAGCAATGCTCTAACTGACTGCCCATCGGAGCTTCCATTCTAGACCAGTTGCCGACCAAGGTTTAGGGCCTGGTCTGCCTTGCTATGACATTTAGTCTTTAGGTTACATTTCCTCGCACTAGGGTAAGGCTTGAAACCTCCCAATTGCACTAGCCCGCCCGAAGCCATTGGCGCAATGTGGGTGTCGGGTTTGGTAAGCACCGCCCAACATTCAGCGCTAACAGAAAGCAGGTAGTAGTACTAGTACTGTCTACTGTCATATGGTAGCTCAGTCATATCTGACTAAGACGCACTTAAAAATAAATGTTCCATTTCCTTTTCAGGACGTTACGATCAACTCCAATGAATGAATCACCCAAATAAACGAGAAGTAGATTGTGAGCTTTACTAAAACACGACTACAAGAGACAAATTGGACGTTGCGGCCAAAGCCTTCGTCAGCACAGGACAAACAAATACAAACCAACACAAAACTACATGAAACACACTATGACAATATTAAACTATTAAACTAATTAAAATAAAATGTACTCATCTGAATACTGTGTCCTAGCTTGGAAGGTCTGACACACGTAGGGCGCCAGTGGATCAATAGACCGGATGTATGGTACACGGGTCAAAGGTCAAGCGGGAAGGGAGTGGGGTGGAGACGCGCCCATGTGTGCGGGAAAGTGAAATTAGAGACCGGCAAAGATGTTACGGACGCAGGTGACAATTAGCAATTATCGTTAAGCGCTCGAAACACAGCTGCGGAAACCTATATAGTGTTAGTACACACAGAGAGGCATGAGTGGCGGTCGTTCAGAAAATGACGGCAAAACACCGAACGTAAATCCGCCAAGAGAGTTGACTGTGATGTCATACAAAGGATCTGCACGTACCCAGATGGTGGACTGTAAGCTAGGGGTGGGAGGGGTGGGGTGGGAAGTTAAATGAAGCTGTGTTGGACATTAAGGCCGTGAGGGGAGAGTGTGCCCAACTGGAAGATGAGACGGTGTTCCAATGTCTTCCGATCCCGTTCGTGGGATGCGCATGATTTGATGGCCGTGACCTGTATGTCGGCTACGCCATGGTGGTCAGGACTGTTGAAATGTATGGATACTGGTTTCTGGGCGCCGCTGGTGATGTCAGAAAGATGTTGTCGAAATCTGTCCCCAAGACGTAACCCTGTCTCCCCGACATATCTCATGTCGCAACGTGTGCAGGTAATCGCATAGATGACGTTGCGACTGATGCATGAGAAACCCTCACGGATGTGGAATGTCATCTTAGGGAATGTCAGACTCTGGGTTTGAAGTACGTATGGACAGGTCTTGCAAACCGATCGAAGACACGCCACCGTGCCAGGAAGAGACTGGTGAGGTTGGGGTAGCCTGCTATGGACCAGCACATCTTTGAGGTTACGATCCCGCTTATATGCCACTAGAGGAGCCTCTGAGAAGACATCACGAGTGGTCGATTCCGCCCGGAGAATGGATAGATGTTTAAAAAGGATATTCTTGGCAGCAATATTGTGGGGATGATAAGTAAGTGAGAGGACAGGTCTATTGTTTCGTGGTTTCGGCCTGGAGGAGAGAGCCTCAGTGCGACTGATAGATTGGCAGCGGTGGAGAGCTGTAGATAGAACATTATCAGGATAGCCACGAAGGCGAAAGAAATCAAGCATCTCGTGGGCTTTTTGATGGAAGTCGTTGTTATCCTGACAAAGTCGTCGGAGACGTAACAGTTGGGAGAAAGGAATAGAACGTTTGCACGAGGGAGGGTGGGAGGAGGTATAGAGAAGGAATGAGTGCGAGTCAGTTGGTTTATAATAAACCGTCGTGCATAGACCAGCGGAACCTAAAGAGACTGTGAGGTCTAAGAAATTGACAGCCGACGAAGAAATGGTGGAGGTAAGTTTGATGCTGGGATGGAAGTCGGAAAAAAAGACAATGAAGTTCTGTAGGTCAGGCAAGGGCATGTCCGAGACACCAAAGCAGTCGTCAATGTACCTCCTGTAGAGCTCCGGGAGCCTACCGGTGTACTGATTCCATACCTGGTGCTCCAGATAGCCCATGAAGAGGCAGGCATAACTGGGACCCATCTTAGTACCCATGGCCACACCGCTGATCTGGTCGAAGTAGTCCCCATTGAACTCAAACGAGTTGAGGTTGAGGACTAACTCCGCAAGACGCAGTAATGGTCCAGTGGCTATCGAGGGATTAAGCCTTTTCTCCAAGAAAAATTCTAAGGCTTTAAGGCCGTCAGAGTGAGGAATGGAAGTGTAGAGTGAAGTCACATCTAAAGTGAAGATGTGATACTGAGAAGGGTTAGTGAAACTGATGGAATCGAAGATGGAGATAGCGTGGTTGGTGTCTTTGATATACGAAGGGAGGCTGGCAACCAACGGCTGAAACATGCTGTCTAGAAACTCTGAAATCCGTTCTGTAGGGCAAGAGCAGGCCGAGACGATAGGTCTGCCTGGGTTACCAGGTTTGTGTGTCTTAGGCAGCATATTAAAGGCGGGTTTGCCCAAGCAGCTATCGTGGATGATCAACGAGGTGGCGGAGCTGGGTAAAAGACCTTGCTGGATAATGGCGTTAGTCACGCTTTTGACCTGGGTGTTGTTTCTGACTGTCCCATCTTGTATCCTTGGTCTGTAGAAGGTGGCATCACTCAGTTGCTTGTTGCCTTCCTGTATATATAAGTCTTTCCTCCAAACCACTAGCGCCCCTCCCTTATCGGCAGGTTTGATAACTATGTCATCACGACGTTTCAACTGTGTAAGTGCCCGTTGTTCATCCGCGGTGAGGTTGGAGTACCGTAGTGGCTTAAATTTGAGTTTTTGGATGTCGTAAAGTGTTTTGTCGATGTATAAATCGAGGGCCTTAGATGCCCCTGGATTGGGAACCCAAGCAGACCTGCGTTTGGAGAGGTGAGAGAAATGGTCGGTAGGATCCGAAGAGTTATCGTTATGAGGTTGATTTCTGAAGTGATATTGTAGCCTGAGAGTGCGATGGAACCGATGAACGTCCTGCAGTAATGCGTATCTATCACCACAGGGACGTAGCGGTATGAACCTGAGTCCTTTGCTGAGGACCGATTTCTCAGATGCCGATAGTGGAAGGTCGGGAGGTATGCACACAACTAGGTTATCGGAGCCAGTGGTAAGTTGGGGTGGGAGAGGGAGAGAGGAGGGAGTGGAGGTAGGGGCACGGAGTTTGGCTAGCTTGGCGTTTTTGGCCGCGGAAAGACACTTGTATAGATGGTGGTTAGTGCTATTGATGATACACCGTATAACACAATACAAGAAATAATTACTCGAGGTAAGTTGTCTAAGACGCTGATCGAGGATAGTTATATTCGAGCTGAAGTCAGACAGTTGTCGCGCGTGGTTGTCGGCAATGCATCGCATGCGAAGAGTAGCACATTTAAACTCAACTTTAGATAGACGTCTACTACAACTGTCATCGAGAGTGCCTGCCGATGGGTGAAATCTAGAGATGAAGCCACGTGGGGTGATATGAAGCCGTAGGCAGTTCTTGAGGAAATTAAAATGGCATGTGGTGCGGGTCTTTTTGTAGATGTTAAGAGCCAAGTCGGTGGCTGTGATTTTGATATCTGTTGGTAAGAGACTAAAGCAGAAAATGACATATAATCTCAATTGTTGAAATAACTGAGGTGGATGAGTGGGAGGCATAGCGGTGGAGATTTAACGGACGTGGGGATGAATAAGTTCAGGTTCATGTACATTCCAAGTTCAGGTACATTTACAAGACAAGTTTACATTCAATAATCTGCCATTTATTTTCTGAACAGGAAGTCAACTTCTAAATCCACCTATCAGTGTAGGGGATGAACTCACTACCTCACCAACAGTGCACCGGAGGTTGAAGTGCAAGCACATTAAACTCCATGACTGCACAGACCTCCTGACATAACATAACAAATAAAATATAACACAACAAATAAAATGTAACAAAACAAATAAAATATAACATAACAAATAAAATATAACATAAATAAAATATAACATAACAAGAATAATATAACATAACAAATAAAATATAACACAACAAATAAAATATAACGTAACAAATATAATATAACATAACAAATATAATATAACACAACAAATAAGTTTAGTTTAGTCGACGGATCAACATCACGGTACATGGGTGCAACCCATAAGTGCTCCGTTCTCCTCCTAACTCAAACCTGAGTCTGGAGAAACTCAGCTCAGTGCACGAATTCCGTAGCACCGGCGAGGATCCTGAAATACTTTGGGTATATTTTTAACTGAAAATTTTGCCCGGGCAGCGCTGTTAGGCTACTCTTTTTCGATTTCCAACTGCCAAGGGATTTTTTACGTGTGCAACAATACACACGGGCGTCCGATCTCACTACCCAGAGACCAGGGGAAATGTTATTACTAGAAGTCCACGAGAAAAAATCCCGGTCATCACCGGGGCTTGAACCCAGGACCCCCGGGACCCCCAGTACTCGAGGCGGACACCATACCTCGAGACCACGCAGTCCCCCCCACACACAACAAATAAAATATAACATAACAAATAAAATATAACAACAAATATAACAAACAAATAAAATATAACAACAAATATAATATAACATAACAAATAAAATATAACATAACCAATAAAATATAACACAACAAATAAAATATAACATAACAAATAAAATATAACACAACAAATACAATATAACATAACAAATAAAATATAACATAACAAATATAATATAACAAATAAAATATAACATAACAAATATAATGTAGTATAGTGCAGTGCAGCGTAGTGTTGCACAGTTCAGTATTGTGTATTATAGTATAATTAGGTAACATAATGTTATTTTACCTTCCAGAAGAATGAGCAGAAGTGAAGAATGTAATCTGGAAATGAAGCGTTGGCTACATCCCCTCCATTGACATTCATGGCTTCGATAAACTGCTGGATGTACGTGGTTTTGGACAGCTCAAGTGCCTCTAGGTTAGCTTTTGTCATGTTCAGGTACTCGAGGCGGACACCATACCTCGAGACCACGCAGTCCCCCCCACACACAACAAATAAAATATAACATAACAAATAAAATATAACAACAAATATAACAAACAAATAAAATATAACAACAAATATAATATAACATAACAAATAAAATATAACATAACCAATAAAATATAACACAACAAATAAAATATAACATAACAAATAAAATATAACACAACAAATACAATATAACATAACAAATAAAATATAACATAACAAATATAATATAACAAATAAAATATAACATAACAAATATAATGTAGTATAGTGCAGTGCAGCGTAGTGTTGCACAGTTCAGTATTGTGTATTATAGTATAATTAGGTAACATAATGTTATTTTACCTTCCAGAAGAATGAGCAGAAGTGAAGAATGTAATCTGGAAATGAAGCGTTGGCTACATCCCCTCCATTGACATTCATGGCTTCGATAAACTGCTGGATGTACGTGGTTTTGGACAGCTCAAGTGCCTCTAGGTTAGCTTTTGTCATGTTCAGGATACGGCTGACAAGACCATTGAATTCTGATTGGAACAAAAAGGTTAATCAAAACAATTTTTCCCGTTGTGAATTTGAATAATGAAGACATAAACAGTATATTATATTGTATAATTTACTTCTTCTTCTTCATTCACCTTCAGATGTAAATATGAATAAATGCAAAGAAAGCAGCAGTCAACTTAAGCTTGTTGACATTCCCATAGAGTTTATCCTCAAATGGAGCGGGTGGAGGGGAAAATATTGTTCTCTGTTCTGCATATGTTGAACACCCCTACAACAAGTGTTCGGCTGTCATTTCCTGGCATATTTTGCTGTCTTGCCATGTGCATACTACACAAGACGTGTTTTGTGTATTTTATTTAAAAGCATTCATTATGCTACTTCATTATATGTTGAACTTTTTGTGTAGTATTCACCTCATGGGATGCAGTGAAATATGCCAGACAATAAATTGTACATTGTATTGTTTCTTAAAATTGTTAATTAAAAAAAGGGTTATGTTTTAGTAGAGGTAGGTAATAAAACCTAAACAGAACGAAAATAGAAACCTAAAAATTTGCTGGTACAAATGTGAAGTATAGTTAGTGGACTTCTCTGTTCTTATGCTAATCCAAACATATTTATTATTCAATAGCATATTTATATTTCAATCTCTCACACTGACTTATGAATATCAGCCTGACAGAATGTACAGTCAAGGCAAGAGACAGACAGTGTTGGAGATCCATTGCAGCCAACCTTCATTGTGGAGACGGCACCTGATTGATTGATTGACTTGTGTGAGGTTGGATCATTCTCTTGGCTAGATAGACACTTGCATGTAATAGCCCAGTGATGTGTTCCTGATTTTTTTGCCTTCTTCAGCTAAATGAGCACCCGTGGCAGGTACTAAATTGCTGGTGAGGGACAGACACGTTATAGACAATTCATGTAGACTGTGGTGCATGCCCAATCCTCTGCAGTGGCAGCATTCTTATTTATGTCTGGTAGGAGGGTTTCATATTTATCTCTGGTAGAAGGCATTCTTATTTATGTCTGGTAGGAGGGTTTCGTATTTATCTCTGGTAGAAGGCATTCTTATTTATGTCTGGTAGGAGGGTTTCATATTTATCTCTGGTAGAAGGCATTCTTATTTATGTCTGGTAGGAGGGTTTCATATTTATCTCTGGTAGAAGGCATTCTTATTTATGTCTGGTAGGAGGGTTTCATATTTATCTCTGGTAGAAGGCATTCTTATTTATGTCTGGTAGGAGGGTTTCATATTTATCTCTGGTAGAAGGCATTCTTATTTATGTCTGGTAGGAGGGTTTCGTATTTATCTCTGGTAGGAGGCATTCTTATTTATCTCTGGTAGAAGGCATTCTTATTTATCTCTGGTAGAAGGCATTCTTATTTATGTCTGGTAGGAGCTATGGTAGCTTACTGCTAGACACTTGCCTGCTGGCCTTGTGTTCATGGGTTTTAATTTACATCAGGATAGATGTTTTTAATTGAACTGGGCTTCCAGGTTGACTGAGCCTAAAATGGGTCAAAGGTCCTGGGAAGCAAAAGTGGCTAACCTGATAATCTATTAAAATATGTGTCTAGCACCATATGCCCAATTTCATTTATGTCATGTTGTAGGGTTCTTTACGTTTCCTACCACATGCCCAATGTGTGTAATGTGTAAGGCTTGTGAAAGGGTTCTTTTCTTTTTATTAACATCCCTGGTGTTATCCCAGCCTCATAAAATGGGTTATTTTCATACCTTTCCGTGAATTGTCTGGCAAGGAAAAGTGGCAAGTGACCCACCTCATACCATGACTTAAAAGTACATCTAGACCTAAGACTTCACACCTTAGTATTAATAACTGCTATGGGAATATTTTGTGTAGTTTGTGAATTGTACGGAAAGAAAAAGTGGTGAGAAAGGGAACTGGGCAACCCACCTCATACCATGACTTAAAATGTGTGTCAGCTTAACACTTCACGCCACAATGTTACAATCTGCCATGGGAATACTTTGACCTTTCTTTAACATTATCCAACTCCCTCTGGGCTGCCAAAAGAATCTTCTGACAATGAAACACCCATGGAGGAAGCATGACCAATCTAAGTCTAGTCCCAGCCAGTCTGCAGTTAGGTTCGAACATGCCTCTCTGCAGAAGTTGCAGTACTGATACTGCACAAGTTGCTACTTTCTGAGCTTGGAGAGGAGAAGGAGACCTCAGCAATACAGTCCTGTGGAGATAGTACTCTGGAACTGGGTCGGGAGGAGAGTTTCTACAGAAACCACTCCAATAGATGCAAGCTCTATGTCAGGGATCTGATGACCAGAACGCTAATGCCTCAGACAAAAGTTAAATCTCAGTCTTCCAGAGGAATGCCCAACTAGTCAATCAACTAATCAATAAACTAACCAACCAATCAATTGACCAACCAATCAATTAACTGACAAACCAACATTGTCAAACTGGAACAGATATAAGGAAATGAATATGGTGAATACCAAATGTGTGCTGGACAAATAATATTAATAAATGGTAAAATAGCAGATAATTAAATGCTGGAAAGAGGCATGGAAATAATTCATACAGAATGCCCTGGGGTCAAATAGCAGACACTGAAATGCTGGAAAGAGGCGTGGAAACAACTCATACAGAATGCCCTGGGGTGCGGGTGGTGAGTGGTACTCCAAAATATTCTCTACTCAAGTGTCCTATCTTGCCTTTCATATCCCAGTGAAGTATAGGCCCTCAATCAACTCACACCAAGCTCTTGGTAGACTTGTTCATGATGGTTTGTATTCTGCAGCTAAAGTTTTCTATGAGAAAAGGTAGCCAATCTCATGCCAGCCTCCACAGTGTCCTCTTACAACAGGCATGGTTGGCTACAGAGTTATCATTCCTTACTTCCAGGGGGCCCCAATAACACACGTGTAAACAGCTAATTGAAATACTAATTTCACATGTAATTATCACCTAAAAGAAGAAGGATAACTTGCCTTCATCATTCACAATGGTGACAATTGTTTTGTTGATTTTCCCTAGCGTTGCCCCACCATCTGGATCATACAGCTCCATCTGGAAACTTTCATCTCGTTCTTCTTTCTAGGAAAGTCAAAATGTCATTGACAGTTGTCATTTATTGTAACACTGTAACATATTCAAATGTGGTAGTTATTTTACTACATCCATGGAACAGCAGAAATCAAAAGTTACATTACTTTGAAGTGACACAGCCAGTTTGACACATTACATTTAGAGATAATTAGGGTAAGAAATACTAAATAAACGATAACATGACATTTCATTTGTAGATTACAGCTGTATAAAACAGTGGACAGCAACAATGTACCAAACAGTTTGTTCTTTTCCAGAATACAAATCTGGCAACAAAACTTCATAATACAACACCAAATAATCACACTTACTTGACTTTCAAAGAGTGGAATAATAATGTTCTTGGTGGTCTCTTGATTATCAAAAGCAAGTTCTCCCTCTTTTCCAGAATAATCCTTCCCTTCAATTGCAGTAATATCTTTTGTCCTCCACTTAACTGACACGTGACCATCTGCTCCATTCAAACGCACCACAGGGATCAGAGCCTTAAGTCCAGTTTCCTGTACCACAAAGCTGGGTTTGGCAAATGCCAGGATGCCAGGTTCTGTATTCAAAGTGAAGAACAAATGAAAATGATTTTATTTTATAACATTAATACTACGACTAGCAGAAGATGCAACATTTTTTTTTTAAACTGCAAAAAAATCATGCCTAAATAACCCTGAAGAAGAAACCTATTATGAAGCTGTGATGTGCTATGACCAAATTGTTCCTGAACACAATAGAATAGATATAGTCTTTTCCCTTTCTTAGCAGACTTTGAGTGGAGGCGTCGATCCCATATCCGCCTATGCTCATGACATTATGGGTGTAGCCCCCTAGCGATCACACCAACGCACCCGCTTTCATTGCTAATAAATTTAATATGAGATTGTGCACATATACCTTGTTCTAAGACCTGTGGTGAACATATACCTTGTTCTAAGACCTGTGGTGAACATATACCTTGTTCTAGGACCTGTGGTGAACATATACCTTGTTCTAGGACCTGTGGTGAACATATACCTTGTTCTAGGAGCCATGATGAACATATACCTTGTTCTAAGAGCCATGGTAAACATATACCTTATTCTAGGAGCCATTGTGAACATATACCTTGTTCTAGGAGCCATGGTGAACATATACCTTGTTCTAAGAGCCATGGTAAACATATACCTTATTCTAGGAGCCATTGTGAACATATACCTTGTTCTAGGAGCCATGGTGAATATATACCTTGTTCTAGGAGCCATGGTGAACATATACCTTGTTCTAGGAGCCATGGTGAACATATACCTTGCTCTTGGAGCCATGGTGAATATATATCTTGTTCTAGGAGCCATGGTGAACATATACCTTGTTCTAGGAGCCATGGTGAACATATACCTCATTCTAAGAGCCATGGTGAACACATGTCTTGTTCTAGAAGCCGTGCTGAACACATGCCTTGTTCTAGGAGCCGTGGTGAACATATATCTTGTTCTAGGAGCCGTGGTGACACAGTGGTTAGTGTGCTTATGGCTCGGGCTCAATCCTCAGCAGAGGCAGGATTAGTTTTCCTGACCAGTATGGCTTTTGGGTTGACCCAATTTAATGACAGTTAATGCAGACAATTTTCTAGCAATTCCCTGGAAGGGAACTGGCCTCCCCACCTCATATGTCATGTCATAGGATATGTAAAGGCCTAACACTTCACACCCCAATGACATACATGTGTGTGTGAGTGTGTTTGAGAGAGAGTGAGTGAGTGAGTGAGTGAGTGAGTGTGAGTGTTTTTTTAATTTTTTTTATCTGTAAGCACCGTTTTAATAATAAAACACACCAAATCAGTAAGTCAGTCAATCATGTTTCATTTTCACAAAGAACTCTGGGATGGTGGACAAGGGAGAAGAATCAATACTGATCAACGATTTGTGTAGCCAAACAGTAGAGTGTGTGGGACGTGTGACATGTGTTCAGGTGAATTACAGGCAGTCATGTGCAACCATGTGCAACCAAAAGTCAACAATGGACAAGCAAAGATTACATTAAAATCTTGTTTAATGTTTTCAGTCCCCAGCAGCTGTTACTTTAACTTGTTCTATCCTAGGCAATTGTAACTTTACCTTGCTTTATTCTAAGCAATTGTAACTTTACCTTGTTTTATCCTAAGCAATAGTAATGCAATAGTTACTTTAACTTGTTCTATCCTAGGCATTTCTCATATTAACTGTTCTATGATAAGCAGCTGTTATATTAACTTGTTCTTTGATAAGCACTTGTTATTTTAGCTTGTTCTGATCTAAGCAATTTTTACTATAACTTGTTCTACCTGAAATAGTTATCACTTTAACTTGTTCTATTCTAAGCAGTTATTACTTTAATGTGTTCTATTCTAAACAGTTGTTACTTTAACTTGTTCTATCCTTAGTAGTTGTTACATTAGCTTGTTCTACCTTTAAAATTTGTTAGGGAGTCTCCAAGTCTCCGCGGTGAAGTGGTCAAGCCATCTGACTTGGGCTCCGAAGGTTGTGGGTTCGATCCCAGGCAGCGTACTTCGGTTCACGAGTGCATTTTTTCGGAGATTCCTGGGTGCACAGAGTTTGTGCTTTGTGTAACGCTTTCCGCGCTGCGGAAAGAGACTGAGCCATATGGGATAAAAACCTGGTGCAATGAAGTCAACCCTGTCGACTTTTAAGCGACTTTTTTAAAAGTTGTTAATTTAGCTTGTTCTATCCTAAGCTGTTGTTACTTTAATTTGTTCTACTCTAAACAGTTGTTACTTTAACTTGCTTCACCCTCAGTAGTTGTTTATTTAGCTTGTTCTACTCTAAGCAGTTACTACTTAAACCTAATAAACACTGCACCTGGTGGATTTGAAACTTTAACGCAATGAGACAGAAGGAGTTAAGTAAAAATCATGATAGAGTAGATAATGTAATAACTGGATATGAAATAAGGAGTTAAGAAAGGCATGTCATGGAAGGAGTCACCAACAAACACATAATAAGTTGTTTGATAGTGAATGAGTTCATTTGGAAATGAAGAGGCTGACAGAAGGGCAAAGGAAGACTATCTCAGCCTGACATAGACTATGATGAGGCCAGGAAATTTATTAGAAACACTTACAGAACAAAATGGGATCCAGAACATCCTGGCCACCAAAACAACTCCACCGAAGTGAACAATCAGCAATGTTCATATTCCACACAGACTGAAATACCAATCGTTCAATAAACTAAAGAAAGGAGATACTGATGAATGTAACTGGAATTTGTAAAATGATGGTTAAACATTTGCTACAAGTGTCCAAGATGTGTAGAAGAGAGAACATTACTTTGACCCACTCCATTTGAGGACAACTCTATAGAGATGTTGACAAGCTCAAGTTGACTGTTTTGTTTCTTCACATATATATATGTGATGATGTATATATATAGGATGATGCTGAAGGTGTGTAAGGAAGAAGAATAAGGAATAACAACAGCAACAGAAGAAGGCGTAGGAGGAGAAGAATGTCTTGTTAAGTATTTTATATTTCATTTCATTCCAGTTTTTAATACTTATTGTTCGTATTTAACTAGTAGTAATATTTTTTAAGCTCATTGCTCATTGGCACCTTGCCGTCTTGACAGACGATAGTTTGTGCTCTAAAAAGGCATAATAACTTTTAACTATGGCGGTAGCGAGTGTGACTGATAAGGCCAATTTGCGCTGTAAATGTCCGTTCACAGTGGGTGCATGTAAACACGTGGTCATTTCCACCATCATGCACCATCTTACGTCTCAAACGCTTGGTGTGTGACTTTTCTGCAATAATTTTCTCCTTTGACTTTATTCCATTTCTGATATTTGCCCTCCATGCAACACGTTCAGCGGCGACTTGCTCCCAATGTGCATTATCAATGCCTGTATCAATCATGTCCCGCTTACACACATCTTTGTATCGTAGTAGAGGCCGACCCTGAGATCTCTTACCCATCTGTAATTCACCAAAAAAGATATCCTTTGGTATTCTACCATCATCCATCCTCCTAAGATGTCCTATCCATCTAAGTCTACGAAGACTGAGCATGGAATAAACTGTCACACAACCTGATCTTTCCAATACTTCAGTATTTGTGATTTTGTCTTGCCACTTAATACCAAGAATTCTTCGCAGACACCGCATATGAAAGCTGTTTAAATTGTTCTCTTGGTGTGAGTAAGTTGTCCAGGTTTCACTGCCATAGAGAAGAGTACTAAGGACACAGGCTTGATAGACAAGGACTTTTGTTTTGGCAGTAAGCTTCCTGTTCTCCCAGACTCTTTTTCTTAACCTGTTCATTGTTGTTGCTGCCTTACCAATCCGGATGTTGATTTCCTGATCTAGGGATAATTTGCTATTTACCACTGATCCTAGATATGTAAAATGGTCTACTATCTCTAATTCAGCGTCGTCAATAAAGATTGATGGTACCCCATGTGCACCTTGTGACATAATATGTGTCTTCTTTTTGCTAATTGTTAAACCAAATTCAGAACAAGCATTGGAGAATGCAGATAGTAGACATTGCAATTCTTCCTCAGAGTGGGTCGTAACTGCAGCATCATCTGCAAAAAGCAACTCTCTGATCAGTACCCTCCTAATTTTGGTCTTAGCCTTCAATCTCTGAGCATTGTAGAGGCCGCCATCTGAGCGTGAGTGAATGTATATACCACCATCCTGATCACAAAATGCATATTTCAGTAGAAGTGAAAAGTATATTCCAAAGAGGGTGGGAGCTAGTACACAACCTTGCTTAACTCCACTCTTGATTTCAAATTCTTCAGAAGTTGCACCATCAAACTTGATTATACCCTTCATGCCTGTGTGGAACGATTCCACAATGGACAGAAGAGTTGGTGGGCAGCCAATCTTCTTTAGTGCCTTGAACAGACCCTCACGACTGACCAAATCAAATGCCTTTGTGAGGTCGATGAAGGCAATAAACAGTGGTTGATTCTGTTCACGGCATTTTTCTTGCATTTGTCGCAATGAGAATATCATATCAGTGGTAGACCGGTTCTGTCGAAAGCCACACTGTGATTCGGGGTAGACTTGATCTCCTAGGACTTGAAGTCTGCGCAGAACAATTCTGGCAAATACTTTTCCAACAATACACAGAAGTGAGATACCCCTATAGTTGTTGCAGTCGCTCCGATCGCCCTTGTTCTTGTACAGTGTTATGATGCTTGAATCTTTGAAATCCTGTGGGACTTGTCCTTCACGCCAGCATAGCTTTATTAGGATCTGTATAGTGAGTGTGTCTTGCCCACTCCTGATAACCTCTATTGGAATCCCATCCTTACCTGGAGCCTTGTCAGATGCAAGTTCATTTATAGCACACTTAACTTCTGTTATGGTGGGAAGTGTGTCCAGGTGGTCAAGAGTTGGTAGAGCCTCTCCATAGCACAAAGCCTGGGCTAAAATATAGAGATCATGTGTTGCCCATGCAGCATGATCCCTCTCTCGGCCTGCCTAGTTCACTCCAGAGGAAAGGTAACACCCCTACATCTGGAACAAGACAAGCTGCAGAAGCTGCCGGATCAGCAAAGCATTGCTCTAACTGTCCGCCTGTCGGAGCTTCGATCCTAGACCAGTCGCCAACCAAGGCTTAGGGCCTGGTCTGCCCTGCCATGACAATTTTGTCTTTAGCTTGCATTTCCTCGCACCAGGGTAAGGCTTGTACCCTCCGAATTGCGCTCTTCCGCCCGAAGCCGTTGGCACAATGTGGGGTGTCGGGTTTGGTAAGCGCCGCCCAACGTTCGGCGCTAACAGAAACCAGGTAGTACCGTCTACTGTTATATGGTAGCTCAGTCATATCTGACTAAGACCTGACTAAGACCTGACTGACTTAAATTTTTAAGCTAAGCTAAGAAAAAATGGATGATTGAAGATATCTTAAAATTGATGCACAAAAGAAAACAGAGTAAAAATGACAAACAAGAATACGCTAAGATAAATAAAGAAATAAAAGATAAATGTGGGAAGGCTAAAGAAAGCTGGTTAAATGAGCAATGCAAAAAAATTGAATTAAATTCCATTAAAGATACAAAAAATATACACAGACAAATCAGTGAGCTTACAGGAAGAAAAATAAGAATAAATACGGGGTGTTTGAAATAAAAAACAGGAAATATAATATTAGAGGAAGATGCTATAATGAAAAGGTGGAATGAGTATATATGAGAATTATATGTTGGAGAAAGGGAAGAATTAACAGAAGATAGTAACTTAGAAGGTCCACCTATTCTGAAAGAGGAAGTCGCTGACGCTATGAAACGTATGAAGAAAGGAAAAACAGCTGGGCCAGATGAAATCACAATAGAAGAATTAGAAGTATTGGGAGAATTTGGAGTAGATATATTAACCAAAATGTTGAATGATATTTACAGCAGTGGATATTTACCCAGTGATATGCTGAAATCTGTATTTATAGCTATACCAAAAAGACCAGGAGCAATTGATTGTGAAGATTTTCGTACATTTAACCTTATAAACCATATCACTAAGCTTCTACTCAGAATCATAATGAGAAGAACCAAAAAGAAAATAAAAATGGAAATTAGTGAAGAACAGTATGGATTTGTGGAAGGAAAGGGCGCAAACAATGCAATTTATACATTAAGGACACTAATAGAAAGGTCAATAGAGAAACAGAGAGACATATATTTGTGCTTCATAGATTATACTAAGGCATTTGATAAAGTAAAACATGATGAACTGATTAAAATGTTGGAAGATATCAACATTGATGGAAAAGATTTAAGAATAATAAAGAATGTTTACTGGAACCAAGTAGCAGCAATTAAAATGGGAAATAAAGAGGGTAGTTACGAACAGATAAAACTAGGAGTACGACAGGGGTGTGTCTTGTCACCAGATCTGTTCTCCCTGTATAGCGAAGTAATAATGAGAGAGATCAAAGAGATGCCAGGAATACTAGTTGGAGGTTATAATATAAATAATATACGCTATGCAGATGACACAGTATTGGTGGCGGATAATTCAACAGACCTACAACAATTATTAGACGTTGTAGTAACAGAGAGTGCAAGGAAAGGACTCTCCTTGAATATCAAGAAAACAGTAACAATGGTAATATCAAAGAAAATGGTGACACCAAAATGTGACATAGAAATAGAAGGGAAAATCCTTAACCAAGTTGATAATTTTAGATACCTAGGGGCATTTATAACATCAGATGGAAGATGTATAACAGAGATTAGGAGCAGAATAGGGCAGGCAAAAGCCGCATTTCAGAAAATGAAGAGTATCTTATGCAATAAGTCACTATCACTGAATGTAAGAAAGAGAGTGCTGAAATGCTATGTGGAACCAGTTTTGCTGTATGGCAGTGAATCTTGGAATGTAATTGAACAAATTAAGAAGAAATTAGAAGCAACAGAGATGTGGTTCCTGAGACGAATGTTGCGAATTCCTTGGACTGCCAGAGTAACTAATGACGACTGCCTGAAACAGGCTAATGAAACTAGAACATTATATACAACAATAAGACAGAGACAAACAGCTTTCCTCGGTCATGTGATGAGAAGAGAGGCATTGGAGAACATCGTAACAACTGGAAAGATCGAGGGGAAGAGAGGCAGAGGTAGACCAAGAGAAGTGATGCTGGATGGATTGAGACGGTGGCATGGAGGAATATCAGCAGCAGAGTTGATCCAGAAAACCAAAGACCGAGATCTATGGAGAGCCATGAACGCCTACGCCAGCCGGCACGGCACTTGATGATGATGATGAATATTTTTTAATGTAGTTAGTTTTGTGACATTTCTGTCTATGTCGTTTGTTGTTTTTATTTTTGTATACTGATGAAGGCTTGCTGTTTTTAGTTTTGTTTGCTGATTTTTATAGCTTGTTCTTCAAATTTTTAGAATTGTGTTTTTGTTAAGACGACATTTTACTGTTCATCTTTTTCGTGTTATTGATAACATTTTCACAACCTTGCCACAGTTTTAATACAAATATAAATGTTGATTTATTTATTTTTTTTTTTTTTTCTTTCTGGGATTTGAGATTTATACACTGAGCACAACCCACTACTGGCAACGCTGACCGTATTCCGGTACGAAACTAAGGCCTTTTCCACGTCAATTTGGAAGCACAAGACTCTCGTTTGAGCTCGTCAGTAATGCATATCCTTGTCTGGTCCCGGGATCAAACCCGGATCACTGGCGTGTGGCACGGGTGTGTAACCACTAAACCACGTGACACATGCTAGACGCGACCAAATTATCACACTAGAATATCACCTCACCCATCGTAGGCTATAGCTCAAAATTTGCTCGATCGCCGTGACTGACATCTGTCAATCGTTGTGGCCCCGAATGATCAGGTCTTCTCGACTGGCATGGCACGCCAGGCCGCCTAAAGTCGTTCGTACTGGAATACGATCAGCGTTGCCAGTAGTGGGCTGTGTTCAATGTTTAAATATAAATGTCCCGAGAGAGTGACAGACAGGCAGGCAGGCAGGCAGGCAGACAGACAGACAGACAGAGAACGAGATCTACACACGTACACACACAAGCCCACACACAGACGTACACACAAGATGAGAATGAATACAAACTTACCATCATCATTGATAATTGTAACTTCACAGATACTATTAGGACCCAGAACACAGTTTTCAGAACCTTCAATCTTCAGCTTCACAAAGAAAAACTCGTCTGGCTCCCACTCAAAGTCATCCACAATCTCAATGTACACCTCTCTGAGAGCCTCATTCTTCTTAAAATCGATAACTTTATTAAAGGGCTTGTAATCTTCTCCAGACAGTGCCGTTCCATTGATGGTTTCAACTCTGGAGACACAAGAGGTAGAAGTCAGTGAGGAGAGAAAATACAGGTACAAGTTAGTGAGGAGAGATAGAAGAGGTACAAGTCAGCGAGGAGAGACAATAGAGGTACAAGTTAGTGAGGAGAGACAATAGAGGTACAAGTTAGCGAGGAGAGACAATAGAGGTACAAGTTATTGAGGAGAGACAATAGAGGTACAAGTTAGTGAGAAGAGATAATAGAGGTACAAGTTAGTGAGAAGAGATAATAGAGGTACAAGTTAGTGAGAAGAGATAATAGAGGTACAAGTTAGTGAGGAGAGACAATAGAGGTACAAGTTAGTGAGAAGAGATAATAGAGGTACAAGTTAGTGAGAAGAGATAATAGAGGTACAAGTTAGTGAGAAGAGATAATAGAGGTACAAGTTAGTGAGAAGAGATAATAGAGGTACAAGTTAGTGAGAAGAGATAATACAGGTACAAGTTAGTGAGGAGAGACAATAGAGGTACAAGTTAGTGAGAAGAGATAATAGAGGTACAAGTTAGTGAGAAGAGATAATAGAGGTACAAGTTAGTGAGAAGAGATAATAGAGGTACAAGTTAGTGAGAAGAGATAATAGAGGTACAAGTTAGTGAGAAGAGATAATAGAGGTACAAGTTAGTGAGAAGAGATAATAGAGGTACAAGTTAGTGAGGAGAGATAATAGAGGTACAAGTTAGTGTGGAGAGACAATAGAGGTACAAGTTAGTGAGGAGAGACAATACAGGTACAAGTTAGTGAGGAGAGATAATAGAGGTACAAGTCAGTGAGGAGAGACAATAGAGGTACAAGTCAGTGAGGAGAGACAATAGAGGTACAAGTTAGTGAGGAGAGACAATAGAGGTACAAGTTATTGAGGAGAGATAATAGAGGTACAAGTTAGTGAGGAGAGATAATAGAGGTACAAGTTAGTGAGGAGAGATAATAGAGGTACAAGTTAGTGTGGAGAGACAATAGAGGTACAAGTTAGTGTGGAGAGATAATAGAGGTACAAGTTATTGAGGAGAGACAATAGAGGTACAAGTTAGTGTGGAGAGACAATAGAGGTACAAGTTAGTGTGGAGAGATAATAGAGGTACAAGTTATTGAGGAGAGATAATAGAGGTACAAGTTATTGAGGAGAGATAATAGAGGTACAAGTTAGTGAGGAGAGATAATAGAGGTACAAGTTAGTGAGGAGAGATAATAGAGGTACAAGTTAGTGTGGAGAGACAATAGAGGTACAAGTTAGTGAGGAGAGACAATACAGGTACAAGTTAGTGAGGAGAGATAATAGAGGTACAAGTCAGTGAGGAGAGACAATAGAGGTACAAGTCAGTGAGGAGAGACAATAGAGGTACAAGTTAGTGAGGAGAGACAATAGAGGTACAAGTTATTGAGGAGAGACAATAGAGGTACAAGTTATTGAGGAGAGATAATAGAGGTACAAGTTAGTGAGGAGAGATAATAGAGGTACAAGTTATTGAGGAGAGATAATAGAGGTACAAGATAGTTCTTTCTTCTTCTTCCTATTCCTCCTCTTCTTCTTTCTCTTCCTCATCTTCTTCTTCTTCTTCTTCTCCTCCCCCCTCCTCCTCTTCTTCTTCATCATCTTCTTCTTCTTCTTCTTCTTCTTCTTCTTCTTCTTCTTCTTCTTCTTCTTCTTCTTCCTCCTCCTCCTCCTCTTCTTCTTCTTTATGGGTGGGGAGATGTGTGTGTGTGTGTGTGTGTGTGTGTGTGTGTGTGTGTGTGTGTGTGTGGGAATATGTATGGGGATGTGTGTGTGAGGGTGGGGGATGTGTATATGGGTGAGGTGTTGTGTGAGAGGGGAGATGTGTGTGGGTGAGGGATGTGTGGGTAGGCGGGGTAGGCGTGATTGGGTGTGTTGTGTGCGGGTGGATAAAGGATGTGAGGGTGGGGGATGTGTGTTTGGCTGGGTGGATGGGGTGTGTGAGTGTGGGTGGGTAGATGGGAGATGTGTGTGTTGATGAGAGGGTGGAGGATGTGTGGGTGTGAATGGTTGAGGGATGAGTACATTAGTGGGTGGGTATATGTGGGAAATGAGTGTATGGGTGCAGGGTGTGTGTGTGGGAAGATGTGAGTGGGTGGGGATGTGTGTGGGTGGTGGGGGTGTGTGTGGGTGGGAGTTGTGTGTTTGTGAATGGGGGATGTGTTGGTGGGTGGGGATGTGTGTGGGGGGATGTGTGTATGGGTGAGGAGATGTGTGTGTGTGAGTATGGGTGGGAGATGTATGCTTAAGGAATGTGTGGTTAAGGGATGTGTGATTGGGGGGTGGGTAGAGGATGTGTGGGTGGGTGAGTGTGTGTAGGTTGGGGTGGGGCTATATGTGTGTGTGTATGGGTGTGGGATGTGTGGGTGGGTGGGGGAGAATGTGTGGGGGATGTGTGAAAGTGGGGGATGTGTGGATGGATGTTAGTTTTGTGTGTAGGTAGGTGTGCAATGTGTGGGTTGGCCAGGATATGTGTGTGTGTAGGCGGGGATGTGTGGTTTGGGGATGTGTGTTTGACTGGGTAGTTGGGGGGTCTGTGCGTGTGTGGTGAAGGATATGTGGGTGGATGAGTGTTGATGGGTTATGGGGTGAGTGGAGCATGTGTGTGTGGGTGGGGAGATGTGTGTAGGTGGGGGATGTGTGGGTGGGTGGGCGGGTGCATGTATGTGTGCCTGGTGGTGTGTGTGTGCTTGAGTGGGGGATATGTGGGTGGATGGGGGATGGATGGATGGTTGTGGAATGTGGTTGTGGAATGTGTCTCATAACATGGTAATATGCATTGTTTATGTTTACAACATTCATCTGGCAATGTTTTTTTCCTATGTGAATGTATTATGCATTATTGATGAATGAAAGATGAGTGATTGGAAGGGCCGAATGTAAGACGGGCCTGCGTGCCCAATTTGTTACCCTATGAAAATAAAGTACGTTCGTTCGTTCGTTCTTCTGCTTCCTTCTATCACCCTATGGAGCATAGGCGTTTAATCAACTGCATGGTAGGAAGAATTTTGGGGAAGCCAACGCCACATCAACTCTCCTTAGTTGCCCCTATGACATGCATGGTTAGTTACAGTTTTACTATTCTTTGTTTTCCTTTTGGAACCAGTTACCAAATATGCAATAAGTGAAAGAAGAACAAACATATTAGACAATAAATAAGACTGTTATCTATTAGTTTCAACACTATATATTCAAACATCAATTGAAGAACATAGACAACACATAAATGGTTATATACCTAACAGAACTCGTATATAAGAAAAAGAAGAACCAAAATATTAGACAGTAACATTTTATCTAGTTTAAAAAATATATATATTCAAAGATCAGTTGGAGAACAGAAAACAAATCAATGGTTATATACCTAACAGAAACAGGTATATCCATGCGTCCGGATCTTTTCAAGCCCAGGCGAACTTTCCCTTCGTTTTCCATCACTGCCACTGCAGCTGCTGTGAACTGTACAACTGCAAACTTATTACCTTCGCTGAAGTCAACATGGGGGCCTGCTGTGTCTCTTTTATCCCGTTCTTCCACAGGTTTTTGAACTTCTTTGTAAATCTGAAAAAGTGCAAACGTTCATAAATTACATAATCCACAAGGCCCACTTGATAAGGTACTCACAAGGCCCACTTCATTACGGACCCACAAGGCGCACTTCATTATGGACCCACAAGGCCTACTTCATTATGGACCCACAAGCCCCACTTCATTAGGAACCCACAAGGCCACTTCATCAGGGTCCCACAAGGCCCACTTTATCTCGGACACACAAGGCCTACTTCATCAGGACCCACAAGGTCCACTTCATTAGGAACCCACAAGGCCCACTTGATCAGGGATCAACGAGGCCCACTTCATCACGGACCCACAAGGGCCACTTCATTAGTGACCTACAAGGCCCACTTCATCAGGACCCACAAGGCCCATTTCATCAGGGATTTATAATGTCCACCTTATCTGGGACCTACAAGATCCACTTCATTAGGGACCCACAAAGCCCACTTCATCAGGGACCCACAAGGCCCAATTGATCAGGAACTCACAAGGCCCACTTGATAAGGGACCAACAAGGCTCACTTCATCACGGAGCCACAAGGCTCACTTCATTAGTGGCCCACAAGGCCCACTTAATCAGAGACCCACAAGGCCTACATCATCAGAGAGCCACAAGGCCCACTTTATCAGGGACCGACAAAGCTCACTTCATTAGGGACCCACAAGGTCCACTTCATTTAGGGACCCACAAGGCCAACTTCATCAGGGACCCACAAAGCCCACTTTATCAGGGACCAACAAATCCCACTTAATTAGGGAACCACAAGGCCACTTCATTTAGGGAACCACAAATCCCATTTCATCAGTAACCCACAAGGCACACTTTATCTGGGACCTACAAGGCCCACTTCATCAGGGACACACAAGGCCCACTTTATCAGGAATCAACAAATCCCACTTTATCTGGGACCCACAAGGCCTACTTTATCAGAGACCAACAAAGACCACTTCATTTAGGGAACAAGGCCCACTTCATTTAGGGAACCACAAGGCCCACTTTGTCAGCGACCCACAAGGCCTACTTTATCAGGAACCAACAAAGCCCACTTCATTAGGAAACCACAGGTCCACTTCATTTAGGGAACCACAAGGCCCACTTCATCAGGGACCCACAAGGCCCACTTTATCAGGGACCCACAAGGCCCACTAAATCAGGGACCCACAAAGCCCACTTCATCAAGAACCAAGAAAGCTGACTTGGATAAGCTGAGACACTGGCCAGTCCGCCAGTACCTGTATTTCGTGTATTCCATATCCTCACGTCCTTTCCATTCTCTCCATGAAGAGTTGCCATAGGATGTTGTTGACATGGCTTATTATAGCAATGCTAATTGCAATGTTGTTCTTCAACTCTTTCTCTTGTTAGCTGTACATGAAAATTTGTGTTGGGTTTTACCTTTATAAATCACATACCATTTGGTGTGTTTTGGGTTTTACTTTTAGAGAACACGTAATGTATGGTATGTTTTCGACTTTACCTTTAGAAAACACGCAATGTGTGGTGTGTTTTGAGTTTTACCTTCAAAAAACAAATAGAATAGGATATGTTTAGTGTTTTACCTTTAGAAAACATGTCGCACCTTGTATGTTTTGGGTTTAACCTTTAGAAAATATATAATGTATGGTAAGTTTTGGGTTTTATATTTAGAAAACACATATCACATGCTATGTTTTAAGTTTTATCCTTAAAAACATATATAATTTGGTATGTTTTGACTTTTACCTTTAGAAAACATGTTGCATGTGGTATATTTTGTGTTTTACGTTTTGAAAACATGTTGCATGTTTTAGCTTTTACCTTTATAAAACACACAGAATGCAGTATTTTTTTGTTTGTTTGTTGTTTTGAGTCATTGCGCAGAAAGCCATCAACAGGACAGTCTGGACATCTCTGCACAATTCCAGGGTTCAAGAGGAATGCTAAAGTAAGCAAGATGACGTACTTTAAAAGACAAATATTTATTATACTCTCGATACAGCTTAAGGAGAGGCTAATTATGGGCATCAGAGTAAACGGGAGCATTCTAGAACAAGTAACACGTTTCTAGTATTTCAGACAAATAATGACAAATGACAACAAGAGGACATCCAAGAAGAAAATGGATTGACGACATCAGAGACATTGTACAATCACACGGAATGACACTATCCAGTGCCGCCCACCGGGCGCTGGAGGGCAAATTATTCCTCCCCACGACGCTTGACGGCAGAAGTGGAAGATGATGATGATGAATGACAAATGAGCCTGCTCCGTGGCGATGGAGTTACGGACGCAGTTCGTGATCCCGCATACCCGCGTTCGAAACACAGCTGCGCGTGATTTGGCAGCAGACCACATTGCGTTGGGATTTTACGAAATGGTATGGATGCCGGTCGTTCAGAAAGCAATGGCAAACTACTGAACGTAAACTTGCCAAGAAATGACAACCGCAAAAAATGCTGGTGTTGACTGTAACGTCCTGTAAAGGCTATGCAACTAACCTTTGGTAATGACAAATGATGGCAGAAGGAAACAGAAATAAAAAAGAGAACAGAAATGGTCAACAATATGTTCGAAAATATTAACATCAACAGATGTAAACACATTAAATATAAGAAGCACGATTAGGCACATGTGGTCAGGTATGGAATGATGTGTATAGTGGGGAGATACCATCAAGAGGTTAGTGAACATATGTCAGAATGTACAACCAGAGTGGAAGACCGCGAGTATTAAAACATTCATTGCATCCTGCATAATTGATTAATTAATACAGCTTTAAAAACTCTTTGGCAGAATGTAGGGCTCTGGGTATGTAAGCCATTATCATCCTGGCACAGGCCGCGTCTCTGAGTAAATTGTGAGTTCAGTTGCTTTGGTCCACATTCATCATCATCATCAAGTGCCCTGCCAGCTGGCGTAGGCGTTCATGGCTCTCCATAGATCTCGGTCTTTGGTTTTCTGGATCAACTCTGCTGCTGATATTCCTCCGTGCCACCGTCTCAATCCATCCAGCATCATTTCTCTAGGTCTGCCTCTGCCTCTCTTCCCATCGATCTTTCCAGTTGTCAGATGTTCTCCAATGCCTCTCTTCTCATTACATGATCAAAGAAAGCTGTTTGTCTCTTTCTTATTGTTGTATATAGAGATTGCCGTTCCATTCTACCCATGGATAGCCTTCTCAAGCTAGGACACAGATGAGTTGATATTTATACATTCATGTAGTGTCGATCGTGTATTAGTTAATCGATTTTTGTTTGTTTGTTCTGTGCTGACGAAGGCTTTGGCCGCAACGTCCATTGTTTTTTGTAGTTGTGCTTTGGTAAAGCTCTCAACCTACTTCTCGTTTTTCAGTGATTCATTTATTGTTGTATATAGTGTTCTAGTTTCATTAGCCTGTTTCAGGCAGCCGTTGTTAGTTACTCTGGCAGTCCAAGGAATTCGCAACATTCGTCTCAGGAACCACATCTCTGTTGCTTCTAATTTCTTCTTAATTTGTTCATTTACATTCCAAGATTCACTGCCATACAGCAAAACTGGTTCTACATAGCATTTCAGCACTCTCTTTCTTACACTCAGTGATAGTGACCTATTGCACAAGATATTCTTCATTTTCTGAAATGCGGCCTTTGCTTGCCCTATTCTGCTCTTAATCTCTGTTGTACATCTTCCATCTGATGTTATAAATGTTGTGTTCCACATTATAGCAGGAAAAGACGTTTTAACATAGATTTGTTCTTCTTCTTTCGTTCGCTAGAAATACATCTATAACTGCAATGTTAACACAGAAGAGTGACAAGCCGTGGCACTTACACCTTCAAAAGCCGACATGACTTTAGGGACCAGCTTCCTGCCGCCGGTCAAGCCTCTAATGGCGTTGATACGGTACCAGCCTCTGTCGTGTGGCACCTCCTCGGAAATGTGACGAGATATGATATTGGCTGCCTGTTCTGGGGGTAAACCTTCAACTCGCCCAAGTTCCTGGTGAATAAGTACACAAACATAAATAATATTAGTAACGGCAATTAGTACAACTAAAGGAGACGAAGCCTTGTTACAAACCTTTGAGAACAGTCTTAAGACGCATCTTTGGGCCCATTAGGGAAACACACAGTGGAGAGTGGAAAAGAAGAAGCAACAAAGACATTTATGATCCGTTTAAGTCCCCGCTAATCACTGGTATCATGAAGGCTAATAGACTGCAATGGCTGGGGCATATAGAAAGAATGGAAGATAATAGGGAAACAAAACTCGCTTACACTCAAGAAATAAATGACCGTAGATCCCGAGGTAGACCAAGAAGACGGTGGAGAGATAATATATATACAGACCTACAAGCACTTGGAATTAGCGACTGGCAAGAGAAGGTCCACCAGAGAGACGAATGGAGACGGACTGTTGTATCTGCAGCTAGGAACCTCAATGGCTAGGAATGCTGAAGAAGAAGAAGAAGAAGAAGAAGAAGAAGAAGAAGAAGAAGAAGAAGAAGAAGAACAAGAAGAAGAACAAGAAGAAGAACAAGAAGAAGAACAAGAAGAAGAACAAGAAGAAGAAAGGCAATTAGTTGGAGGCTGTAGAGATGAGGTTCTATGGAACAAGGCCGTGAATGTCCATCCATCCATCATGTGCCATGCCAATAAGCGTGGGCGGTCATGTTTTGCCATCTCACTCGATCACCAGAATCGTGGATCAACTCCGTGTTTCTGTCTCCACCATGCCATGTGGCCAAGCCATCCAGGTATTTACTTCTCGGTCTTCCGCTTCGTCGCTTCCCTTCGATCTTGCCAGTTGTCACCAAGTTCTACAATTCATTTCTAGAAATATCACGACAACAGTAATGTTGGAGGGGAAGAGAAGCAAGGGTAGTTCTAGAGAGAAGATGATAGACAGCCTGATGCCATGGCATGGAAGCACATCTGTATGAAAAGCGATTTGTAACATGTCTGACCCACGACTGTGGACAAACATAACCGCCAACGCCAGGCATCTTGGATTAGAAGAAGAAAAAGACAAGTAAAGATAGTTCTACTTATACACCATTTCCTGTGGGCAATAATGTGGGAGACTATTGGCAATGGATGCCTAAAACCTGTGGAGGAGACATCATCATACCAGACCCAATTCAAGCCGGTCTGTAAGTGCTGTGAGGACACAGGCTACGTTACAAAGATGACTCCTCGCCATAGTTTTCCATCTTGTAAAAGGCTACCTTTTTCTTGTTTTAATCTCTTCAAGGCACTTACCATAAGATCTTATAACTATTCGGAGATAGTTGTATCGATTCACTTGTTTAAGAATATTCCCATTTGCCCGTACATTACAATATCCCACCCCAACAGATGGTAGCAATATTCATAGTTCCAATGGCCTGGGCGTCAAAGCAGCGAACTCATAAGAGTCATACACGTCTTGTAGAGATCGTAAAGTGGTAATTGTTTTGTTACCTGGCGCTGAAAAATATAACGCCAGCAGTGGAGAGAAGAAGAGGAAGGGGGTAATTATTTTATTTGCAGTTGTAGCCATCAAGTAATCAATTAAAAATATATGTCATAATGTGAACGACCACCTATTATTTTCGTGCACTCTAATATGTGACGGTCCTAGAACTTCAAATATCAACAACAAGTTCCTGCTAAGAGATTTATTTGCACGCAGGAACGAGCCAACGAACTTTATTTTCAAAGGGTCACAAACTGGACACGCAAGCCAGAGGTCTCCCGACTGAGATACTGGTATTCTAACAGTCCCCCTCCCGTTCCTCGCAATCTTAGTTATATGGTTGAAGTCTAACACAGAAAATCAGCAAACTTCATGTGTGGACCTGTAACACATTATTACCTTTGCAAGTTTAGTCATCTCATCATTTAAACTTGGCTTGGGGTGAAGAGCTTGTCTCTCTTTGTCACTAACTGGGAAAGAGAAAAACACGCTGTTTGTTAAATTAATTCTTTACCTAGTTACCGCGTGCTCCATGGGTCATACACAACTAGCCTAGCCAGCAGTTGATTAAGTCAGTGCTGACGTCACTTTATATGTTGGCTAAAAACCAAACATGTATGTGTTCAAGAAGGACGAGAGAGGGACCACACACACGCACACACACACACACACACACACACACACACACACACACAGACAGAGAGAGAGAGAGAGAGAGAGAGAGAGAGAGAGAGAGAGAGAGAGAGAGATTACATTCGTGTGTGGGTGTAGAGAAAGCGCATGCGTGCACTGACAGCAGGTTTGGCATGTAGCTAGACTGGCTGTAAAAGGCAAGGAGATCAACTTCACTGCACCGGGTTTTATAGTATGAAGCTCAGTCTCTCTTCACAGTATAGCTAGCCGAATGCTAAACGCGTCACACAGAGCACCAACTCCGTAGCTCCGACGACGACTCTCAGGGGGTTAAAGTTAGTTGCTTATCCTTAAGGACGCAGCATTCAACCCCGACATTCTGTGCCTGTTTGTGATTCCTTGTCAAGTTTACGTTCATTAGTTAGTCATTGCTTTCTGAACGACCGGCACTCATACCATTGTATTGAAACCAACGCAAGGCGGTCTGCTTCCAAATCGCCCAAAGCTGTGTTTTGGACGCGGTATGCGGGATTAGGAATTGCATTCCTAACTCCATTGCCACAGAGCTGGTCTCCCTGGGGTAGCTGCACACAATTACACACCTGAACAGACTGACAAAAATCCCGAAAACAAACCGACAATCTTCTGAGCACGAGGCAGACGGTTTAACCATTTGACCACGGAGACCCCGTGTGGGAAGTTATGCAGTAGTGTAAAAAATAAAATGCTAATGCAGCTGCATTCATTGCTTGACATTTGCATTTTGAAATCCCTAGTGCTATTCTCTCATGTTTGAATATTAAGCTATCGCAGTATTTTTTTCTGCTGACATATTTATTTATCAACTCATGTACACGCCACCCGTCTATGTGTACAGAACACGCGCGCGCGCGTGCGCACAGAGAGAGAGAGAGAGAGAGAGAGAGAGAGAGAGAGGGAGAGAGAGAGAGAGATCCCACTCATACAAACTAAAACATATATTGGCTCGTCAATGATATGCCCATCTTCATCTTCTTCTACTTCTTCTTCATACACCTTCAGCCGTCAGTATGAATATATGCAAATTAAGCGCCAGTAAACCTGAGTTTGTTTACATCTTCATACAGTGTCCTCAACTGGAGCTGGTGAATGCCAAAGTACTCTTCTCTGTTATGCATATGTCGCAATGAATGCTCAGTTGTCATTTCACCCAGTCGCACAATTTCTTCTTCTTCTTCTTCTTCTTCTTCTTCTTCTTCTTCTTCTTCTTCTTCTTCTTCTTCTTCTTCTTCGTTGGCAATAAATCTGTAGCGTTCCGGCGTGGGTGCCCTGTTCGTACCTGATGGAATGGCTCGAGGCCGTAAAGGATGTTTAGGTCTTATTAAAAGGTTCTATGTTTCGGTCTTATTGAGAGGTTTTTATCTTTGAGAGACATTGGCTTACTGTGAACCATTTACTGCATAGCCTTGGCCCAATCATCATGGATCATGCTCCATAACCAGCACGAGGCTTTCTCCGCTGCCTCGCCTAGTCTTTTAAGAACCCGGGTTCTCGCTTGTCCACCTTGTCGTTTCAGCACGCCATACGTGGAGATAGGAAAGTCTCAAACTTGCGACCATGTTGCTGTACTTTTCCATCTTGTACATGTCCTGCTTCTCAGCTGTTCATTCGTACGGGACAGTTAGCTCGAGTAGCACCAACTGTTGAGCAGACGGAGAGCAAACCGCAATGTCTGGTCGCAACTGGAACCTCCGGATTACCACATTTACCACGGCCTTTTAGGTGTACTGTCAGTTCACAGTCCCTGGCGCTCTCGGGGATGGATGGCAAGCTTTTGGTGCAGTTGATTCCACTGTTCCGCTTTTGTCCAGCTTTTAGAAATCGTATCCATCCGGAATTGGCAACAGCCCCCCCCCCCCCCCCCCAATTGGACTGGCATTTCGCACTTTTGTTATGGCGCCATGTGAATCAGCCTTGCCTAAGGGCCAAAGTGCACGCAGACAATACGTGTTCCAGTGTCTGCACCCTTTCGTCTGCGTGTTACTACATAACTAGATGTGACGTACTGTCCACGAAAGAGGCACACAGAAGAAGTATATGTATTGGTGATTACAGTGATAATATCTAACAAGCAACAACAGCAACACAAAACATACTCATAGGAATCCCCACAATCGTCTGCCTGTGTCTCTTATCCTTCTTCAAGAAAAAGTCCTTGTCTGCCATATAAGCAATGATGATTAGAACCGGAAAGAAGATAAATGTCAGAACGGCTTCCCATACTTCTATGACCTCCGGGGAGATCGCCAGCAAGACAATGGCCAACCAGACATAGGCAAACACACACGTGAAAGCTGTGACAGCGAACACCTGTGGAGTGTCATCATAGGTAGAGATGGTATCAACAATGTTACTGTATATGGAAAAAAAAAAACAGTGTTTAAAAGTCGAGATTATCGACTTCATTGTACCGGGTTTTATCCCATATGACTCAGCCTCTTTGTGCAGGGCGCTCTGTCGAAAGAGTCGTACAAAAAACGAACTCCGTACCTCCAGCGACGACTCCCATGAGTCTCCGAGAAAGTTGCACTCGTGAATCGAATGTCGTATTTCGGAATTGAACACACAACCTTCGGTGCACCAGGCAGATGGCGTAACCACTCCGCCAAGAAGACCCCCACCCTACTATATACAATTCTACGAGTATATTCCCGGTATACCCATTGACCCACATGACCCACTGAGTGTGGATCAGTCTATGGCAATATGGGACCACCACCATATACCCAACACTGCTCTAGACGTTAGACGAGTCCTTTATTTACTTCACTAGAGCGTATACTGTGCTACCATGTACACCAGTTGTTTACCACTCGTTAAACTATAACGAGCGCCAATAATTCATCACGCATTAAAATATAACGAGCACCAATAATTCATTTCTCATTATTCTGTAATATGCACCAATAATTCACCACTCATTAAAGTATAATGTGCACGAACAATTAACTACACATTACCTGTAATATGCACCAGCAAATCACTACTCATTAACTACAATGTGAACCAATAATTCACTATTCATTAACTATAATATGCACCAATAACTCACTACTCATTAACAATACTCATATTATTTACAGGACGTCGCTGTCAACCCCAGCATGTTTTAGCGGTTTGTGAATTCTTGTCAAGTTTATATTCAGTCGTTTGCCATTGCTTTCTGAACCCCGAACGCTCATGCCACTGTACGAAAACCAACGCAAAGCGATCTGCTATCAAATCGCCCGCAGCTGTGTTTCGAACTCGGCATGCGGGATTACGAATTGCGTAACCCCTGTGCAACAGCGCGGAATATTGACTAACAGTTGACTCATCATCACTCAGTGGCTTGTCCCGTGCAGAACTTCCCCCCGAAAACTGTCTGTCGGAATGACTCTTGATCGTAAGGCCTTTTCTGCTGTCATGTGTAAATTATCTACCGAATCATAAACCTGTCTGCATTGTATGCTTCTTCTTCTGTTCTTATCTCATGGTTTGATAGTCCTTTGGCTCTTTCATCTTTCTTAGAAACTATAGCGCATCATTTACAACCCAGTTGGTTTTTGTGCTGCTGTGTTTCGAGCAGGATCTGCAACAATTAGTAGATGCGGTTGTGGCACACAGTGAACAACTGAGGTTAGAATTAATTGTACAAAGACACAGATTATGGTTGTCACTAGGAAGAAAGAAATACCACAGTGTAATATACAAGTAAATATTCTTCAACAAGTGAATCGGTACAATTATCTCGGAACAGTCATAACATCTGATGGGAGATGCCTTGAAGAGATTAGAACAAGAATCGCCATGGCGAAGGTAGCCTTTGGCAAGATGAAAAACATACTGACCAACAAAGGGATGTCAATTGAAACGAGAAAAAGAGTGTTGAGGTGCTACATAGAGCCTGTACTTTTGTATGGATGTGAAACTTGGACAAGTAGCAGTCAAGCTGAAAAACATCTGATGACTGTGGAAATGTGGTTTCTGAGGAGAATTCAAAGAATACCATGAACAGACAGAAAAACAAATGACCAAGTACTACAGGAAACAAATGAAACTCGTAAGCTGATTAGAGAAATTAGACATATACAGTCAAAATTTGTTTGGACATGTTATGAGAAGAAATGAATTGGAGAACTTAGTGACAACTGGCAAGATCGAAGGGAACAGACCAAGGGGAAGACAGAGAAGTAAATACCTGAATGGCTTGGCCATATGGCATGGACGAGACAGGAACACTGAGCTGATCCACGACTCTGGTGATCGAGTAAAATGGCGAGTCATGACTGCCCACGCTTTCCGGCATGGCACATGATTGCTCTTTTATAGGGTACAGTATCTTTGCTTGACGATATTTGAATATCTCAAGTATGTGCGGCTAATTCATCCTGTGTCAACTCATCTTGAACTGTTATCAATACTTCAAACCTGTTCTTCACTTCCATCGTGTACTCTTCTGGTATTTTGCTGTGTCATACGGGACTGTATTTTGCTTTTTAATCGTTTTTCCGAGTTTATGTTGTAATATTGCTATTAATAGCTCATGATGGCTAACACAATCTGCAATTGGCAGTAATTGCTTGTTGTTTTACTTTTTCTCCATCATTGCTGTATTATTATATAGTCATTAGTCGTTAGTCGCGGTTCCATCTTCACGGCAAAAGATCACCCTATAATGTTCTGTTCCTGTGCCAGAGAATATCACACAAAACGCTCCTCACTGCCCCATGTGAAAAGTGGAACAGACAGCAGTCCCAACAAACAAACAACACGTACATGCATACATGCATAAGGCCACTGCCAGAACGCTTGCTCTTAAACTTCCGATGTGCTGATGCCGAAGTTGCGGGTTAAACCCCTACACCGATCAGTTGCACTAAAATATAGACTTCTCTTCCCTGACTTGGGTATAAGTACCTCTGAAGTGCCTGATGGCAAGTAGTAACATGTGTATGGAGTACGCTTGAGTTCAAATCGGAAGAACGAAACAAACAAACAAATTACATACAACAAGCATGTAACAAGCACACGCCAAGTTCAATATCTCCGAACAACTATTAAGTAGATTTTACCTTAACGCTGGCAATTCTTCTGATCTCCCCTTCAGGGATGCAGTAGATGCAGATGGCAGAGATGACGAGCAGGTTGAAGGCCGCCGACCCCACGATTGTGCCCGGACCAAGCTCTCCGGCTATGAATTGATTGCCGATGATTTCAATGACTGACAGCAGGATCTCGGGGGCACTCGTGCCTAGAGCAAGCAGGGACAAGTTTGCCACAGTGTCGTTCCACACCTGGAATACATAAATTACTATAATCAGTTAAAGTATCCTTGGTTTTAGGAGGAGGAGGAGGGTACAGACAGGGAGGGGGGGAGTAACAAAGAGGGGGAAAAGAAAGAAACAGCAAGAGAGAGAGAGAGAGAGAGAGAGAGAGAGAGAGAGAGAGAGAGAGAGAGAGAGAGGGAGAGAGAGAGAGAGAGAGAGAGAGAGAGAGAGACAGACAGACAGAGAGAGAGACAGAGAGAGAGAGAGAGAGAGACAGAGTAGACAATTTGATGTATTGGTACTGAGAAACAGCGGTGGCCTATTCGATCTGCTCTTTTTGATTTTCAACTGTCTCGGGTTTTTAACGTGCACACAGGCTCTCCGGGTTCTTCACCCTTATCTGAAAAGACAAAACTTCGGATTCAATTCCCCCCCCCCCCCCCCCCCCCCCCCCGGATAAATGGGAAGGATTTCGTTTATATTTTTTTTTTTTTGCGATCACCTTCCGATTCCGATTTGTCGAAAAAAAAGAAACTTTCCACCTCGTTCAACCCGTCTCAATGACGTTGGTTATAGTTGTGGTGGTTCATAGTGCGGTATAGGTTTTATGGTCTTTTGTGCTTTAGACAGCTTCTATTACTGCCTGTCTGGCCGAGTTCCTCTTTTTTGCCATCCTTTTTGCTTTTGTCGTTGTTGCTGGCGTGTCTGCTATCATTATCGGTTTGCCCATCCCTCTCGTTTGATGTCTTCTTTTCCGGAGCTGACCTTGGGGGCTGGGGAGGGGCTGTCTTTTTTCATCTGTTTTCTTGGGCTTGTCCTGGGGAGGGGGGGGGGGGCGCCTGTTATCGTCTGGGCTTGTTTTCTTGGTTCAACGGTTTTTTGTCAAGCATAGGGGTCTGATTGTATCGTCTCTCTTGTCCATCGTTGGGGAGGTTTCCTACCGTCTCCTCTTGTCCCGCGCCGGAGGGGTTTCATGCACGTCCGTCTTATCCATCGTCAGGGAGGTTTCCCATCGTCTTCTCCATCGTTGGGGCAATTTCCACCCTTCTCCTTGTCTCCCGCGTCGAAGAGGGTCGTTTCGTCTCTCTATTGTCCGCCATTTGAGAGTTTTAATGCATCCCTATATATTTCCTATTGTCTGGTTTTCGTGTGGTCGAGTGTTTCCTCACTGTATTTTTATTTTGCTGTTGGCTTTATTTTATGTTGGTTATATTTCTTTCCCTGTTCTTGCAATGAATTGTTTTGTAAGCTTTTGTATTTCTTTGTCGCCTTCCACCTGTAGGCATTCCTTCATCGTCATCGTCGTATTTCTTGTTTGGAAGTATTCTACTAGGTCCCTGCGTTCCTGGGCATAGGCTGTGCACGATAATAGGTAGTGTTCTATAGTGTTTTCCTCCAGGCAATCAATGCAAAGTGGTCGGGTGATTTTATCTTTCCAGTTCCCGATTCTCAATCTCCATAGTTTCTTGTACGTTGGTATTTTTGTGTTGTCTTTCACTTGACTTTTCAAACTTGGTTCTCTGAGCATGTGGTAGGCGTGTCGTCCTTTATTGCTGTCTCTCCATTGTTGTTTCCATTTGTCGATTACTTGTTGTTTGATAATGCTTTTTGCCTCCAGAATGCCGAGTCCTGTGTTTACTATATTCTGGCTGCTTGTCCCGCGTTTTGCGGCCCTGTCTGCCCTCTCATTGCCAGTTATCCCTCTGTGTGCTGGTATCCATACAATTGTGACCTGGCATCCCATACTTCTTAGTTTTGTTGTTAGTGTTAGTATTTTCTCTTTCAGGTCTTGTCTGTTCACTTTAGAATGGTTGCCTAGCGCTTGTACTGCAGATAGTGAGTCCGTCAGTATAGTTAGTTTTATAGGGGGGTTCTCTGTTGTTTGCTTCCGAGGACTCCTTATGGACCCGTTTTATGCTGGGTAGACTTGCAAGCCCAGATCTGTTTTACCAATATCCCACCACGACGGAGATTCGAATACTTGACAGCCGGGCCGGCACACAGGCGTGCTCATTTCATCATGTGCCATGCCGATGAGCCTGGGCGATCATGACTCGCCATCTCACACGATCACCAGAGTCGTGGATCAACTCCGTGTTCTTGTCTCGATTATGCCATGTATCCAGGCCATCTAAATATTTATCTCTCTGCTGTCTTCTTGTTCTTTCCCCCCCTAATCTTGTCAGTTGTCACCAAGTTCTTCAGCTTAGGCGTACTAACCACTGCATTAGTCCGGCTCGCTGTTGATGTGTAAACAAGAGTACACCATTTTGTGGTAATCTATTAATATCAAGAAATGGTGTTGCCAAGTATGAAATAGGTAATTCACGAAATTAACCGCGTAATATGGAGGATGGATATGGAATTACGCGCGAAACTAATCATGTGGTACGGAGCTAGACATGAATTTACGCACGAAACCAACCAAGTGGTATGGTGGTAGACATAGATTTACGCGCGAAACTAACCACGTGGTAAGGGGTCAAGCATGGATTTACACACGAAACCAACCACGTGGTATGGGTCTAGGCGTGGATTTACGCAGGAAACTAACCGCGTTGTATGATGCTAGACATGGATTTACGCACGAAACTAACCACATGATATGGGGTGCCATGTAGCGAGTCAGAATGAATGACGTAATCAATAAGTCACAAAGAATCTGAGAAGTAATCTCGAACCAACAGATAGAAAGAATTGCTAAGTGACGTGAGAAGGTAGAAAACGTCACAGGGGTTAGTTTAACAACAACAGACAGAGCTTGGGCTGGCGGCACGGAAGGCGGCATGAGTCTATTCAAGGAGAGAAGATTGTCAACAAACCTTCAGGACATGGCAGTGATAGCTAGGAGCTACTTGGTAGAAGAACTAGATCATTAAAGCATTATTCCTCTCAGTCAGGACCAACGGCTGGTCATGAATGTGTAAATTAGGACTCGGCGAGAATGGCCAAGGTGGCAGAAAGGTCAACCGATAAGAGGCATTGAACTGACGCTAGGCGGTGAGACATTGTCTTAGGATTTGAATAGTTAAGTTCAGCTGTGATTATGTTTATTGCTACGATACCGGCCCTCCCGGCTGTACGGTAACGGTATTCTGATGATTATTAGTATTATTAATACTATGATTCATATTTATCACAAGCTGTTCACCGGAAATAAATATTGTCATAACGGACACGTCAGCCGGTTTTTAATTGTCAATGATGTTAACACATTGCTTCCGGATTCTGTTCAATTGGTTTCACCTGAACAACGAGTTTTGCTGATGTTTTTTGTTATATGTTATCAACCATTTGGCATGGGGCTAGACATGGATTTAACCACGAAACTAACCGCGTTGTATGGGGGATATACGCACGAAACTAATCCCGTGGTATGGGGCTAGACATGGATTTACGCACGAAACTAATCCCGTGGTATGGGGCTAGACATGGATTTACGCACGAAACTAATCCCGTGGTATGGGGCTAGACACGGATTTACGCACGAAACTAATCCAGTGGTATGGGGCTAGACATGGGGATAGACATGGACATCTAGACATGGGCTAGGCATAGACTCCTGTGGGTCGTCGCCAAAAGCTACGGAGTTCGTGCTTTGTGCGACGCTTTCCGTGCTGCGGAAAGAAACCGAGCCATTTGGGATAAAACCTGGTGCAATGAAGTCGACCCTGTAGACTTTTAAGCGACTTATTTTTAGACATGGATTTACGCACGAAACTAATCCCGTGGTATGGGGGATATACGCACGAAACTAATCCCGTGGTATGGGGCTAGACATGGATTTACGCACAAAACTAATCTCGTGGTATGGGGGATATACGCACGAAACTAATCCCGTGGTATGGGGATATACATGGATTTACGCACGAAACTAATCCCGTGGTATGGGGGATATACGCACGAAACTAATCCCGTGGTATGGGGCTAGACATGGATTTACGCACGAAACTAACCATGTGGTAAGCTGCAAGAATGGATTTACGCATGCGAGAAACCACGTGGTATGCATTTTAAATGATTTATACATTAAACTAACCACACAGTATGTAACTAGAAATTATTTACATATGAAATTAACCACGTGTGTGCAACTATAAATGATTTACACCTGACACTAACCACAAGGCATGCAACTATAAATAATTTACACTTGAAACTAACCTCATGGTTAAAAAAAAAGTTAGTTGCTTATCCTTTACAGGACGTCGCAGTCAACCCCATCGTTTTTTTTTGGCTGTTCGTGATTTCTTGACAAGTTTACTTTCTGTAGTTTGACATTGCTTTCTGAACGACTGCCACTCATACAATTTTATGAAAACCAACGCAAGGCAGTCTGCTGCCAAATTGCCTGCAGCTGTGCTTCAAGCGCGGTATGCGGGACCGCGTACTGCGTTCGTAACACCTTAGCCAGAGAACCATATGGTATGCTTATACATGTTGATTTACGCATGCAACTAATCACATTGTATGCAGCTGCAATATGATTTACACATGAAACTAACCACATAAACTAACCACATGTATTGCATCTGCAAATGGATGTAGACGTATAACCACGTGGTATACAACAGTAGATTGATTTACAAATGAAATTAGTTACATTCATCCATTATGTCTCAACTAATTACACCCAGCCCATCCATTTCAACCATTTACATTCACCACTTATATTCTAACAAGTTATATTCACACATTTTCCGTCTAATAGGTTACATTCACCACACACACAAATACAAACCAGTAACATTCACCCTAATAGTCTAATACAGTGGTTCTCAACCGATGGGATATCCCCCCCCCCCCCGCCAGGGGGAAATTTTAGGGTTTCCAGGGGGAGGGAGGAGGCAATTAAGATTATTTCAAGATCGCGGTAATACAAGAACCAATTACTTGATATTGTTTTTCCCTCCATACTTTACAGCTCTGTACTTCTCGCCCTTGTGAAATTCGTTTTATAACGTAAGTAGACCCACAAATCACGTCTTATGTAGACGTCTAGATTTGTTCTAGTATGTGTTATTAAATCCATGTTTACGTATATTGTGTTTAGAAGGGTGGGGGGGGGGGGGGGGGGGGGGGGGGGGGGGGGGGTTATAGGGAGGAAATAACAAAAGCCGGTCTCACTGGCCTCGGAGTTAACATCTCTCTCCGTGATCCCGTATATTCTCGTGAGTAACGTGACTTGCGCGAGAATCGGTAGCGGTTCTCGCCACTTTGGTAACTTACGGGGAATGTGAGCCGGTCGATCAGAAAGAAATGTCAAACTACTGAGCGCAATCTTGCCTAGTACATCAACAGCAGCTGAAAAATGCTGAAGTTAACTGCAACGTCCTGTAAGGGATATGCGCACGCACGCACACGCACACACACACACACACACGCACGCACGCACACACACACACACACACACACGAAAGGGGGAATGACATTCTGAACATACGTGCATGGGCCAAAAAAGGTTGAGAAACTCTGGTCTAATATAATGGTTACGCGGACTCCCTATATTCCAAAAAATTACGCTGTCTTCCTATATTCCAACCAATTACGCTGACTTCCTATATTCCAACCAATTACGTTGACTTCCTATATTCCAACCAGTTACGTTGACTCCCGATATTCCAACCGGTTAAATTGACCTCCATGATATGTGGCCAGAAGTGGATTTACACAGGTAACTATCCGCATGGTACGCAGCTAGAAAAGATTAACATAATATGAGAATTAAACCAGATATCCATTATTTATCAATCAATCAATCAGGTGTCGTCTCCACAATGAAGGTTGGCTGCAATGGATCTCCAACACTGTCTGTCTCTCGCCTTGACTGTACATTTTGTCAAGCTGATGTTCGTCCATCTCTTGATGTTATCCTCCCACTTGTATCGTTGTCTGCCTCTTGTTCGCTTGCCCAAACCATGCCTTCCAGTATTTATAATTCTGTTTATAATTTCTTTTTCTATATCCTTTCTACGGGACATCGCTTTCAACACCAGCAGTTTACTGTTGTTGTTGATGTCTTGGCAAGTTTACGTTCAGTGGTTTACCATTGCTTTCTGAACACCCGGCTCCACACCAATTCGTTAACACCCAGCGTAACGCGGTCTGCTGCCAAATCGATCGTCGCTGTCTTTCGAACGCAGGTAAGCGCGCTTACTAATCGCGTCCGTAACACTTCGCCGCGGAGCTGCTGTTTAAAATTGGAGGATACAGTTACATGTCTCTGGCTGTTGTAGTAGATACCGAATGCTACGAAGGAACAGTTGTATGTGTCTGTACATTTGCACGCGCACACACGTCTATCGATTGTGTGTAATGGCGTCTATACCCGGTGTTTTATATATTTAGTATTGATTGGTGTGTGATTAGCCAGAATATGACAACTGTACTCTGTGGTTTACTGTTGCACACAGCTGTTACTCTGTGGTTTACTGTTGCGTGCAGCTGTTACATGAGTGTGATCACTTTCTGACGTATCTGACGAAATGGGTAGACAGGATACGTAACTGGTTGATATATGACGGGTGAATGTAATTGGTTGATATATGAGGGGTGAATGTAACTGGTTGATATATGAGGGGTGAATGTAACTGGTTGTTATATGAGGGGTGAATGTAACTGGTTGTTATATGAGGGGTGAATGTAACTGGTTGTTATATGAGGGGTCAATGTAACTGGTTGTTATATGAGGGGTCAATGTAACTGGTTGTTATATGAGGGGTCAATGTAACTGGTTGTTATATGAGGGGTCAATGTAACTGGTTGTTATATGAGGGGTCAATGTAACTGGAGCGGTCAATGTAACTGGTTGTTATATGAGGGGTGAATGTAACTGGTTGTTATATGAGGAGATGCTGTGGAGGCGGAAGTACAAGCGTTGATTTTCGAGAATTCGTTAGACGGTGATGCTGTCATTTACACAGATGGGTTAGTCGTCCAACATGTGAGAATCTCATGGGCCTTTACGGCGCCGACCGGAGGGAGAATTCTGAAGGAGGACTCTGATGCTTTTGTTGAGACCACAGTAGCCTGACTATGGAAGTCAAGGCAGTAAGTAAAGAAATAACATAGCTCGAGACACAGACATTCAATAGGGCATGTTTCCTTAGCAACTCAGTGTCCATGCTCAAGAGGATAGAGACGGGGTGGATCCGAAGAGAGTGGTTGCTGTTTCTGGAGCGGTCTCGGCTGACAAAGATTAGTTTCATCCTTGTGCCAGGGCATGCGGGAGTACAAGGAAATGAGCGGGCTGACAAGCTCGCATGTAAGGCTACTGTGGAGGGCGGACACGCCATGGACCATGCTGACATTCTAAATGCTCTACGATAAGTAAGACTTTTGCGAGAACCAAGTGATGACTGCGAATCTACAACCATGGTCAGACTGCGAGAACAGCAAATTAAAAGAGGTGTGGCCAAACAAGAACACTACGCAGGGAGCCAAAGAAGATTGATAAACCAACACAGAACTGGTGTCGTTAGCCGCTACACGCTGCGGGATTTGCTGAGGAGGGAATCCGAGCACTTATGGACTGAATGGTTCGATGTACAATGAGGATGATCTGTCGACTGACTGACTGACTGACTGACTGACTGACTGACTGACTGACTGACTGACTGACTGACTGACTGACTGACTGACTGACTGACTGACTGACTGACTGACTGACTGACTGACTGACTGACTACCTACCTACCTACCTACCTACCTACCTACCTAACTAACTAACTAACTAACTAACTAACTAACTAGCTAGCTAACTAACTAACTAACTAACTAACTAAGAGGTGAATGTAACGGGTTGTTATATGAGAAGTGAATGATTTTTTTTAGTCGTCGCGATATTCTCCAATGCCTTTTTCCCATTACATGACCAAAGAAAGCTTCTTGTCTCTTTCTTATTGTTGTAAATAATGTTGCCCCTCTAACGTGTCTCCACCTTGCCATGGTAAGGGGGGGGGGGGCCTTGCGTGTCCCAATGGCCCCAGAGCTATGCCGACGGTGGCACAGCTCAAGGGATAGGGACCAGACCAAGTGAGACACACATCTGCTGCTGAGGACAGGCAGTCAAAGCAAATCCATTGCACCCAAAGTCCGAATCAGGCGCACGATGCCACTACATTCTTGGTCCGCACACATACTCTACGGCTCTCAGATGAGGGATATGGCTGAACGCCTCTAAGCCAATATCCCCCAGATGTGAGGGCCGGCCGATACTCACCCATTGCTAAACGAGGTGAGATGCTGAACCTATTACACGCCTAGTCCAGATCACTGCTGCATGGAGGTAAGATGCTGAGCCGGCAGCACATTCTGCCTTCCACGTGAGCTTTACTAAAAGGCGATCCAGTCGCACGCAATGGTTACGATACAAGTCTGTACAAAAAGCTCAAAGAGTGAGCGTATTCAAAGGTGAAAAAAGTCCCAGTATCATGAAATGGAACGCTTGTGACCTAACGTTAGGCAGTTGCTTAATCTCGCTTCTGTTTGTTGTCATTCTATTAGCAAGTTCGATCCATGGCTGGCATCCACTCATGGCAATGCGTTTGTGCTCCGTATTTGAATATCTAAAGCTCTATGCGCCTTGAGTTCCTCTCTTTGAAACACTTTGTATCATGACTCTGACTACTGTCCATGTTTACAAGTTACCCGTTCTCTCCGACTCACACACCGACGTCACAAGTCTAAATGAAGTACATAACACAAGTCCACGCTGGTTTCCATCATTTATTCCGCGGCTTCACATTTACAATTAGATCTTTATTTCCATTGCCGCACAATCGTCCTTACATAACATAACCACCACAACTATCTCTCGGACTTAAAATCTATAATACATAAGGCACTAGATGGATGCCATTCTCGAACTTGTTAAACACGTCCGACCTGGACCGTGTCTTAACCTGTACTCCCCGTTCAAACCCGAGAATTCTCTCTCCCTGACACTCACAAACCGTGTTTCACGTACTAACAAACACTCGTGCAGGTGTGAACCCCATTCACACCAAACCCGCACCCTGACAGCTTGGCTAGCGAATTCATTATGTGGAAGTCCGAAGCGGAAGCTCGCCGAGTGGATGTGGTCTGCAGACTGACCGTTCCTGGTTTGCGTGGGGAGCGGCCGGCGGCGAACGAAACACCCATATACATGGAAGTGAGGAATTAAAGCAGCCATGAGCAGGACGTTACGATTCCTTTGGTGAGCCCAGTACCAGATAGCTATATGCCGGCTCTGCAATTATGGAAGCCTCCTTGGATGGCGGGGAATGCCCATGGTCTGCCCCTGCCTTCCCTTGAGGGTTGACCGTGAAGTCTTCGACTGTTCTAACTTGACCAGCTGGGATGTGGACGGCACCACAACAGTGAGAGTCCCCCCGGAATGCTAACCTGATTAAAAAACGCACGCTAAAGTCGGATGTGTTGGCCTAAGGGTTTTGGCCCAAGGGTGCCTAACGAGGTACACCACAATTACGTCTGGAAAAAAAAAACTCTCTTCGGATGAACGCAGAAGAAGAAGAAGAAGAAGAAGAAGAAGAAGAAGAAGAAGAAGAAGAAGAAGAAGAAGAAGAAGAAGAAGAAGAAGAAGAAGAAGAGAAGAAGAAGAGAAGAATATAATGTTGTATATAACTGAGAGACTAGGAAGTAAGAATTGTCACATCCAGAAAACAGAGGGACACCGGGAGGATGTCACGTCAACCAACATAGAACTGTTACTGTTAACCGCCTTACACTGATGCATATGTTGAGAGGTGGGGAGGTGGAGTGGGGGATCTGAACACCTATAGACTTGTTCGGAGTGCAAGAATGATACACCATCAGATAATGAATTATTTTCAGATTTTCTCAATGCATGTCCACTCCAACGCCATCATCTTTGCTTCATCTCTTGATTCACTGGTTCTCTCCTGGAGCTCCAAACTGGTGATTCTGTCCTATTGTTTTAGTCTCTTTATTTTGTGCTGCCAACAATTAATACATGCTTGTAGTTTCTTAGTAATCCTTTCAGTCGTAGGCCGAGCTTCTGATCCATATACTAGTCCTAATTCAGTGTCAGAACTGAATGTTCTCCGTTTGTTTCTAAGTTTAATTTCGTTTGCCTTCCACAAATTTCCTACTGCTATAAACTAATTGTTTACTAAATAAGAACATTGTGGTATAAACCTCCCAGATCCAAGGGTTGTGTCTAGGACGCCTAATCTTATCGGACTAGCGCACAAATTCGGAGGACTCGTGACAAATTGCGCACGACTCTCTCAGCAGTCAGAACTCGAGGCCGAATACGCCGCTGCCCAAACTACATTTTAATATGACAAACCTACAACAAATTATGGAAATATGTGCGTGCAATGAATGTGCTCCTTGGGGGAAAAAACCTAACTCAACCAATGAATAAATGAATTAATGTGGCAGCTCCACGGAACACAACGAGATAAGTTTTAACGATGAATGAATGAATGAATGAATGAATGAATGAATGAATGAATGTAACAAGGTGTTAGGAACTAAGGAGATAATTATTAACTAGGATTTAATGATTCATGTAACAGTAAATTCATGAGGCCTAGAGAAAGAGAAAGAAAGAAAGAGTGGGGGGGGGGGGGAGAGAGAGAGAGAGAGAGAGAGAGAGAGAGAGAGAGAGAGAGAGAGAGAGAGAGAGAGAGAGAGAGGAAAAGGCTGGAAAAGGGGGGGGGGGTGACTTTCCTTGAATATCAAGAAAACTTCCGGTCCCCAGCATGGCGGTTATGGCTACCGTTACATTCACATTTTCCTCATGTTGGACTGGTAGTTTACGGTTCCGTCGCCCTGCTACTGAGATGAGTGCGTGGCGCGACGCTGTAAGCTGTGAATTTCGTGTGAAATCTGCCCGTGGTTGTGAGCGTTGTGTGGCTGCTGGTCTTCTGGTTGACTGCCGCTTCTTTTGACGATGAACCGTGCTTTCGTGGAGGACTGTTGTTTTGGTATTCTGGAGACGGCATTATGTACAGTGAAATGTTGTTTTTTTACATCTGTCCGAGGTGTTGTGGTGTGATTTGCATGCTCAAAATGGCGTAGCTGGCTAAATAACATCTAGAAACGGACCAATAACATCTAGAAATATCTGAATACATGTCGGCTAGTGTGTCGCAGAAGCGAGCGGTATTCTTGCCTTATGCAGAATTATGTGGCTGCTGGTTTTGCTAGTGACTGCCGTTTCCATCGATGATGGACTGTGTTTTCGAGGAGGACTTTTGTGGTGGCATTCTGGCAACGGCATTATGTACAGTGGGGTGTTTCTTTGCATCTGTTCGGGGTTGTTTGTTGCATGGTCTACATTTCGGAGGGAAAATGGCGTGGTGGCTAGAAAACATCTAGAAACGGAACGGCAATATCTAGAAACGTCGAGACTTTGTGGATGAACATCTGGTTGGGAAAGTGACTGCCAATTCCATCAGGGGGTGAACTGTATTGTTCGTAGAGGATTTGTGTGGTGACATTCTAGCGGTGGCATTTTGCATAGTGTGCCAGAGCGGGCCGTTGTTTGTTGAGACTCCTGTCTTTTCCACTTTTCACATGGGGCAGTGAGGAACATTTTATGTTATATTCACTGGCACGGGAACGGAGCATAATGGGGACGACCCTTTGCTGTGACGTTCGAACCGCGACTAACGACTTTCAAGAAAACAGAACTGTCAACCGTCATTTACTGCCAATATAGTACCTTGCGGTGTATGGCAGAGCGGTCTTTGAGCCTGAGGAATTAAGGCCGCCTGGCTAGTGCAGTCGCCGCAAACTGTGCAGGTTAGGATTTTCTTCTTTTTGCCCCCGACAGAAAAAAATCCCACACCTTACCGAGGGATCGAACCTGGGTCTCCCGAAGGAGAGTCCGGCGTTCTAGCCACCCGGCCAGTCGCTCCTCCACTCGGCCAGAATCAAAGAAAGGGATAACACCAACATGTGATATTTCGTAATAATATAGGGGGAAATGTTTAAACAAGTTGATAAATTTAAATACCTTAGGACAATTATAATAGCAGATGGAAGATGTGTGATAGAGATTAAGCGCAGCATAGGTCAAGCAACAGCTGTCTTTCAGAAAATGAAAAGTATCTTATACAGTAAGTCACTGTGACCGAATGTGTTGTTGTTGTTGTTGTTTGTCCATCAAGAATGATGATGACCATTCATTTCATCCAGTAGAGTTGAAAGTATGGAGCCGTGAGTTCTAAGATGGCCGATAAGGCCTATTTTGGCTCGAAATGTTCTTTGACAATGTGGACAAAGAATGCTTGACGTTTCTAGAGGAGGATTTTCTGCAGTGGTTTTTCTGTTCTGTCTTTTCTTCACAGCTCTTGCAGTCCTGGTTGCCTCACAAGTGACTGCACCCTTGTGTAATGATGCACGCCACGAATTTCGGTCTCTGGCTGCAGTCTCCCAGGTGACATGATGAATTCCAAAAGCATTCAGTGAGATTTTTAGAGTGTCTTTAAAGCGTTTCCTCTTGCCGCGTTGGGAGCGTTTACCACAACACAACTCGCCGCATAAAATTCGTTTAGGGAGCCTGTGATCTGGCATGCGAGTCAAGTGACCAGCCCAGCGAATCTGATTCTTCATTAGTAGAGTGTGGATAGTGGGCATGGACGCTCTTTCTAGGACTTCAGTGTCTGGGATCTTGTCTTGCCATTTAATCTTCAGTAACTTCCTAAGGCAGACTGTGTGGAAGTGGTTTAATTTCCTAGCGTGTCGCTGATAAACAGTCAAGATTTCACAAGCATATAGCAGTGTGGATAATACAACACCTTTGTAGACTTTCAGCTTTGTTTGCAGGCTTATTCCATTTCTGTCCCATACATTCTTGTACAGTCTGCCAAAGGCCGCGCTGGCCTTGGAGATTCTTGCATTCACGTTAAATGGAGAACTGACATGTCTTATAGAACCTGTTTTGCTGTATGACAGTGATCCGTGAAATGTGAATGAACAAATTAGGGAGAGTTTGGATGCAAAGAGATGTGGTTCCTGAGAGGAATGTTACGAATACCTTAGACTTCAAGAGTAATTAACAATGACTGCGTGGAAGAGACCAATGAAAGTAGAACATTATATAGAACTATAAGACGAAAACAAACATCATTGTTTGCTCGTGTATTGAGTAGAGAAGAGATGGAAAAAAATCGTGACAATTGGAAAGATCAGTGGGAGAAGAAGGCACAGACAGACCGAGATAAATTATGCTGGGTGGATTAAGACGGTGGAATGGAGGAATTGCATATTCAGAGTTGATTCAAAACATAAAGTACAGAGATCTGTTTAGAGAAATGAACGCCTATATGATGATGATAATGACCGTGATCTGCATCCTCACATACACACATCACTACACAACCTTACCTTAAGCTCCACCTCCACATACCCACATCACTACACAAGTTTACCTTAAACTCCACCTCCACATACCCACATCACTGCACAATCTTACCTTAAGCTCCAACTCTACATACACACATCACTACACTACCTTACCTTAAGCTCCACCTCCACATACCCACATCACTACACTACCTTACCTTAAGCTCCACCTCCACATATGCACTTCACTACAAACATTACCTTATGCTCCACCCCCACATACACTCATCACTACAAACATTACCTTAAGCTCCACCTCTACATACCCACATCAGTACACAATCTTACCTTAAGCTCCACCTCTACATACCCACATCAATACACAATCTTACCTTAAGCTCCACCCCCACATACCCACATCAATACAAACATTACCTTAAGCTCCACCCCCACATACCCACATCACTACAAACATTACCATAAGCTCCACCCCCACATACCCACATCAATACAAACATTACCTTAAGCTCCACCTCTACATACCCACATCAGTACACAATCTTACCTTAAGCACCACCCCCACATACCCACATCAATACAAACATTACCTTAAGCTCCACCCCCACATACCCACATCACTACAAACATTACCATAAGCTCCACCTCCGCATACCCACATCACTACAAAATCTTACCTTAAGCTCCACCTCTACATACCCACATCACTACACAACCTTACCTTAAGCTCCACCTCCACATACCCACATCACTACACAATCTTACCTTAAGCTCCACCTCCACATACCCACATCACTACAAACATTACCATAAGCTCCACCTCCGCATGCCCACATCACTACACAATCTTACCTTAAGCTCCACCTCTACATACCCACATCACCACACAATCTTACCTTAAGCTCCACCTCCACATATCCATTTTCGGCTTCAGCGTCTGCTATCCTCACGGTCCTTGTCCTGCTTGTAATCCTTTCAATGGAAGCCATAAACACGTCTGCAAGATGGGCAACGCCCAGAAAACACCACAACAAGCCCGCCAAGTACAGGAAGGCACGAACTCCCGACCCCCACGTGTACTCATTGATAGCTGGAAGGAGTAAGAAGCCTTGCGAACAGGTGTAGTTGTAGAGGTCATATACTGGCTCCCCGTACATACGGGGGTCGATGAAGCTTGTGTTCATCTTTGGGCGAGGTCAGCAGCCACTAGATCAGAGAATGGCATAAGTCTAACCGCCTCTTAGGGGGGACATGAAGTATAAGGCTGAACTTGTTTCATTCAGTTCCACGGCGAACTCTGCAAAGACACGAATATTTTTTCATGAATTATGTTGATTATAGAGGTCTCCATGTTTTCTAATTGGTGCCTGCGCAGAATAACGGATAAACAATTATATGACAAACTCACCAATGTAGCGCTCATGGAGAGAAATAAACAAATGCCAGTTAACCAAGAGGTGAGGAAATGACGTCGGCGCTGGATAGGCCATACACTGAGAAAACTTCAAGGTGTGTCAACGTGTCCTTTATTTTTACTTTACAGGTCTCCAAAATGTACATAAATTATAAGTATAACCACATGGGAATACTCACACGTGCGGGTATGTCGATCGTAATAACATAACATGAAATAACATGACATGATTGTGATGATGGGTAAAGAAAAGAACAAATGCATCCATACTCCAAGAGCTGAATATTGAAGAGGGTTGGCTATTAAAGACGATAAAACAAAGAAAATTGATATATTTTGGTCACTTGAAAAGTCATGTAAACTTGGAGAGAACAGTAATAGAGGGGTATATGCCTGGGAAGAGAGGAAGAGGAAGGCCAAAGAGAAAATAGGTGCAGGATGTGGCGGATGATCTCCAGATGGGTGTATCGGACGCGGGACATCTTGCTTATGATCGAGAGGTTTTCCGGAAGGTTGTTATGGGAGCGAGGTTTTGCAGAGGACATGCTACTGAATGAATGAATGAATGAATGAATGAATGAATGAATGAATGAATGATTGTACTGATGAAGATGATGATGATGATGATGATGATGATGATGGCATTACACGTATAATATCTAAGCTGCAAAGTCCAACCTCTCATGAACAGATCTTCAGGGTAGGAAGGCTCGATATGAGATGGTTAACTCTTAAAGAACATGAAGAATCGCGAATAAAAAAGAGACTATTAATGTCAGGCTGATGGTCAACCATGTCTTATTGAATTGCTCTTCCCACTTGTATCTTTGTCCACCTCTTGCTCGAATGCCTTTAACCTTACCCTCCAGTATGGTTTGATAAGAGTGCTATGTCTTTTAACGTGACCGAAATATTTTCCTTGTCTCATTTTTATTTGTCTAATTTTTATTAGGCCGGTCTCCCTGGCCCAGGAGTTAACATCTTTCTCCGTAACCCCGTATATTCTCGTGAGTAACGTAACCTGCGCAAGAATCGGTAGCGGTTCTCGCCGCTTTGGTAACTTACGGGGTATATGAGCCGGCCGCTCAGAAAGCAATGGCAAACTACTGAGCGTAATCTTGCCTAGTACATCAACAGCAGCTGAAAATGCTGATGTTGACTGCAACGTCCTGTAAGGGATATGCAACAAAACTAAAAACAAAACACACAAAAAAAACTTTTAATTCCGCAGTTGTTCTATAAGCTCTGTATTCCACTATTTTTGTTTCCGTGAAATACGACATAATCTTCAACTGGAAAATACCGGTGATCTAAATCTTCACGTTTTCGTTTTTGAATCGTTGCTGTTGTAGCCCTTTGACCCACATCCAGTTTTTGTAAATACTCTTTTAGCACAACTTGTCAGTTCGCCTGGACAAACTTACTTGTTGAACTGTTGATAAAGTAACATTCTGGACCAAAGGATTCGGTGTATGTACCTTTAAAGACCAAGTTTATCTTCCCACGCTTAAGTTAATAATAGATAATAGCTGCTGTTCGGTTGTTTCCTGGTTCTTCACCTTAAAACTATCAATTTATTCGCGAACTAATTGTTTCCAGTTAGTAGTTGTCAGTAAGTCTTGTTATTGTCTGTGCGTGTTTCCATCTGTCTCTCTACCCAAATCCATCAACACATTTATATATAAGTATGTCTAACTGTCTATCAACATGCATGACACCCTGTCAGTCGGCTAGCAGCCAGATTACCTACCTACCTACATCCCTACCAGTATATCTGGCTTCTTTTTACCTGTCTGTCTTGTCTGTTTATGTATCCGGGGATAAGTTCCTCCATCGAGTCATCTATTCATCGTCCTGTAAATGTTGTTTTGTACCCACACCACATGTAACGCGGCGTTCTTCTTTTCTTCTTCTTCTTCTTCTTCTTCTTCTTCTTCTTCTTCTTCTCTACCCTCGTCTTTCGTGGGAAGTGCGCTTCACCAAGTTAAGCACCTCAAAAGCCAGTATTTCCGATTACACCATGCATTTCTGTCAGGCTTCCTTTGTCTACTATTCGTGAGTAGGTTTTCTTTCCTAATAACTTTGCCAGGGCAGATATATTAATACCTACTCTTTGTAATTTCCATATGCCGTGTAATTTGTAAAGCACAGAACTTGCACACGAGACCTACTGTTTTCCGAGCTTATCCCAGAAGTCTAGATTTCTGATCACACTACCCATGAGATCAAAGGACGTGCAATATTAGATACCAGTGGTTCGCGGGAACAATTCCCAGCCCGATGCTGAGGTCGAACCCGACAGCTTCTGAGACTTAGGCGGACACCTTTACTTCTCAACCGTCACTTCACCCTCACGGCGTTCGATAGATCATTCAGGAAACATATAATCACCACCATTATTCTAGTGTGGGCGACCATTTCCCATCCACAAATTGCGATCTCCAACGGCATGGATGAAGTCGTGTGTTGACTCCATCCGGGCCATGACTCAAGACTGTCAAGAATTTTCTCAGGCTGTCTTCCTCTATCTCTCTTTCCACAAATCTTTCCGATTGTCACAACATGTTCCAGATTTTGTTATTTCATAATGTGGCCAAAAATGATAACTGCTTCATTCTGATGTTTGTGATAAGCTGTCTTTGAGACTTAGCTTCCCTCATAATGTCCAGATTGGTAATTTTGGCTGTACAGTTAATTTTCAACATTCTTCTATAAAATCGCCGGTTCCGCGATGAAGGCGTTATGATCGCGGTAAACTTGCCATGCCATCACAACAGCAAAAAATGCTGGTGTTGACTGCAACGTACTATATAGGATATGGATAACCATAAATATGGATAAAGGATAACTTCTATAATATCACATCTCCAAGGCTTCCAAGGATTTTTTTTTTCGCCTGTTTACTAATTGTCCAGGATTCGAAGCTATATGCTAAAATTGGTTCTGTGTAACAAAAGTATTTCTGCACGTGCCCCATATAACGTCATTTACTGTATTTGCACATTCAGACACAATTTGTTTCTTTGATATTACCATGAGTTTTATCTGTCTATTATTCAAGCTAAGGCCCATTTTTGTTTAGCTTTCTACAATAACTGCATCTATCCTTTCTTGTAGTTCGTTCTGACTTGTTGCTATCGAGAAGGTGTGATCAGCATAGCCTAAGTTATTTATATTATGTCCACCAACAGGATCCCTGACATATTTTCTGTAGATCTCATTATATGTTCACTAAAACATATAATAAGTGAGGGGAAAACAATATATGTCAATATTTTCCCAGCAGAAGTTCTGAACTATAAGTGGATTTCTTTCTTGCTCGTACTTAGAAAATAATTAGTCGTGTACATCAAAGATAGGATATTTACGCTTTATGGTCGACGCTTTCTAAAGGTGGGATATTGAAGCTTTCTAATCGACGCTTTCAAAAGATCGGATATTTACGTTTTTTGGCCTACACTTTCGACTTCAACGCGACCATGTTTATCCCAATTCTTTCATAACCATTGCAAATCCTTGTATAAACGTGTAGAAGACTATCACACGTCTGTTGACGAATCATAAATGTTTTTGTTTTTTTAAAACCAGTGACACCACAGTAACGTGGGGGAGACATGCGGATCCGGGAAGTAACATGGGCGGATCGGTGACTCCCAGAGTGGGGACACAAGGGTCGATGCAGATTACATATTACAACAAATTTAATACTAAGAAAGATGTGTGTTGGTCTAGGTATGGAGAGAGAGAGAGAGAGAGAGAGAGAGAGAGAGAGAGAGAGAGAGAGAGAGAGAGAGAGAGAGAGAGAGAGAGAGAGAGAGAGAGAGAGAGAGAGAGCTACGTATGATATCCACAAAGTAACTGGAGGCAGCTAGCGGGAAAATGTCTGGGCACCGCTGGTTTCAACTAAACTTATCGATTTTTTTTCATGCCTTTCATACTTTCTACTTTCTATGGGACAGTCGCTGTCGTTTTTGTCAGAACGTTTGCTGCTGTGAAGTTGTCTTTATGTGCGTATGACTTTCGGGTTCTGAAGACTTGTTAGACTAAGAAAGAGGTGCTGTTGGGTGTAGGTGGAAAAAAAAAGGAGAGAGAGAGAGACAAAGAGAGAGAGAGAGAGAGAGAGAGAGAGAGAGAGAGAGAGAGAGAGAGAGAGAGAGAGAGAGAGAGAGAGAGAGAGAGAGAGAGAGAGAGAGAGAGAAAACGAACTTTATTTTGAGTGTTAAGAATTGGGCTCACAGTCCCGTCTAACATTCTGCCCTTCTTTTCACTCTCTCCTCTGAAACATTAGTTTATCCATACGTCACTTACATCATGTACATTATTAACGCATGGGTAATGTGTGTTTGCCGGTCTCCCTGGCGATGGAGTTAAGGACACTGTTCGTAATCCCGTATACTCACGTATGAAACATAGGTGCGCGAGATTCGACAGAGGATCGCACCGCGTTGGTTTCTTACGGAAGGTGTGCAAGCCGACCGTTCAGAAAGCAATGATAAACTACTGACCGTAAAACTTGCCAAGACATCAACAGCAGCTGAAAAATGCTGCTGTTGACTGCGATGTCCTGTAAATAGTATATGCTAAAATGTTTGTGTGTGTGTGTGAGAGAGAGAGAGAGAGAGAGAGAGAGAGAGAGAGAGAGAGAGAGAGAGAGAGAGAGAGAGAGAGAGGGGGGGGGGGAATCGGAGGGAGAGGCTTCGTTTACGTCTGCACATTTGCTGCTACAAAGTTGTCTTCGTGTATTTATGTCTGTCGGGTTCTAAAACCTTGTTGGAAAATAAATGTGAAAGCTACTGGCAGGTAACAAACAAGACTGCATTCTGTAGTTGACAGAGTTGCCACGTTGGATTTTTTACGCCAAATTCCATAAATTTGTTTCTAATGTAGCGTGCATCTGAAAATGTATTTGGCTTTTCCTTGGCGTTAAATGTATTTGTCTTTCTATTTCTTTGTTAGAAACACATAATCAGCATAAAAGAATCGTTTGTTATGATGGTAACAGCTAGAGAATTTGAGCAAACCCATGTTTCCCCGTCTACTCTGAAAAGACCATCACATACTCTGTGGTCAGTGCGCGGATATGCTTAATGAAATGTTTAATGTTTGGATAAACTTGGAAGAGCTGCACACTTATTTCATTTCAGCCGAACTAGCACACTGAAAGTTCCATCACCGATTCAGAGCAAGTTTATTAAAGAAAATGTGCCTACAACAATGGTCTATTCTGCGGTGCGGGAATTTGGGAGGCTGACCTGTCGCTCGGGGAAATGATAACTGATCCTTATGAAGGACTCTTGTACACGCCTTCAGGAGCACTGAGCATGAACATCCTTCAACGCTGGGCAGAGCATTTCAGCAACATCTTAAATGCAACTTCCCTCTTCGATGATGAAACCATCAACTGCCTTCCTCGTGTGACCCACTAATGATACATTTGATGACCTGACAACCATAGTGGAACTAAACAAAGCCATTCAGCAACTTTCCTGTGGAAAGGCGCCTGGTCCTGACTCCATCCCAGCAGAGATATACAAGGCAGGTGGGTCGGTCCTAATAGAGCAGCTTCACCAAGTCTTTATAAACATATGGGTGAACGAGACCATGCCACCAGATTTCAAGGACGCGTCAATAGTCCACATTTACAAACGTAAAGGAAACTGCCAATCCGGTGACAACCACCGAGGCATCTTCTTGCTCTCAATCGCAGGGAAGATACTCGCCAGAATTCTTCTCAATCGCCTCACGGTCCATCTCGATCAAGATCTTCTTCCTGAGAGTTAAAGTGGCTTCAGAAAAGAACGAGGAACTGTTGACATGATTTTCGCTGCAAGGCAGCTGCAAGAGAAATGTCAGGAACAGAACTCTGAAATGTTCTCCACTTTCATTGACCTTACCCAGGCTTTTGATACAGTCAGCAGAGAAGGATTGTAGAAGATTATGGCGACATATGGCTGTCCACAAAAGTTTGTCCAAATAGTGCGGCTATTTCATGATGGTGTACAGGCAAGAGTACAGGAAAATGGTGAACTGTCTGAGCCCTTTCCTGTCACCAATGGAGTGAAGCAAGGATGTGTCCTGGCACCAACACTGTTCAGCCTCATGTTTCCAGCTATGCTGACGAATGCCTTCGAGAAAATGACATTGGAATAGACAGCAACTACCGCATGGATGGAAAGTTGGTCAATCTCAGACAAAAATCTCAGGCAAAACAAAAACTAACAGATGTTTGCTGATGATTGCGCCCTACATGCCAACTCAGAGGCAGACGTGCAACACAATGTTTCAGCTTTCTCATATGCCTGTGCCAACTTTTGGCTCAATATCAACTTGGAGAAGACTGTAATTGTGTACCAGCCAGCTCCAGGGAATAATCGCACCGTGCTGAATATCAAGGTGAACCGTCATAGACTAAGTGTTGTGGACAAATTCACCTCTCTTGGCAGCACTGTGTCACAAGCTGCCACAATTGATGACGAAGTGAATGCAAGAATCTCCAAGGCCAGCGCGGCCTTTGGCAGACTGTACAAGGATGTATGGGACAGAAATGGAATAAGCCTGCAAACAAAGCTGAAAGTCTATAAAGCAGTTGTATTATCCCCACTGCCATATGCTTGTGAAACCTGGACTGTTTATCAGCGACATGCTAGCAAATTAAACCACTTCCACACAGTCTGCCTTAGGAAGCTATTGAAGATTAAATGGCAAGACAAGATCCCAGACACTGAAGTTCTAGAAAGAGCGTCAATGCCCAGTATCCGCACTAAACTAATGAAAAATAAGATTCGCTGGGCTGGTCACTTAACTCGTGTGCCAGATCACAGGCTCCCTAAACTTTTTTTTTACGGCGAGCTGCGTTGTGGTAGACACTCCCAAGGCGGCCAGAGGAAACGCTTTAAAGACACTAAAAATCTCACTGAAAGCTTTTGGAATTCATCATGACACCTGCTGCTAAAGACCGTAATTTGTGGCGTACATCATTACATAAGGGTGCAGTCACTTGTGAAGCAACCAGGACTACAAGAGCTGTAAAGAAAAGGCTGGACAGAAAAACCACTGCAGGAGATCCCCCTCCAGGAACGTCAAGCATTCTTTGCCCACATTGTCAAAGAAAATTTCGAGCCAAAATAGACCTTATCAGCCATCTTAGAACTCACGGCTCCATACTTTCAACCCCACTGGATGAAATGAATGGTCATCATCATTCTTGATGGACAAACAACACTGGGCATGAGAAGCTAGAACCATATTTTGATAAACCAGTCAGCGCTTTGTGGGTGATGTGGTCTGTATTATAAAGTTAGTTGCGTTTCCTTTACAGGACGTATAAGTCAACCCAAGCATTTTTTGGCTATTCGTGATTTCTTGACAAGTTTACGTTCAGTAGTTTGCCACTGCTTTCTGAACAACCGGCGACCATACCATTTCATAAACACACCAACGCAAGGCGGTCTGCTGCCAAATCGCCCGCAGCTGTGTTTCGAACGCGGTATGCGAGCTTACGAACTGCGCCCGTAACCCCTTCGCCACGGAACTGGTCTGTATTACCACCGCCTTTAAATCTCTCTCTGGTACCATGTTAGGCTGGGTCGACCCGTGACCCCGGATCTATTTTACAAACTCGTATCCGCCCCGATGTGCATCAAACCCATAGCCATCGGGTAGACAGACGAGTGTCTAGCCACTGCGCCACCGCGGCTCCCCTTATGAACAGGGCTGGGAATTATTCTCACACAGAAAGGGTCTTCTGAAGAGAATGCCTATGTCAGAAGAGAGGGGGGCTAGGAAGTTGGGGAGGGGGGTGCTAGGAAGTTGGGGGTGGGAGAGGGCGCTAGCAAGTTGGGCGTGGGAGGGGGCGCTAGAAAGTTGGGGGGGGGGGAGGAGGGGCACTAGGAAGTTGGGGGTGGAAAGGGGCGCTAGGAAGTTGAGGAAGGAGGGATATGTATGAAATTGATATGAGTATACATTCTTAGCCGGTGCTGCGGCTGAGGGATTATGGAAATGCGTTTGACCATTCCCCGACACATCGAGTAGAGAGTCCAAAATCAACGCGGGCGATTTGGAAGCAGACCTGTTTGGGTTAATGTCGATGATTTGAGGCGTCGGCCGTTCAGAAAGCAATAGCAGACTACTGACGTAACATTGTCTATGAAATCAACAACAAAATGCATGCTGGGATTGATTGTAACGTCATGAAAAGGAAATGCACACAACTTTATCAAATTCTTAACAGAGTGCAGTAAGTCCCTACCACAGATCAGTAGGGATGGGACTTTTAAAGGCGGTTTATAAGTGTCCATAAATACCCTTGTCTTTCCGAAGAAACTTACAATTAATGTATATCTAGACAATTACGCGACTTATACTTGTTTCTGGTGATACTCCACATGCTGGTATTTGTCCAGGATGTCCCACTAACCAGAATGTCCCACTAACCAGAATGTCCTTAAGATTAGTGTCTGTCCAAAATGTCCATCTTCGAGATTCTGATAGGCAGGGTCAGTATGAAGCTCGACCAGCTCGCGTGGTCAGCGTGAAGCTCAACCAACTAGTGCATGTCCATTAGCACATATACCATATACGCTTTCATGTCTGGATATACGCTTTCATGTCTGGATATACGCTTTCATGTCTGGATATACGCTTTCATGTCGGGTGCCATAATCCAGGTTAGATCATGGGACACTAACTGCATACAGGTCAGAGCTCCACGCAGTTAGCGTGAAGATAGAGCAGGTACAGTGTCACGCTTGGCATGAATACAGCAAGGCGTAAAGGCTGAGCAGGGGACAACGTGTCCTTCAAAGGCTCATTCACGTCTGCACCGAGTTTGGGGTCGGACTGAAGATGGCGAATGGCAGAATCTCATCTTGCCGCCACGTTGTATATATGTAGAGTTGGTGAAACAGCAGTTGAATGCCGACGTCATCTGAGAGGTTGAGCGACAGAGTTTGACTGTAGATATCGATTGCAAGTATTGTTATTTGAAGTTTTAGTCGCGTTGATTGACATTGATCAGGCGATATTGTGAAGTGTTAAAGAGACGATAATACAATGTTTAGAAACCACGCCGCTGTTGTGTCATGAAGAGTTCATTGTCGAAGTGGTATTGACGGTCATGTAATGTGCGTGTAAAGATTCACATTTAAAGAAGGGGAAAAGAGTGATACTAAAGCAAATTAATTAAGAATCACTTCTGGACAACGGACAACAGAAGTGCAAGTGAAAGAGAAGGTCGTCACAAGCTCGAAGACTATATACGACTATATATATATATATATATATATATATATATATATATATATATATATATATATATATATATATATATATATATATATATATTCAGGAACACGGAGCTGATCCACGACTCTGGTGATCGAGTGAGATGGCAGAACATGACCGCCCACGCTTACCGGCATGGCACATGATATATGGATGGATTAGTCCACTACGATAAGCACTTTGGCATGTATATATCATATGCTCTTTGCCAGATAATAGATACAAGAATATTGTCGGCAGGAGTAAATACACTGCATGCCAGAGAGACGTGTACCCAAACAGCTCCCTGGCATCAGGATATAAGCTTTCATGTCAGGATATACACTTTCATGTCAGGATATACACTTTCATGACTGGATATACACTTTTATGTCAGGATATTCGCTTTCATGTCAGGATATACACTTTCATGTCGGGATATACACTTTCATGACTGAATATACACTTTCATGTCTGGATATACACTTTCATGTCAGGATATACACTTTGATGTCAGGATATACACTTTCGTGACTGATATACACTTTCATGTCGGGATATACACTTTCATGACTGAATATACACTTTCATGTCAGGATATACACTTTCATGTCAGGATATACACTTTGATGTCAGGATATACACTTTCGTGACTGATATACACTTTCATGTCGGGATATACACTTTCATGACTGAATATACACTTTCATGTCAGGATATACACTTTTATGTCAGGATATTCGCTTTCATGTCAGGATATACACTTTCATGTCGGGATATACACTTTCATGACTGAATATACACTTTCATGTCTGGATATACACTTTCATGTCAGGATATACACTTTCATGTCAGGATATACACTTTAATGACTGAATATACACTTTCATGTCAGGATATACACTTTCATGTCAGGATATACACTTTTATGTCAGGATATTCGCTTTCATGTCAGGATATACACTTTCATGTCGGGATATACACTTTCATGACTGAATATACACTTTCATGTCTGGATATACACTTTCATGTCAGGATATACACTCACTGCATAAAAATAGGGCTCGGAAATAGCGATTGTAACAGATCACAGAAAGCCACATGCTCAGTTACGCTCCTAGAACTTGCCAGAGCAAACACATAAAAACATAAATAGCAGTTAAATAAAATAAATACAGCAATGCAGTCTCTGTTTATAAATCACACAGGATACGGAAGTCATGATTTCTAATGTTTCTCTACGGTTTATAAGACTGAAACAACAACAAACCACACTCACACTCACACACGCACACACATACACCCACGCACACACGCCCATACACACCCACTTACACACACAAACACCCACACACACAAACACCCACACACACATCCACACACATACATGAATTTCCCCCTCCCTACCCATACACAAACCCACACATACACACTCACCCACACCCACACACCCATAACTGTACACACACACACACGCACACACACACACATAGACACACAAACGTGGAAGAATTTAACTTATTCAGTGCCGAAGGATAATATATCGTTACACGTGTCCTCCCAATTGGACAGAAGGACGATATATCGCCATAGTAGAGTCATCGTGTTACAGTAAAACCTCGGTTTTCGTCGATAATCCTTCAGAAAATAATCGGCGGAATCCGAAACCAACGAAAACTGAGACAAATATTTCCATATGAATAAATTAATTCGTTCTAGACCAGTGTTTCCCAACCTTTTTTTGTACCATGCCCCACTAAAGCCTTTCTAAAATTCATATTGCCCCCCCCCCCGCCCCATGCCCCCCCCCTCAACATATACATTATTTTTAATATTCAAAAATTGAAATGTTCACTAAAGAAACTTGAATGATAGGTTTTAGGAAGAAATCACTAGGTAATTATTGAGCAAACACAGTAAGTAAATTTTCAAAACATATAACGGAGAACTGAAATTCAAGAACAAAATAATTTTAATGAAAGATTTTTCTATATTATTTTAATTATTAGTAATTATTTATTATTTAAATTTAGTGAGATCCTTGCGCTTGATGCTTGCTGCAAAGAGATCTTATGTCAGGTTCCAATTTAGTTAACTTCAGTCTCAAGTCTCCCCGTTTTGTTATATTCAGCCGATTTCTTCCATTTTCGAATTGCCCCCCATTGCCCCCCTTAACAGTCAAATTGCCCCCCTGTGGGGCGTGGGCCCCACGTTGGGAAACACTGTTCTAGACACTCTAAAATACCTATCAAAAAGACATTTGATAGAAATTAAATATAGTGTTTAATACTATTTTTCGGCCCCAGACTTGTCCGAACTCGCACATTCGCCTTGCCTATTAACACTGTGATGCCAGTGCACCCCTTGAATTTTTCAAACCATCCTCTGCTGGCCTTAACATCACTAAGTACACTAGCACTCGTCCCAAGCATTTTCTAAATGAGATCAGCATACAACAATCTGGTTTTTTTGACATATGATTGCCTCCGAAACAGAATTGCCATTTAACTGGTTATTTATCCAAATTAATAACAACTGTTCGACATCTTCAATTGTTTGCGATCTCTGTTTCGTTAGCACATTCATACCTTCTCATGCTACATTAGTCTTCTTGATTGTTTCCTTTTCGCGGCAATGATACTTATCGTGGATGGTGACTTCCCGTACACACAGCCGATTTCTGCAATCATGCCGCATTAGTATATATTATTATTAGCATGTGATGCTCACACAACGAAAAACAACGCAAAACTGAGCAGAAGTGCGCGTAGGTTCTTGTGTTTTCGCAAAATTAGCAGCGAGATAGTGTGGGCACGCCAACGAAATCCGAGGCGACCGACGAACACCGACACAAATATTTCGCTGAAAAAAAATCGACGAAAACCGGAACCGACGATAACCGAAGGTAACGAAAACCGAGGTTTTACTGTATTTGTGTCTCTCGTGGTATCTTCCGCAGCTTCAGTGCTCAGTGAAGGGAAATTCACATGATAATACTTGTTTATTTGATTGTGTACCATGTTTGACCCAACCCCACTTTTTGTTTAGCACTGAATCAGTTCAACAGAAACCGGGCCTACATACAGGCCTGGAACCAACGATGTAAGAAACCGGGCCTACATACAGGCCTGGAACCAACGATGTAAGAAACCGGGCCTACATACAGGCCTGGAACCAACGATGTAAGAAACCGAGCCTACATACAGGCCTGGAACCAACGATGTATGAAGTTTCTATCATGCTCTGAGTCACGTGACGTTGTTATTGCGAATCTCAAGCAAACTTGTACCTAGAAATAGCATCTGTGACGACCCTAACACCACAGAAACATCTGTACGGCTATATGTAGTTGCAAAACATCTGTTGCTAGACGTCTGCATGATGGCTGCAACAATCCATTAACGCATTCTCCGCCAATGATCTCACTATACGATTACTGGCTACGTCGTGTGTGATATACTGGTCTTAATCCCCAAGTGATATTACAATCGGAGGAAATATGTTTAACCAGGTGAAGAGATTCCGATATTTGGGGGCAGTCATAACATCAGATGAGAGGCCTTCTCACAGAGCGGAATAGTGCATGTCCTTCGCAGGACGTTGCGAACAAGCGCAAGCCAAGATTGCTTTACTGGGCAATTTTACGTTAAGTAGTTTGGATATGCTAATCAAAAGCTGCATTTCAGATGACCAAAAGTATCTTATGTAATACATCACTTTCATGGAATCTCAGACACAGAGTACTGAAATGTTTTGCTATATGGCAGTAAATCTTGGAACGCGAAAGAACAAATTAAGAAGAAATTGGTTCTTTATATTTAGGGAAAATCATAACATCAAATGGAAGAAGCATCACAGATATTACGAACTGTATAGGTCAATAAAGTTGCGTTTCAGAATATCGAAAGTATCATATTTGATAACTCACTTTCATAGAATCCAAGAAAAAGATCATTGAAGCGTTATATAGAACATGTTCTGCTTAAGGCAGTTTAGTTTAGTTTAGTCGTTGGATCAACATCATGGCACACGGTTTAACCCATAAGTGCTCCGTTTTCCTCAGCTCAATGCACGAAATCCGTTGCATCGTCGAGGATCCTGAAATACTTTGGGTAGATGTTTAACTCGAAATTTTGCCTGGGCAGCGCCGTTAGGCTACTCTTTATCGATTTCCAACTGCCAAGGGATTTTTTACGTGCGCAACAATACACACGGGCGTCCGATCTCACTACCCAGAGACCAGGGGAAATTTTATTACTGGAAGTCCAGGTGGATTTTTTAAACGAATCCCGGTCCTCACCGGGGCCTGAACCCGGGACCTCCAGCACTCGAGGCAGACACGATACCTCGAGACCACTCAGCCCCCCAAATACCTTGAGCGAACAAATTGTGAAGAACATGGGAGGGGAGAGGGAGGGGTGAAGGAAAGGGGTTGGAAGCGGGAGTTGAAATATGGTTTCTGAAACGAATGTTGCAAATACCTTAGAGGTTAGAGTATCAAATTACTTAATAACTCACTTTCATAAAGCCTCAGAAAAAGAGCATTGTAATGTTACATGGAACGTGTTCTGTTTATAGCATTGAATATTGGAATGTCAACGAACACATGATTACGAACGTGGGGGGAAGTGCAGATGTGGTTTATTAGACGAATGTTGCGAATACCTTGAACGGCCAGAGTAACTAACAATGATTGCCTGGAACATTGCCAATACCTTGAACGGCCAGAGTAACTAACAATGATTGCCTGGACCATTGCGAATACCTTGAACGGACAGAGTAACTAACAATGATTGCCTGGAACATTGCCAATATCTTGAACGGCCAGGGTAACTAACAATGATTACCTGGAACATTGCGAATACCTTGAACGGCCAGGGTAACTAACAATGATTGCCTGGAACATTGCAAATACCTTGAACGGTCAGAATAACTAACAATGATTGCCTGGAACATTGCCAATACCTTGAACGGCCAGAGTAACTAAAAATGATTGCCTGGAACATTGCGAATACCTTGAACGGCCAGAGTAACTAACAATGATTGCCTGGAACATTGCAAATACCTTGAACGGCCAGGGTAACTAACAATGATTACCTGGAACATTGCGAATACCTTGAACGGCCAGGGTAACTAACAATGATTGCCTGGAACATTGCGAATACCTTGAACGGTCAGAGTAACTAACAATGATTGCCTGGAACATTGCGAATACCTTGAACGGTCAGAATAACTAACAATGATTGTCTGGAACATTGCCAATACCTTGAACGGCCAGAGTAACTAACACTGATTGCCTGGAACATTGCGAATACCTTGAACCGCCAGAGTAACTAACAATGATTGCCTGGAACATTGCCAATACCTTGAACGGCCAGAGTAACTAACAATGATTGCCTGGAACATTGCGAATAACTTGGAATGCCAGAGTGACTAACAATGATTTCCTGGAACATTGCGAATACCTTGAAGGGCCAGAGTAACTAACAATGATTGCCTGGAACATTGCGAATACCTTGAACGGCCAAAGTAACTAACAATGATTACCTGGAACATTGCGAATAACTTGAACGGCCAGAGTAACTAACAATGATTGCCTGGAACATTGCGAATAACTTGGAATGCCAGAGTAACTAACAATGATTGCCTGGAACATTGCGAATACCTTGAACGGCCAGAGTAACTAACAATGATTGTCTGGAACATTGCCAATACCTTGAACGGCCAGAGTAACTAACAATGATTGCCTGGAACATTGCCAATAACTTGAAGGGCCAGAGTAACTAACAATGATTGCTTGGAACATTGCCAATACCTTGAACGGCCAGAGTAACTAACAATGATTGCCTGGAACATTGCGAATAACTTGAACGGCCAGAGTAACTAACAATGATTGCCTGGAACATTGCGAATAACTTGGAATGCCAGAGTAACTAACAATGATTGCCTGGAACATTGCGAATACCTTGAACGGCCAGAGTAACTAACAATGATTGCCTGGAACATTGCGAATAACTTGGAATGCCAGAGTGACTAACAATCATTGCCTGGAACATTGCAAATAACTTGGAATGCCAGAGTAACTAACAATGATTGCCTGGAACATTGCGAATACCTTGAACGGCCAGAGTAACTAACAATGATTGTCTGGAACATTGCGAATACCTTGAACGGCCAGAGTAACTAACAATGATTGTCTGGAACATTGCCAATACCTTGAACGGCCAGAGTAACTAACAATGATTGCCTGGAACATTGCCAATACCTTGAACGGCCAGAGTAACTCACAATGATTGCCTGGAACATTGTGAATAACTTGGAATGCCAGGGTAACTAACAATGATTGCCTGGAACATTGCGAATACCTTGAACAGCCAGAGTAACTAACAATGATTGTCTGGAACATTGCCAATACCTTGAACGGCCAGGGTAACTAACAATGATTGCCTGGAACATTGCGAATAACTTGGAATGCCAGAGTAACTAACAATGATTGCCTGGAACATTGCGAATACCTTGAACGGCCAGAGTAACTAACAATGATTGTCTGGAACATTGCCAATACCTTGAACGGCCAGAGTAACTAGCAATGATTGCCTGGAACATTGCCAATACCTTGAACGGCCATAGTAACTAACAATGATTGCCTGGAACATTGCGAATACCTTGAACAGTCAGAGTAACTAACAATGATTGTCTGGAACATTGCCAATACCTTGAACGGTCAGAATAACTAACAATGATTGCCTGGAACATTGCCAATAACTTGGAATGCCAGAGTAACTAACAATGATTGCCTGGAACATTGCGAATACCTTGAACGGCCAGAGTAACTAACAATGATTGTCTGGAACATTGCCAATACCTTGAACGGCCAGAGTAACTAACAATGATTGTCTGGAACATTGCGAATACCTTGAACGGCCAGAGTAACTAACAATGATTGTCTGGAACATTGCCAATACCTTGAACGGCCAGAGTAACTCACAATGATTGCCTGGAACATTGCCAATACCTTGAACGGCCAGAGTAACTAACAATGATTGTCTGGAACATTGCGAATACCTTGAACGGCCAGAGTAACTAACAATGATTGCCTGGAACATTGCCAATACCTTGAACAGCCAGAGTAACTAACAATGATTGTCTGGAACATTGCCAATACCTTGAACGGCCAGGGTAACTAACAATGATTGCCTGGAACATTGCGAATAACTTGGAATGCCAGAGTAACTAACAATGATTGCCTGGAACATTGCGAATACCTTGAACGGCCAGAGTAACTAACAATGATTGTCTGGAACATTGCCAATACCTTGAACGGCCAGAGTAACTAGCAATGATTGCCTGGAACATTGCCAATACCTTGAACGGCCAGAGTAACTAACAATGATTGCCTGGAACATTGCGAATACCTTGAACAGTCAGAGTAACTAACAATGATTGTCTGGAACATTGCCAATACCTTGAACGGCCAGGGTAACTAACAATGATTGCCTGGAACATTGCGAATAACTTGGAATGTCAGAGTAACTAACAATGATTGTCTGGAACATTGTGAAAACCTTTAACGGCCAGAGTAACTAACAATGATTGCTTGGAACATTGCGAATACCTTGAACGGTCAGAGTAACTGACAATGATTGCCTGGAACATTGTTAATACCTTGAACGGCCAGAGTAACTAACAATGATTGCCTGGAACATTGCGAATACCTTGAACGGCCAGAGTAACTAACAATGATTGTCTGGAACATTGCCAATACCTTGAACGGCCAGGGTAACTAACAATGATTGCCTGGAACATTGCGAATAACTTGGAATGCCAGAGTAACTAACAATGATTGCCTGGAACATTGCGAATACCTTGAACGGCCAGAGTAACTAACAATGATTGTCTGGAACATTGCCAATACCTTGAACGGCCAGAGTAACTAGCAATGATTGCCTGGAACATTGCCAATACCTTGAACGGCCATAGTAACTAACAATGATTGCCTGGAACATTGCGAATACCTTGAACAGTCAGAGTAACTAACAATGATTGTCTGGAACATTGCCAATACCTTGAACGGCCAGGGTAACTAACAATGATTGCCTGGAACATTGCGAATAACTTGGAATGTCAGAGTAACTAACAATGATTGTCTGGAATATTGTGAAAACCTTTAACGGCCAGAGTAACTAACAATGATTGCTTGGAACATTGCGAATACCTTGAACGGTCAGAGTAACTGACAATGATTGCCTGGAACATTGTTAATACCTTGAACGGCCAGAGTAACTAACAATGATTGCCTGGAACATTGCGAATACCTTGAACGGCCAGAGTAACTAACAATGATTGTCTGGAACATTGCCAATACCTTGAACGGCCAGGGTAACTGACAATGATTGCCTGGAACATTGTTAATACCTTGAACGGCCAGAGTAACTAACAATGATTGCCTGGAACATTGCGAATACCTTGAACGGCCAGAGTAACTAACAATGATTGCCTGGAACATTGCCAATACCTTGAACGGCCAGGGTAACTAACAATGATTACCTGGAACATGTGTGCAGGTGTGTGTATTGCGTGGGTATGATGTGTGTGTGTGTGTATGTACATGTGAGTGAGAGACGAGAGAGAGAGAGAGAGAGAGAGAGAGAGAGAGAGAGAGAGAGAGAGAGAGAGAGAGAGAGAGAGAGAGAGAGTTGAGGGCATGCATGTCATCTAACATGCTGATCCATATGTTTTGTGTATTCTCATTTTTTTTAATATTATCATTTTAATGCACTTGATTTTAACATGCATAAAATGAATTCATGTAAATTACTGTAAAGAAAGTGAGAGAGTTAGTGAGTGTAAGTGAGAGAGAGAGAGAGTGAATGAGTGTGAGAGTGTGAATATGTAAAGAGAGAGAGAGAGACAGAGAAAGAGAGAGAGAGAGAGAGAGAGAGAGAGAGAGAGAGAGAGAGAGAGAGAGAGAGAGAGAGAGAGAGAGTTGAGCCCACGCATGTCATGTAACATGCTATTCCATATTTTTCATGTATTCTCATCTTTCATATTACGAGGTATCGTTTAATGCCACCTGATTGTCCTGTAACATGCCATTCCATATTCTTTTCTTTTAATTCTCATCTTATCATTTTGTATGCCACTTGATTTTATCATGTATAATATAACATTACTGTGATGTGAGTGAGAGAGAGAGAGAGAGAGAGAGAGAGAGAGAGAGAGAGAGAGAGAGAGAGAGAGAGAGAGAGAGAGAGAGAGAGAGAGAGAGAGAGAGAGAGAGAGAGAGAGAGGGGGGGGGAGGGAGAGAGAGAGAAAAAAGAGAGATTTGAATTGCATCACTAATTTTTACGCTACATAATGTATATGTACAATTTTTTCTCCACTTCTTGCAATTGCGAGAATTCTCACGACAATCGTCAGTGTCTAAATTGTGTGTAAAGTGTAGGAGTTTGTTCTTATTAGTTTCAGTAATCATGTGAGGCATCATGTATTTGTCTATATGTGAGGATGTATGTATGGGTGTGTATGTGAGGGATATGTGTGTGTGGGGGGGGGGGGGAATGTGTGTGTGCCTATGTAAGAGAGAGAGAGCGAGAGAGAGAGAGAGAGAGAGAGAGAGAGAGAGAGAGAGAGAGAGAGAGAGAGAGAGAGAGAGAGAGAGAGAGAGAGAGAGAGAGAGAGAGAGAGAATTCAGTGCTCGCATGTCCTGTAACATGCCATTCCATATTCTTTGTGTATTTTCATCTTTCACATTATCATTTTGTATGTATGACACTTGATTTTATCATGTATAATATAACATTACTGTAATGTGAGTGAGAGCGCTAGTGAGTGAGAGAGAAAGAGAGAGAGAGAGAGAGAGAGAGAGAGAGAGAGAGAGAGAGAGAGAGAGAGAGAGAGAGAGAGAGAGAGAGAGAGAGAGAGAGAGAGTTGAATTGCATCACTAATTTTTAAGTTACAAAATGTATATGTACAATTTTTCTCCATTTTCTTTACAATTTTGCGACAATGCTCACGACAATCGTCACTGTATGTGTGTGTAAAGTGTGGGAGTTTGATCATAATAGTAGGTTGGGGGATCGGGGGATGTGTGTGTGGGTGGATTCGTGATGTGTGTGGGTGGGCGGGGTGGGTTTGTGTGGGTGGGTGGGGGATTTGTGTGTAGGTGCGTGCGAGATGTATGGGTGTATGGGGAGATGTGTTTGTGAGTGGGGATGTGTGTTTGTCTAGGTGGTTGTGGGTGAGTGGGTGGAGGAGGATATGTTGGTGGATGATTGATGGTGGGTTATGGGATGGGTGGGGGTATATGTGTGGGTGGGGAGATGTGGGTGTGGGGATATGTGGTGGGTGGGAGATGTGTGCAGGTGGGGGTGGTTGTGGGTTTGGGGATGTGTATGTGGGTGTGGGATGTTTGGGTGGATGGGTGGGGAGTGTGTGTGGGTGAGAGATGTGTGGGTGAATGTGTGTGGGGGATGTGTGTGGGTTGGGGGAGGGGTGCGTGATGAGTGTGGGTGATGGATTTGGAGATGTGTGTGTGGGTGGGGGATATGTCTGGCTGGGTGGGGGTGTGTGTGGCTGGATGGAGGATGTATGTGTGGGTAGTGAGGGTGACTGTAGTTGGGGGATGTGTGGATGGGTAGGAGATGTGTGGATAGATGTGTGTGTGGGTGAGGGATGTGTCTTTGGGATTGTGTGGGTGTGGTATTGTGTGGGAGGGGAGCTGGGTGTGGATAAATGATGTTTGTGTGGGTGGGTGAAGGTGTGGTTGGGTTTGTGGGTGGGTGAATGATGTGTGTGAGGGTGGGGGTAAGTTTGCTTAGATGGGTGGTTGGGATGTGTGAGTGTGGGTGGGTAGATAGGAGATGTATGTGTTGATGAGTGGGTAAGGGATGTGTGGGTGTTAGTGGTTGAGGGATAAGTACGTGTGTCTAGGGATGTGTGAGGGGATGAATGTATGGGTTGTGTGTGCGTGGATGGGAGGTGTGTGTTTGTGAATGGGGAATGTGTTGGTGGGTGGGGATGTGTGTGAGGGATGTTTGTATGGGTGGGGAGATTGTGCGTGGGTGGGGATGTGTGTGTATATGGGTAAGGGTGTGTGGTTAAGGGATGTGTGGCTGGGGGAATGGGTGGATGGAGGATGTGTGGTTGGGTGGAGGATGTGTGGTTGGGTAGAGGATGTGTGGGTGCGTGATTGTATATGAGTAAGGGTGCGTGGTTAAGGGATGGGTGGGTAGAGGATGGGTGGGTAGAGGATGTGTGGGTGGGTAGAGGATATGTGGGTGGGTGAGTGTGTGCAGGTTAGGAGATGGTGGGGGATGTTTGTAGGTGTGGGCTCGGGATAAGTGAGTGGGCTGGGGGAGATGGGAGATTATGTGGGTGAGTGCGGAATTTGTGTGTGGGTAGGTGCGGAATATGTGAGTTGACGGGGAGATGTGTGTGTGGCTGAGGAATGTGTGTTTGGTTGGGTGGTTGGAGGTGTGTGGGTGGAGGAGGATATTGGGTGAGTGATTGTTGGTGGGAAATGGGACGGGTAAAGGATATGTGAGTGGGTGGGGAGATGTGTGTAGGTGGGGGATGTGTGGGTTATTGAATGTATGTGTGCTTGGGGTGTGGGTGGATGGGATGTGTGGTGGATGAGAGGTGTGTGTGGGTGGGGAGATGTGTAGGGATGTGGTGGATGGGTGAGGGAATGTATTGTATGTGTGTGTGGTTGGGTGGGGGAGTTGGAGTGAATGGGGGATGTGTGGGTGGGTGGTGGATGTGTCTTATAACATAGTAATATGCATTGTTTATGTTTACAAAATTCATGTGACAATGTTTTTTTCCTATGCACTGTTCATGAAAGAAAGATGAGTGATTGGAAGGGCCGAATGTAAGACGGGCCTGCGTGCCCAATTTGTTACCCTTTGAAAATAAAGTATGTTCGTTCGTTCGTTCGTTCGTTCGAATACCTTGATCGGCCAGGGTGACTAACAATGATTGCCTGGAACATTGCGAATACCTTGAACGGTCAGAGTAACTAACAATGATTGCCTGGAACATTGCGAATACCTTGAACGGTCAGAATAACTAACAATGATTGCCTGGAACATTGCCAATACCTTGAACGGCCAGAGTAACTAACAATGATTGCCTGGAACATTGCGAATACCTTGAACGGCAAGGGTAACTAACAATGATTGCCTGGAACATTGCGAATAACTTGGAATGTCAGAGTAACTAACAATGATTTGCTTGGAACATTGCCAATACCTTGAACGGTCAGAGTAACGGACAATGATTGCCTGGAACATTGTTAATACCTTGAACGGCCAGAGTAACTAACAATGATTGCCTGGAACATTGCGAATACCTTGAACGGCCAGAGTAACTAACAATGATTGCCTGGAACATTGCCAATACCTTGAACGGCCAGGGTAACTGACAATGATTGCCTGGAACATTGTTAATACCTTGAACGGCCAGAGTAACTAACAATGATTGCCTGGAACATTGCGAATACCTTGAACGGCCAGAGTTACTAACAATGATTGCCTGGAACATTGCCAATACCTTGAACGGCCAGAGTAACTAACAATGATTGCTTGGAACATTGCCAATACCTTGAACGGCCAGGGTAACTGACAATGATTGCCTGGAACATTGTTAATACCTTGAACGGCCAGAGTAACTAACAATGATTGCCTGGAACATTGCGAATACCTTGAACGGACACAGTAACTAACAATGATTGCCTGGAACATTGCCAATACCTTGAACGGCCAGGGTAACTAACAATGATTACCTGGAACATTGCGAATACCTTGAACGGCCAGGGTAACTAACAATGATTGCCTGGAACATTGCAAATACCTTGAACGGTCAGAATAACTAAAAATGATTGTCTGGAACATTGCCAATACCTTGAACGGCCAGAGTAACTAACAATGATTGCCTGGAACATTGCGAATACCTTGAACGGCCAGAGTAACTAACAATGATTGCCTGGAACATTGCCAATAACTTGAACGGCCAGAGTAACTAACAATGATTGCCTGGAACATTGCGAATAACTTGAACGGCCAGAGTAACTAACAATGATTGCCTGGAACATTGCGAATAACTTGGAATGCCAGAGTAACTAACAATGATTGCCTGGAACATTGCGAATACCTTGAACGGCCAGAGTAATTAACAATGATTGCCTGGAACATTGCGAATAAATTGGAATGCCAGAGTGACTAACAATGATTGCCTGTAACATTGCCAATAACTTGGAATGCCAGAGTAACTAACAATGATTGCCTGGAACATTGCGAATACCTTGAACGGCCAGAGTAACTAACAATGATTGTCTGGAACATTGCCAATACCTTGAACGGCCAGAGTAACTAACAATGATTGTCTGGAACATTGCGAATACCTTGAACGGCCAGAGTAACTAACAATGATTGTCTGGAACATTGCGAATACCTTGAACGGCCAGAGTAACTAACAATGATTGTCTGGAACATTGCCAATACCTTGAACTGCCAGAGTAACTCACAATGATTGCCTGGAACATTGCCAATACCTTGAACGGCCAGAGTAACTAACAATGATTGTCTGGAACATTGCGAATACCTTGAACGGCCAGAGTAACTAACAATGATTGTCTGGAACATTGCGAATACCTTGAACGGCCAGAGTAACTAACAATGATTGTCTGGAACATTGCCAATACCTTGAACGGCCAGAGTAACTAACAATGATTGCCTGGAACATTGCCAATACCTTGAACGGCCAGTGTAACTAACAATGATTGCCTGGAACATTGCGAATACCTTGAACGGCCAGAGTAACTAACAATGATTGTCTGGAACATTGCCAATACCTTGAACGGCCAGGGTAACTAACAATGATTGCCTGGAACATTGCGAGTAACTTGGAATGCCAGAGTAACTAACAATGATTGCCTGGAGCATTGCGAATACCTTGAACGGCCAGAGTAACTAACAATGATCGTCTGGAACATTGCCAATACCTTGAACGGCCAGAGTAACTAGCAATGATTGCCTGGAACATTGCCAATACCTTGAACGGCCAGAGTAACTAACAATGATTGCCTGGAACATTGCGAATACCTTGAACAGTCAGAGTAACTAACAATGATTGTCTGGAACATTGCCAATACCTTGAATGGCCAGGGTAACTAACAATGATTGCCTGGAACATTGCGAATAACTTGGAATGCCAGAGTAATTAACAATGATTGCCTGGAACATTGCGAATACCTTGAACGGTCAGAGTAACTAACAATGATTGCCTGGAACATTGCGAATACCTTGAACGGCCAGGGTAACTAACAATGATTGCCTGGAACATTGCGAATAACTTGAACGGCCAGAGTAACTAACAATGATTGCCTGGAACATTGCGAATAACTTGGAATGCCAGAGTAACTAACAATGATTGCCTGGAACATTGCGAATACCTTGAACGGCCAGAGTAATTAACAATGATTGCCTGGAACATTGCGAATAACTTGGAATGCCAGAGTGACTAACAATGATTGCCTGTAACATTGCCAATAACTTGGAATGCCAGAGTAACTAACAATGATTGCCTGGAACATTGCGAATACCTTGAACGGCCAGAGTAACTAACAATGATTGTCTGGAACATTGCCAATACCTTGAACGGCCAGAGTAACTAACAATGATTGTCTGGAACATTGCGAATACCTTGAACGGCCAGAGTAACTAACAATGATTGTCTGGAACATTGCGAATACCTTGAACGGCCAGAGTAACTAACAATGATTGTCTGGAACATTGCCAATACCTTGAACTGCCAGAGTAACTCACAATGATTGCCTGGAACATTGCCAATACCTTGAACGGCCAGAGTAACTAACAATGATTGTCTGGAACATTGCGAATACCTTGAACGGCCAGAGTAACTAACAATGATTGTCTGGAACATTGCGAATACCTTGAACGGCCAGAGTAACTAACAATGATTGTCTGGAACATTGCGAATACCTTGAACGGCCAGAGTAACTAACAATGATTGTCTGGAACATTGCCAATACCTTGAACGGCCAGGGTAACTAACAATGATTGCCTGGAACATTGCGAGTAACTTGGAATGCCAGAGTAACTAACAATGATTGCCTGGAGCATTGCGAATACCTTGAACGGCCAGAGTAACTAACAATGATCGTCTGGAACATTGCCAATACCTTGAACGGCCAGAGTAACTAGCAATGATTGCCTGGAACATTGCCAATACCTTGAACGGCCAGAGTAACTAACAATGATTGCCTGGAACATTGCGAATACCTTGAACAGTCAGAGTAACTAACAATGATTGTCTGGAACATTGCCAATACCTTGAATGGCCAGGGTAACTAACAATGATTGCCTGGAACATTGCGAATAACTTGGAATGCCAGAGTAATTAACAATGATTGCCTGGAACATTGCGAATACCTTGAACGGTCAGAGTAACTAACAATGATTGCCTGGAACATTGCGAATACCTTGAACGGCCAGGGTAACTAACAATGATTGCCTGGAACATTGCGAATACCTTGAACGGCCAGGGTAACTAACAATGATTGTCTGGAACATTGCGAATACCTTGAACGGCCAGGGTAACTAACAATGATTGCCTGGAACATTGCGAATACCTTTAACGGCCAGAGTAACTAACAATGATTGCCTGGAACATTGCGAATACCTTGAACGGCCAGAGTAACTCACAATGATTGCCTGGAACATTGTGAATACCTTGAACGGCCAGAGTAACTAACAATGATTGCCTGGAACATTGCGAATAACTTGGAATGCCAGAGTGACTAACAATGATTGCCTGGAACATTGCGAATAACTTGGAATGCCAGAGTAACTAACAATGATTGCCTGGAACATTGCGAATAACTTGGAATGCCAGAGTAACTAACAATGATTGCCTGGAACATTGCGAATACCTTTAACGGCCAGAGTAACTAACAATGATTGCCTGGAACATTGCGAATAACTTGGAATGCCAGAGTAACTAACAATGATTGCTTAGGAACATTGCCAATACCTTGGACGGTCAGAGTAACTAACAATGATTGCCTGGAACATTGCGAATACCTTGAACGGTCAGAGTAACTAACAATGATTGTCTGGAACATTGCCAATACCTTGAACGGCCAGAGTAACTAACAATGATTGCCTGGAACATTGCGAATACCTTGAACGGCCAGAGTAACTAACAATGATTGCCTGGAACATTGCCAATACCTTGAACGGCCAGAGCAACTAACAATGATTGTCTGGAACATTGCGAATAACTTGGAATACCAGAGTAACTAACAATGATTGCCAGGAACATTGCGAATACCTTGAACGGTCAGAGTAACTAACAATGATTGCCTGGAACATTGCGAATACCTTGAACGGCCAGAGTAACCAACAATGATTGCCTAGAACATTGCGAATACCTTGAACGGTCAGAGTAACTAACAATGATTGCCTAGAACATTGCGAATACCTTGGACGGCCAGAGTAACTAACAATGATTGCTTGAATAAAGCTAATGAAAGTAGAACATGATACAATGAATCAGCACTATTGCACTCGAGACATTCCTACACATGGCCCGACTCCTTCGTCAGTGGCCAAAGAAGAGTCCCCGTGCTGATGATATTGATGGTACAATAGCCTGATTGAACGTTCGACTGAATTTTCCTCTGCAGGTTGAGTGTCGTCAAGACCCTGCTCACTCAACGTTGAATCAGCCACTCCTGATGTGGGTCCTATGTGTTGCTGGACTTTCCACTCTATCAGAAAGCCTTCATCAACTCATTCATTTCGTAATCTACCTCGCTGCCTCAAGAAGCCGCAGCAGCCAGTCTATCAGCCTGTTAATTCCCTCCTACACTCGCATGCACTGGGCAGAAAATTCATGATATGCTCTTGACCTTTGTGCCCTTCGCAGAAAATGAAGAATCATATGAGCGACTAAGAAGACACATATTCAAATACTAAGAGTAAATACAAGACCCTTTGCTATGACTTCTGTTGGACAAGGTTCTAGGCACATATTGTTTTTACACCAACCATCACGTGATGGCTGATGTAGTCAATACCGCGACGGGCGACTTTACTTCCCACGGTATTTCCTGGTATTAATTTTAGGCTGGGGCTTCCTGGGAGCCCAGGTCTATTCAAACAATAAATCCCCATCTCAGTGGGGATTCGAACGCATGACCACCGAGCCAGTGGACAAGCTTGTTAGCCACTGCGCCAAAACGACATCCTATAGGAGGTTAATTCACAAATATGATTACCCACATAAGGCACGACAAGCATGATTTACACATCCGCGTGATGCCATGAGACCGTCTGGAGAACCGGGAGTGGCAGAGTCACAGGCCGAAAGCCGTGGCGATACAAAAAGAGTTGACTGACTGGCGTTCGACGACGACGACGACAACAACAACAACAACAACAACAACAACAACAACAACAACAACAACAATGACAACAACAGCAAAGTGTGCACCGCTAGTCACTGAAAATACAGGCTCAACTTCACACACGAAGTAGTGAGGCCATAACGCGGGCGCGGGCAAACGAAGGGCCGATGTCTGTACTAGCCGCTTGCTATGGGAGGGAAAGACTCGCCACCCATTCCTCCATGCAATCGGCCATAAAAATAAGCCTAACACTTCACAATACTTACTGCATCTTCTGGTTACTGGACTTGGTGGGATTCAAACACAAACTGTGCCTACATTGGCTTACTTGATATCCATCTCCCCACCCCCACCCCCACCCCCACCCCCCAGAAAAAAAAATAAACACTAGGTTTATCGATTATGTAAACTGAGCTGTTCTGTATAGTTATTGATTACTTATGTTTCAAGTCGTTAACATGTGTGCATTATGTCACTTTCATGTCAACGGTGTATGTATTTGCTAATATGCGGTTAAGTTAACAGATGTTGGGATTATACTTGGAGTGTAGACGACGGCCGAAGAGTTAGATACGGAGAAGAAGATGGCAAGAGGGAAGTACGGGGTAGCTGTAAACAAGGAGTGGGAGAGAAGTAGAGTAAAGTTCAGAAGAACACGAACAAAAAATAGTTAGTTGCTTGTCCTGTTGCAGGACGTTTCAGTCAACCCTAGCATGTATTGACCGTTTGTCATTTACTGGGTAATCTTACGTTTAGTAATTTGCCGTTGCTTTCTAAACGATCGACGCCTTAAAAAAAAAGTCGAGAGGATCGACTTCATTGCCTCAGATTTTATCCCATATGGCTCGGTCTCTTTCCGCGGGGCGACCTGCAGAAAGCATCGCACAAAAGCACGAACTCCGTAGCTCCGACGACGACCCCCGGGAGTCTCCGAGAAAAATGCACTCGTGTACCGAAAGACGTAGCCCAGAATCTAACCCACAAGCTTCGGAGCGAGAGGCAGACGGTTTGACCACTTGGCCACTACGAACATCAGCACAAAACGATCTGCTTCAATATCGCCCGAGGCTGATTCTAACCCTCGACTCTCGGTGTGTCGGGGAATTGGGAAACTGGGTCGCACTAACCCGTTATGAACAGACGGCGAAAGGAAGAACAAGCAAGAGGTAAAAAATAGCACATTCTGTAAAATGCTGAAGAATATGTGTTTTATAAAAGAGAACAAGAGACAAATTTGGAAGTAACGAATTACAGTTAAAAACAAACCTGCAAAGTGCACATTATTATATGCATACATCATGCTATACCGCCGCCTCGGATAAGGGCGACAAATTCGGAGTTCTCCTTGTGGACATTTCACATGTTAAACATTCCTCGGCACTTGGAAATCGTAAACAGCGGAACGATTATGTCGCCGCCCAAGCACAGTTACTAGAGCTACCCAACCAAAATGTATAGCACACGTGATTCTTATATCCACACGTTTGGATCTTCATCAGCGCTACGGATTTCGTGCACAGTGCTGATGTTCCTGGTGTGATCTATGGGAGGAGAATTGAGCACTTATGGCGATAGCAGTGACATTGATCCTTTACAAACCTAATCAAAACCGAGAATAGAACGGCAACAGAGACCATTAGATTTTATACAGAAGATGAAAGTACAATAGTAAAAAAAAAAAACACTCGTAAAGGCGACCTGTTCAAATGTAAAGTGGTCCTATTCAATTGTAAATGGGTCCTATTCAAGTGTAAAGGGGTCCCATTCAAGTGTAAAGTGGTCCTATTCAAGTGTAAATGGGTCCTATTCAAGTGTAACAGGGGTCCTATTTCAAGTGCGATTCATACAATACAATTATGGTTACAGAATCAACAAGCCACCCACGGTTATCATTGGTATATGAAGTTACGTGAACATGAAACTGAATACACCTGTTAGTCACATACTGGTAGATAAATCAAACTGTATGCATGCGTGCATGTGTGGATGTGTGTGTGTGTGTGTGTGTGTGTGTGTGTGTGTGAATGTATGTGTGTGTGAGTGTGCGTGCGTGCATGCGTGTGTGCGTGCGTGTGGTGTTGTGTTTGTGTAGTGTGTTTTATGTCTGTGTCTTCACAATTATAAGTCCCTCTCTGCGCCTTTCAGTGATGACTGCACAAACAGTCTTAGGGGGCTGAGTGGTCTCGAGGTATGGTGCCCGCCTCGAGTGCTGGAGGTCCCGAGTTCAAGCCCCGGTGAGGGCCGGGATTTTTTCACGTGGTCTTCTAGTAATAAAATTTTCCCTAGTCTCTGGGTAGTGAGATCGGACGCCTGTGTGTATTGTTGCGCACGTAAAAATATCCCTCGGCAGTTGAAAATCGAAAAAGAGTGGCCTAATGGCGCTCAAAATTTCGAGTTAAAAATCTACCCAAAAGTATTTCAGGATCCTCGCCGGTGCTATGAATTTCGTGCACTGAGCTGAGATTCTCCGGACTCAGGCTTGAGTTAGGAGTAGAACGGAGGACTTATGGGTTACACCCGTGTGCCGTGATGTTGATCCGTCGGCTAAACTAAGCTAAACTAAACTGCACATACACCTTTGGCCAGGCAACACTGAGCCTGCGAGCGCGCTTGACTGGGATTACTGAATATGTTATAACATGTTGGTTTATGGTGTTTCTTACAGCGTGAAAATAAAAGTCTTGACATGTGTCTAAACCTGCTTTTCTTTACACGTGTCTTCCCGTACTGATTAATTGTATGGGCGTTGTGTTACATGCCATGTGTGTAGGCATCGTGCCATAGGCCATATGTGTAGGCATCATGTCATAGGTCAAGTGTGTTACACTATAGATGAGGTCAAATGTATTACATTATAGATGAGATCAAATGTGTAGACATTATAGATGGGGTCAAGTATGTAGACATTATAGATGAGGTCAAATGTCTAACATTATAGATGGGGTCAAATGTCTAACATTATAGATGAGGTCAAGTGTGTAGACATTATAGATAAGATCAAATGTGTAGACATTATAGATGGGGTCAAATGTGTAGACATTATAGATGAGGTCAAATGTGTAGACATTATAGATGAGGTCAAATGTGTAACATTATAGATGAGGTCAAATGTCTAACATTATAGAAGAGGTCAAGTGTGTAGACATTATAGATGAGGTCAAGTGTGTAGACATTATAGATGAGGTCAAATGTCTAACATTATAGATGAGGTCAAGTGTGTTACAATATAGATGAGGTCAAATGTATGACATTATAGATGAAATCAAATGTGTAGACATTATAGATGGGGTCAAGTGTGTTACACTATAGATGAGATCAAATGTCTAACATTATTGATGAGGTCAAATGTGTAACATTATAGATGAGGTCAAATGTCTAACATTATAGATGAGATCAAGTGTGTAAACATTATAGACGAGGTCAAGTGTGCAGACATTATAGATGAGGTCAAGTATGTAGACATTATAGATGAGGTCAAATGTCTAACATTATAGTGAGGTCAAATGTGTAACATTATAGATGAGGTCAAATGTCTTACATTATAGATGAGGTCAAGTGTGTAGACATTATAGATGAGGTCAAGTGTGTAGACATTATAGATGAGGTCAAATGTGTAGACATTATAGATGAGGTCAAATGTGTAGACATTATAGATGAGGTCAAGTGTGTTACACTACAGATGAGGTCAAGTGTGTTACACTATAGATGAGGTCAAATGTGTAGACATTATAGATGAGGTCAAATGTCTAACATTATAGATGAGGTCAAATGTGTAGACATTATAGATTAGGTCAAATATGTAGACATTATAGATGAGGTCAAATGTGTAGACATTATAGACGAGGTCAAATGTGTAGACATTATAGATGAGGTCAAATGTGTAGACATTATAGATGAGGTCAAATGTGTAGACATTATAAATTAGGTCAAGTGTGTAGACATTATAGATGAGCACAAATGTGTAGACATTATAGATGAGGTCAAATGTGTAGACATTGTAGATGAGGTCAAGTGTGTAGACATTATAGATGAGATCAAGTGTGTAGACATTATAGATGAGGTCAAGTGTGTAGACATTATAGATGAGGTCAAATGTCTAACATTATAGATGAGGTCAAATGTGTAACATTATAGATGAGGTCAATTGTCTTACATTATAGATGAGGTCAAGTGTGTAGACATTATAGATGAGGTCAAGTGTGTAACATTATAGATGAGGTCAAATGTGTAGACATTATAGATGAGGTCAAATGTGTAGACATTATAGATGAGGTCAAATGTGTAGACATTATAGATGAGGTCAAATGTGTAGACATTATAGATGAGGTCAAGTGTGTTACACTACAGATGAGGTCAAGTGTGTTACACTATAGATGAGGTCAAATGTGTAGACATTATAGATGAGGTCAAATGTGTAGACATTATAGATGAGGTCAAATGTGTAGACATTATAGATGAGGTCAAGTGTGTTACACTATAGATGAGGTCAAATGTATAACATTATAAATGAGGTCAAATGTGTAATATTATAGATGAGGTCAAATTTGTAATATTATAGATGAGATCAAATGTGTAACATTATAGATGAGGTCAAATGTGTAGATATGATAGTTGAGGTCAAGTGTATAGACAAAATAGATCATATCAAGTGTCCAAGGTGAAGTGGTTTCGCTGCCTGCCTAGCGCTCCGAAGGTTGCGGGGTCGATTCCGTGCTAAGGCGTTCAGTTCACGTTGGGGGTGGGGGGGGGGGGGGGGGGGTTATTGTTTATTCTCATCTGCTTATGGCATGGTAATTAACTACATTGTTTAAAATAGATCCTCATTGTTGTCAATTTTTAAGACTATTTTTTTTTTACGATTGTAGTTTCATCTCATCTCATCTCATCATGTTTCTCTTATACCTTGCGGTGTCGAGGTGAAGTATAAACTTCGTGAGAGTGCCCGATTATGGGCTTCATATATCGATATTCCCATGGACTCTGCTATTCCCTCCGTCCAACGTTTACGTGGTCGGCCTCTTCCTCTGTTTCCATTTGGTCTGTACATCATTGCTTGTTGTGGTATGCTGTTGACTGGTAACCTACTTGCATGGCCAAACCATTTGACTTGCTGCTTTCTAATAATATCTAGTGCAGCTATAACCCCCACTTTAGTCCTGATTTCTTCATTTCTGATCTTATCTCTTCTTGGTACGTTGAGTATTCTTCTCAGGAACCTCATTTCTGTTGTTGTGATGTTTCTTTCCTCTATTTCTGTCATTGTCCAGGTTTGGCATTTATAGCATAGAGTTGGTAGGAAGATTGTGTTGTAAAGTGCTTTCTTAGTAGTTATTGACACATGTTTGTTCTTTAGTATTGGTGCCATTTGTTCAATGAGTTGATTTGCCTTACTGCACCTATTTTCGATCTCGTCTTCTGATCTGCCATTTGATGATATTCTACTTCCTAGGTACTTGAAACTCTTCACTTGTTTCAAGGGATGTTCGTTTAGGGGAATTGTTGTTTCATCTTCTTTGTAATATCTAATGGTCTCTGTTGCCATTCTATTCTCGGTTTGATTTGGTTTGTAAAGGATCAATGTTACCGCATACGGCTATCGCCATAAATCCTCTAGTCTCCTCGCATAGATCACACCAGGAACATCTGAGAACTGTGCACGAAATCCGTAGCGCTGGTGAGGATCCAAATGTGTGGATATACGGATTACGTGTGCTATACATTTTTGTTGGGTAGCTCTAGGAACTGTGCTTGGGCGGCGTTGTGGCTGTATTTGTTCAGTATCAATATCATACCTGTTATCGCGATACTGTCAGGGCCTAAATTAGAGGGAAACCACAGAATAAAATTATTGTAGCCATTTGTTTAATCGACCTGTTTGTTCGGCATTAACCAGTCTGGCGGCTAAACGCACCGCGGGTAAATATGAATAGTGTTCAGGGGTAGAAGCGGTGGAAGCTGAAATAGCACGTTGCAAGCAGCTAGTTATGCGAGGCGAATAGTTGGAATAAAGGGCAATTCAAGCTTTTGGTAGTTGTTAATGAAAGCTAAAAATGTCGTTTGCGATCAATCCCTGGTTAGTTTTCTAGGTAATTGTACATTCAGTAGTTTGCCATTGCTTTTCGAACGAGAGATCAACGTTTAAGTCCTACTCAATGCCAATGTAGGGATTGAACTGCCTATATCGAAGTGTAGTCACTTGTGAAGCAAACAGGACTGCAAGAGCTGTGGGAAAAAAAGGCTGTTCAAAAAAAAAAAAAAAAAAGAAAGAAAACGAACCACAGCAGGAGATCCTCCTCCTGGAACGTCAAGCGTTCTTTGCCCACATTGTCAAAGAACATTTTGAGCCAAAACAGTCCTTATCAGCCATCTTAGAACATTAATGTTCATCACTCTTGATAGACAAATACCATTTAGATATCCCATACCAATCCATCACTCGACCAATATTCCGATATCCCACACCAATCCACTACTCTACCAATATTCCGATATCCCACACGAATCCACCACTCGACCAATATTCCGATATCCCACACGAATCCATCACCCGACCAATATTCCGATATCCCACACGAATCCATCACGCGACAAATATTCCGATATCCCACACGAATCCACCACCCGACCAATATTCCGATATCCCACACCAATCCACCACCCGACCAATATTCCGATATCCCACACGAATCCATCACTCGACCAATATTCCGATATCCCATACCAATCAATCACTGGACCAACATTCCGATATCCCAGATATCTCGACCAGCATGCGTGTACTTCCACTGTCATGACGCTGTCCCTCATTGATATGCTGTCACTGTCAAGTATACATGCTATACCGCTATTCACTATGCTACACGATTCAGTATCCTACCACTATCATTACGCTATCACTGTTCACTAGGCTATATTATTTACTATCACAATGCTAGCCCAACAGTATTCTGATACTATCACAACGCTATTTCAACACTATCCCAATACTGTCACAATGCTATTTCAAAACTACTGCAACGATATCCCAAAACCACGAAAGCGCTATCCCAAAACTAAAGCAACACTGTCCCAACCCTATCCCAACGCTATCCTAGCACTATCACAACGCTATCCTAGCACTATCACAACGCTATTCTAGCACTATCACAACGCTATCCTAGCACTATCACAACGCTATTCTAGCACTATCACAACGCTATTCCAGCACTATCACAACGCTATTTCGACACTCAAAAGATCATTCCAACACTATCACAACGATATTACAACACTATCACAACGCTATCCCAACATTACCACCATTCACTACGTTACATTATTCACTATCCCATCACTATCACAACGCTATGACTATTCACTAAGCTACTACAGATTTACTTAGAATAGCCACTGTTTTATAATCCACTGCCCCAACACTGTCATAATGCTGTCACTATCCACTGCACCACTACAACCAAGTACTGTGACGTTATCCAAAACGCTGTTCTTATCCACTACGTTACCACCGCCCTTATTTATGTCACTATCGACTACGTTACACATACCCAATACGCCGCAACCATCCACATTGTATCACTTTCCACTATACTACATTTAGCTACCGCACTACAATTATGCAAAGAGTACACACAATAAAGATGTACTTCAATAGGCAGAAACCACAGTAAATAATGGCAACATCTTCTGTGTCTCAATATATATTTAGTTGCTAACACTCGACATGTTACATCGTTACCACATTTAATTGAATAAGCAAAACAAGCACACATACGTACGTGTTAGTTCACAAATGCACCACTTCTACGCCCTGTCCTCACCGAACCAAATAAATCTCAGTGTAGAAAGAAACAGCCACGATAACCGTAAACAACATATAATAAAGCACAAGAAAGGCCAGCGAATTTAGCACAGAAACGCCACAAAAACTGGCAAAGCTCTCAACATACCTGCTTGCCACGAAGAAACGCGGAGCTGCAACTGAACCGGCTCAGCACAGAAGCCCGATGCATACCTGCATAATTTCTGCATGTTTAATTTCCTTGCCCCCCCCCCCACCCCCCCCCCCCCCCCCCCCCCCTCGCGCACGAAGACCGCATTTGTCAAAACGGGAGTTAACATACAATGTAGGTCGGTGTGCGGATGATTAATGCTTGAGTAGCTACCAGCAAACTCTTAACCGATCAAAATGTGACACACGCCCACGGGCAGCTGGTAGCCATGTTGGAGTACGGACTCGCCAAGTTACAGCTTTGAAGCAGGAGAACTACATTTATTCTTGAATGGGACCACACTGAAAGGCTGAGCGTCATTTCAAACGTGCGACCTGAAAATTGACGTCGCTAAATCAATAGTTAAAGGAACAAAGAGTTTCTGTATTTCAATTCTTTGAAGCCTGGCAAGAATGTTGTTGATACCAATTTTTATTTTATTTTAGGGTGCACACATTGATTGTTTTGCAGCTGCACTTATCAACTCAGAACATCTTCTTCTTCTTCTTCTTCTTCTTCTTCTTCTTCTTCTTCTTCTTCCCCCCTCCTCCTCGATATTACAATTTTTTTCGTCTCTCGCTTTGAACTCAAGCGTAGTCCATATACGTGCTACTATTTTTAGTGCACTCTACCGACGTTTGCGTGTGGATTAGCTTTCCTTAATACCGGTGTCCTTTCTTCAGTATTTTCTTCTTCTTCTTCTTCTTCTTCTTCTTCTTCTTCTTCTTCTTCTTCTTCTTCTTCTTCTTCTTCTTCTTCTTCTTCTTCTTCTTCTTCTTCTTCTTCTTCTTCTTCTTATCCGTCTTCTTCTTCTTCTTCTTCTTCTTCTTCTTCTTCTTCTTCTTCTTGTCATTCCAATTTTTTTTCGTCCTCCGCTTTGAACTCAAGCGTAGTCCATCCATACACGTGCTATTATTTTTAGTGCAATGGACTGGATTTTATATGTGGATTAGCTTTCCGTATTACCAGTGTCCTTCGCCATCTGACGAACCCACTCCGACTTCTGATTACTCTTAATTTACGTCCCCAAGTTAAGGACGAGAAGTCAACATTTTAGTCCAACTGACCCGTGTAGGGGTTTAACTCGCTACCTCGACATCAGCACACCGGAAGTTTAAGAGCGAGCGCTCTTATTTTTCCCGCCACGCTGACCTCTGTCATTCCCATATGCTGCATATGTCATTAATTGTCTTCTCTGTGTGTTTTAGGCCCCTCTCCATGTCGTGTACACTGTGGGTTCAAGTCTCTACTTACACCACTACCACTGTATTATTATACAGTTATTCGCGTCCTCTATAGCTTTTGTCTTTCGCCACGTATCTCCCATCGAGGTCTAGGCCCTGAACCAACTCAGTCCCAGTTCTCCTAGTCTTAGCTATCCCATGCAGCTGCGTCCATGTCCTATCTGTATTAGTCATTTCTGTATCCACTTCTCTTCTCTGTGTATTTTAAGGTTTTCCTTTATTTCTGTTCCTAGTGGATTCCAAACAAAGGGCTTTCTAGTTATACTTACGAACGCAGTTATACTTTACTCAGGTTGTCTAAGTCCATGACCTGTCAAGTTTTTCACTGTTTGTTTAATAGTATTTGTTTAGTTCTGTCCACGAGCTCCACATTGGTGATTCTGTCAAACCATGTTAGTCATATTTTACGCGGGTACAAATTATTGAATATTTGAAGTTTATATGTAATTGTTTTATTGGTTCTCCGTGTTTCTGATCAAAACAGTCGTGCTTATTTAACGTTAGTGTGGAATATTCTAGTTTAGATGCTAAGTTTAATTTTTCGACTTCTACAAATTTCCAAGTGCTATATAATCTCATCTTGCCTTTTGTATTCTTATTGTGTTATTTCTACATGTCCCCCAATGCGTGTCTACATTTCTACCTAAATAGTTTAACTAATCAATAGCCGGTTCTGTAGCGAAGAGGTTACAGACGCAATTCGTAATCCCACATACCCGCGTTCGAAACACAGCTGCGGGCGATTTGGCAGCAGACCTCCCAGCGTTGCTTTTCATGCAATGGTATGGGTGCCGGTCGTTCAGAAAGCAATATCAAACCACTGAACGTAAACTTGCCAAGAAATCACAAACAGCTAAAAATGATGGGGTTGACTGCGACGTCCTGTAAAGGATATGCAGCTAACTTCTTCTTCTTCTTCTGGTTCCAAGTGGTATGCACATCACTGATTGTTGTTGTATATTGTCAGTTGGTTTGGTAGCCTAGATATGTGGCCGAACAGTTTCACAGGTCGTGTAGTCACTTTAAGAAAAAAACTTTGGCCTGGTCTACCAGCCTAAAATCGCACTCAACATTGGATGCTGTGTACCATCCTGTATGCGATCCATGCTGGAATAGACACATAGCAAAAGTTGATCAAAGAAGAAGAAGAAGAAGAAGAAGAAGAAGAAGAAGAAGAAGAAGAAGAAGAAGAAGAAGAAGAAGAAGAAGAAGAAGAAGAAGAAGAAGAAGAAGAAGAAGAAGAAGGTACCTGAATCGAGTGCCGACTGGTGCACAAACATAAGGGATACCATCTTGTTCCTAGTGCGTCTAGAGGCCTAAAAGTGCCCCTAAGTTTGCTAACCACCATTTGTCTCTACAGTGCCCTTAGGGAACGATGAACAAACATGGTCAATAAATTATATATAAGAGAGAACCCCACAAATGTCAACATAGACAGTTTGGTTGTCGGCAACAGACAGCCAGATCAATATATAACACTTCTACTCCTTCTTTGTGTTGTTGTTGTTGTTGTTGTTGTTTTTCTTCTTCTTCCTCCCCGTCTTCTTCTTTTTCTTCTTTCTCCTCCTCTCATTTGACTCATCTTCTTTTGTCTTCACGTGCCCGTCATCGACGATCATGCATCTCCGTGTCATCATCTATCATCGGGTGGTTTAATGAAGTTTGTGTTGGTATGTAGTGCCCAATTTGTTCACCTTTCTGCATATATCTACGTCTAATACTACAAGACAAAAATATCGGCTCATTACTAAGTGCCAACGAGGGGTAGAGAAGACGAAGACGAAGCAGCAACAGAAGGAAGAAGAGGAAGAAGTAGTAGTAGTAGTAGTAGTAGTAGTAGTAGTAGTAGTAGTAGTAGTAGTAGTAGTAGTAGTAGTAGTAGTAGTAGTAAATAGTAGTAGTAGTAGTAGTAGTAGTAGTAGTAGTAGTAGTAGTAGTAGTAGTAGTAGTAGTAGTAGTAGTAGTAGTAGTAGTAGTAGTAGTAGTAGTAGTAGCAGCAGCAGCAGCAGCAGAAGGAGTAGTAGTAATAGTAGTAGGAGCAGCAGCAGTCAGTAGTAGTAGCAGCAGTAGTAGTGGTAGTAGTAGCAGCAGCAACAGTAGTAATTGTTGAAATGACAAAGAAAGAAGAAGAAGATTATCCATTCCCATATGGCAACGTCTCGTGGTCTACATTTGAAGTTGTGAGTAGAGTGATGGAAAGTTGAACAATGTCTATCTATAGTCTATCTTTAGTGGAATATGTGGCCTGGCCTGTGTTGTGCCTGTGTTGTTGTCATGGTCCAATGGATCCATCTAATTTTTAAAAATCTTCCCCTTGACCTGTAGTCAGAGCTTCTTTCATTGTATGAAAGCAGATTGATGTTAGTTTTATAATAAATATACACATGTAACACATGCAGTAGCAGTAGCAGCAGTAGTAGTAGTAGTAGTAGTAGTAGTAATAGTAGTAGTAGTAGTAGTAGTAGTAGTAGTAGTAGTAGTAGTAGTAGTAGTAGTAGTAGAAGTAGTAGTAGTAGTAGTAGTAGTAGTAGTAGTAGTAGTAGTAGTAGTAGTAGTAGTAGTAGTAGTAGTAGTAGTAGTAGTAGTAGTAGTAGTAGTAGTAGTAGTAGTAGTAGTAGTAGTAGTAGTAGTAGTAGTTATAGTAGTAGTAGTAGTAGTAGTAGTAGTAGTAGTAGTAGTAGTAGTAGTAGTAGTAGTAGTAGTAGTAGTAGTAGTTATAGTAGTAGTAGTAGTAGTAGTAGTAGTAGTAGTAGCAGCAGCAGCAGCAGCAGTAGCAGCAGCAGCAGTAGTAGTAGTAGTAGTAGTAGTAGTAGTAGTAGTAGTAGTAGTAGTAGTAGTAGTAGTAGTAGTAGTAGTAGTAGTAGTTTATAGTAGTGGGTAAGATCGAGGGGAACAGACCAAGGGGAAGACCTAGAAGCAAGTACATGGATGGCTTGGCCTTGTGGCATGGTCGAGACAGAAACACGGAGCTGATCCACGACTCTGGTGATCGAGTGAGATGGCAGAACATGACCGCCCATGCTTACCGGCATGGCACATGATGGATGGATGGAGTTATAGTAGTAGTAGTAGTAGTAGTAGTAGTAGTAGTAGTAGTAGTAGTAGTAGTAGTAGTAGTAGTAGTAGTAGTAGTAGTAGTAGTAGTAGTTCAGCTCAGGCTTTATGCTTAGGAGAGGTATAGCCCCATCCATAGCCTTACCGCCATGAGGTGTAGTTATACTGATTTTGTAGCTCAATATAACAACTATCGTCTGTCCAGTGAGTGAGTAGTAGTGGTGGTGATGATGGTGGTGGTGGTGGAATTGGAAGAGGGAAGAAAATGAAGATGATGATGATCATTATTATTGTTTGGTCATTCACGGAGATGGCGCTCAAATGTCGAGTTGTCCGTTGTAGAGTTATCTGCAGCGGCGCCGGGCACCAGGGGGAACCTGTAGCCTACAACGAATATCAGTCCGTTTCTGAGTGATCGCTGAGGCCAAATTATTAATTAACTCACATTTGCTATTCGGCGGCCTACTGTGGTTGTACTAATGTGAATGACGTAAAGCGGTCTGATTGGTTTGTCATAGGAGGCACGCGAATCCTTCTTTTTCGTAAGCCTTGTCTTCAGTGTGTGTGTGTGTGAGCGTGTGTGTGTGAGATGAGTAAGAGAGAGAGAGAGAGAGAGGGGGGGGGGGGGGGGAGAGAGAGAGAGAGAGCGGTGTGTGTTTGTGCATGCATGCGTGCGTGCGTACGTGCGTGTGTGTATGTGTGTGTGTGTGTGTGTGTGTGTGTGTGTGTGTGTGTGTGTGTGTGTGTGGAAAACAAATTAGTGATTTGTTGTGGTATGGCGTATGCATCACTTTAGGCAGGCTGAACTGGGTGTTGCCAAGCGACACAGTTTTAAACGAGTGAGAAATAGTACCGGGTGCCAAAAGTACACAGCACAGTGTTAATCTATGTAAATAACTACACTCAACAGCGTCGATGATTCGTATATATTAAGTAGTTCGTAAGTAGTTTTCACCATGAACTGAATACGTGAGACTTACACGAGAATACGACTCGCCATTTCTTTAACAGATCTTATAACATTGTGCTTGTTTTAATGTGTATCTTTCTTGAACAGATCTGATAATATTGTGTTAGTAATCTGTTGGCGAACTATCCTTGCACTCCGGACATGTCAATGGTTGCTCAGACTCTCTTCTCCCACCCCCCCCCCCCCCCCCCCCAACATATGCATCAGCGTGTGGCGGCTAATAGTGGCAGTTCTATATTGGTTGACGAGACGCCTCATTCTCCCGGTGAGCCTCTCATATCTGGTCGTGCCCATTCTTACTCCCAAGTCTCACATTCTAGACAACTATGCGGATTCACCGGCGTCAAAGTCCTCAGCTCTCCACATCTCTCTCAGGACATGAATAATATCGACACGATCCATAGAAAAGCCGTCTTTACTGTCTTTGTTTTAGTATCTATATGGCTTGATCCAATATTACAACAATGTCTTTGTTTTAATATCTATCATTCTGAAACTGAACTTATAGCAGGGTGTCCAGTGTAACATCTAACTTTCTTGAAGATATCTTACAACTTGTGTCTTTGTGATTAATATCTATCTATCTGTCTATCTACCTATCTATCTACCTATCTATCTATCTATCTATCTATCTATCTATCTATCTATCTATCTATCTATCTATCTATCTATCTGTCTATCTATCTATCTATCTATCTATCTATCTATCTATCTATCTATCTATCTATCTATCTATCTATCTATCTACTTATCTATCTATCTGTCTGTCTGTCTGTCTGTCTGTCTGTCTGTCTGTCTGTCTGTCTGTCTGTCTGTCTGTCTGTCTGTCTGTCTGTCTGTCTGTCTGTCTGTCTGTCTGTCTGTCTGTCTGTCTGTCTGTCTGTCTGTCTGTCTGTCTGTCTGTCTGTCTGTCTGTCTGTCTGTCTGTCTGTCTGTCTGTCTGTCTGTCTGTCTGTCTGTCTGTCTGTCTGTCTGTCTGTCTGTCTGTCTGTCTGTCTGTCTGTCTGTCTGTCTGTCTGTCTGTCTGTCTGTCTGTCTGTCTGTCTGTCTGTCTGTCTGTCTGTCTGTCTGTCTGTCTGTCTGTCTGTCTGTCTGTCTCCACGCTATTTATCTGTCACATCTCTCAATCCTCTCTGTCTGTTTTCTATGTGTGTCTGTCTGACTGTGTTTGTCTGTCTTCTCGCCTGTCCGTCCTTCCGCCCGCCCGCCCGCCCGTCCTTACGCCCTTCTGCCCGCCCGCCCGTCCTTACGCCCTTCTGCCCGCCCGCCCGTCCTTACGCCCTTCTGCCCGCCCGCCCACCCCCAGTTACTGTGATCATCACCATTTGTAGAACCCCAGAGTTTCGGACACACCGTGAGAAGTCTACTTCGTTGGACCCGTGCGCATCTGTGTCATGTCTAAAATTATGCCAGCAAACACAAATAAAGGACCCTTTTCTACGTTTTGAAACGTATGGGTATATATATATATATATATGTTGATCATCATTATCATCAAGTGCCCTGCCAGTTTGCGTAGGCATTCATTGCTCTCCACAGATCTCGGTCTTTGAGTGATAGTCCAATATTTTTATAAGGCCAATCTGCCATCGAGGGGTAATTTGGTGAATAGCACGCAAGCCGCCTCTATTTCCCAGAACATTTCTTAGTGCCAATGTTAGACTGTATCGACATGGAAACCTCGATGAGGAATCGAACACATGATCACAGGGTTGGTAGGCAACCGTGTTAGTCATTACACTACCGCCGTTGTCAAGCAACCAGTATAGTCTATGAAAAATGTTCATATCTTTACAGAATCCACCTTCAGTGAAAATTGAATGACTGGAAATGATACACAATCTCTTATATCTAGTGGAAACAAGATACACCCAGCTCAAACTTCATGTCACCCCGAGAGAAAGGTGGACTTATCTAAGGGTTGTTGACCTAGCCCAAAGATGAATGCACTGAGCTGGAGAAGTAAGGGGGATGTCTGTTGATAATGGCATACCTTAAAGATGGAGACAGTCACATCGGCGTTCAGCTGGCTGAACACACGTGTGCTGATTGTAACTCACAGAGCATGCAGAGGGCGGTGAAGACTGGCAGAGTGGCATGCTTCAATAAAACAATCACTGATAGAGGGTAAATGTTGTATCTTTTTCCCCAGGACATGCTGGTCTATTGGGAAACGAGCAGGCGGACACATTGGCTGGGTTTGCACCGTTGGGCAGGGTATTGTTGCACCTTAAGGCAGGTTAGGCCCCTTTTGGGATGACGTGTATTGTGTGGACGAACAGATAGACCGTCATAGCCAGGAGAGAATGGTGCGGCATATCAGAGGATATGGCCGACAGTCAGTTCTCAGAGGAAAGGCTATATGGACATAATCAAACTGCAACTGATACATTCGTATTGGGACTCTTCGCTGGCTGTTAAAGATAAGGACGGAGCGTGTATGGGAATGTCCGGAATCGTGTGGTGTTGGCTCTTGACTCAACTCGACGCAACTTAACTCAACTCACCTCAACTCAACTCAGCTCAGCTCAACTCAACTCAGTTCAACTCAGCTCAGCTAAACTCAACTGAACTCAACTCAATTCAACTCAGCTCAACTCATCTCAGCTCATCTCAACTCATCTCATCTCAACTCAAATCAATTCAGCTCAGCTCAACTCATACCTTAAGCTCGACAGACCTAATCCTAGCCCGTCCGCTTAGTACCTGTCTATATGATCTAATTACACCCCAGCCTGCATCTATGCAGATGTGACCTTTCATTACCACTTTTCCCCGCCCCGCTGGTGTCTTGGCTTGAGATGGGGAATGCTAAATCTGCAATAAAATCCCCGAGGAGATGGTACTACGGTGCTGGCTCGGGAAACAAGTCTTGACACCAGCCTGATCCCGTTAGATCAAACCCTTTCCAGGGCTCAGACAACCGGAACATCAACGTATCGCACTTAAAGAGTAAAACTTCACTTTCTTCGAGAAAATCCACTAACAGTAAACCATACATTTACAAGCATGGAGCTGAAGACTTGGCAAAATAGATGAGTGCATCGAGAATTGCATAGCTTGACTACTTGCTTCAGGGTTGACGCACCAAAGCTGGAAGTGATGGTCTTGGAAACCGGCTGCTTCACTCCTGACATAGCGAACGTTCGATCAAAGTTTTTATCAAAGAAAAAGTTTGACACGTTAGCTAGTCTCTCTCTCTCTCTCTCTCTCTCTCTCTCTCTCTCTCTCTCTCTCTCTCTCTCTCTCTCTCTCTCTCTCTCTCTCTCTCTCTCTCTCTCTCTCTCTCTCTCTCTCTCTCTCGCTCTCATTGTTTATGTTTACAAAATTCATGTGACAATGTTTTTTCCTATGCACTGTTGATGAAAGAAAGATGAGTGATTGGAAGGGCCGAATGTAAGATGGGCCTGCGTGCCCAATTTGTTACCCTTTGAAAATAAAGTCTGTTCGTTCGTTCTCTCTCTCTCTCTCTCTCTCTCTCTCTCTCTCTCTCTCTCTGTGTGTGTGTGTGTGTGTGTGTGTGTGTGTGTGTGTACGCGCATGTATGTATGTCTGTATGTCTGTCTGCATGCCTGGCATACATCGAGTCTTCTAGTTATATGCTGTTTTTGGATACTATTTTGCATCCTTACAATCTGGCCAAGAGAGTCGGAATCGAAGAAAGTGGACACCCCCACGTGACAACACCACACTGTGCTACAGTAGGACGTGTCAGCGAAATGCACAAGTATTGCAGGACTGTTACAAACAAGCGTAACACTTCCCGCGTTCTTTTCAAAACAAACGAGCATGTAGAAAAGACGATCCACAAAACTTGCATCACCAGCCAAGCGCAACGTGTATTTACACAAGAGACGAACTCGTCTTTCTGGTTCTCATAGATCTAACCTATAATCTAATATAGACGTTTCCCAAGTGCTCCGTGTACTTATAGTGCTGAGATCTTGACGTCATATATTCAAACTTATAACAGGCTGCATTCCAGCTCTGATAAACAAAAATATCAACCGCTTCTGTTTTTGCACATGTAGTTTTATCTGGGCGTTGACTTTGTGAATATGTTTGGCTGAGTTTTACATTCTTCTTCTTCTTCTTCTTCTTCTTCTTCTTCTTCTTCTTCTTCTTCTTCTTCTTCTTCTTCTTCTTCTTCTTCTTCTTCTTCTTCTTCTTCTTCTTCTTCTTCTTCTTCTGCGTTCATCCGGAGTGTTTTTTTTTTCCAGACGTAATTGCGGTGTGTCTAAGTTAGGCACCCTTGGGCCGAGACCCTTAGGCCAACACATCCGACTTTAGCGTGCATTTGTTTAGTCAGGTTAGCATTCCTGGGAGACTCTGACTGTTGTGGTGCCGTCCACATCCCAGCTGGTCAGTTAGAACAGCCGAAGACTGCACGGTCAGCCCTAAAATGAGTTCAAAGTTCAAGTCCGTGGGATAGAACAATGTAGAGTTGCTGCTGTCTGCTACAGAAAGAGGTAAACTTAAACAGCAAATGCACAAACAAAGAAATTAATAAAAACGTATTCCCCAAGCTTAGAAAATCTGTCCTGTCCTTTCAGAGATCAGCATCATCATGTGCTCAGCCAGCTGGCGTAGACGCACAAGTCTCTTCACAGATCTCGGTCCTTTGCGTTCTGGATCAACTTTGCTGATCATATTCCAACTCATATTCGTGTCCTCTTTTTTATCTCTACCATTGATACTTCACTATATGGAGAGAAAAAAATCCGCGATTAAAACACATCCCTGCCGTACACCTAGCCTTATCTGTTAATTACAACCCTCTTTATTTTCCATTTAAATTACTGTTAAATGTTTCCAGCAAATATCCGTTATTATTCCGATATCTGTCCCATCAGCATTAATATTGCTTCAGAGATAAGTGATGAAAATATTGTTACATGAAAGTAATGTCCTTGTGTCTGCACTGTAACGTAATCTCTGTGACGTTAATGTATGTGTGACTACAACCAGAGCAAGATTAATAGTTAGCAGAATAAGCTCGAGCTTAGGGCATCAAAGAAATAAGGGGCACCGCCATTTTCCAGTGAGGATGTTACCATGGCTCATGGGGTGTAACCTTGCAAATGGCGCAGCTATAGGGTGTATTTTTAATGACTGGACAGTGTTTGAAAATATTGCCTGTCCAAGTTTTGTATTTACCTATTATGTTGCATGAACTGTATAGAGCAGTGGTTCTCAACCTATTTTGGCCCGTGCCCCCCGTCACCATATTTTTAGAACGTCATGCTCCCCCCCCCCCTTTTCGTATTTCCTACCTAAACATTTAGCCCGTGCTCCCCCCCCCCCCTTTCACCATATTTTCAGAACACAGTATACATAATAATGGAAGCTAAATTTAATAGCACATACTAAAACAAGTCTAGACGTCCACATAAAACTTGATTTGTGGGTCTACTTACTTTATAAAATGAATTTTAGAAGACTGAGACGTACAGAACCGTAAAGTATGAAGGGAAAAACAATATCAAGTAATCGGTTCTTGTATTAACGCGGTCTTGAAATAATCTTAATTCCCCCCCCCCCCCCACTGGAAACACTAAAATTCCCCCTGGGGGGGGGGGGGATTCCCCACCGGGTGAGAACCACTGGTATAGAGGGTGAAAACAAAACTTGGACCGGCAATATTTTCAAACACTGCACAGTCATTAAAAATACACCCTGTATAAATTACACTAAAAGGATATGTAAAAAACAAACAAAAACGTTATATTAAATAAAGTGGTAGTTTGAAAAAAAAGTAAACGTTATTTTCTGTCCGCTTGTAAATTTTCGTTTATTTGTATAATTAAATTGTGTATTATTGTTTATATCTTAGATTATACTTATGTATAGGTAACGCGCTTAAACTTTCTCTTCTGGCTGCAGCGTAGTGTTTTCGTTCCTCACGCCGGTCAGTTGCACTTAAATGTTGACTTCTTGTTCAGAAAGCAATGATGGCAAATTTTTTTTTTTTTGGTTGCATATCTCTTACAGGACGTTGCAGTCAACATCAGCATTTTTCAGCTGCTGTTGATGTACTAGGCAAGATTACGCTCAGTAATTTGCCATTGCTTTCTGAGCGACCGGCTCACATACCCTGTAAGTTACCAACGCGGCGAGAACCGCTACCGATTCTCGCGCAGGTTACGTTATTCACGAGAATATACGGGATAACGGAGAAAAACGTTAAATCCTCGGCCAGGGAGACCGGCCAATGGCTAACTACTGAACGTAAATTTGCCTAATAAATCACAAACAGAAACAGCTTATAGGGGTTGGGGTTAACTGCGACGCTCTGCAAAGGACATGCAATTATATGCCGACCTCCGTGACAAAGGGCCTTACGGACGCGATTCGTAAGCGCGCTTACCTGCGTTCGAAACACAACTGCGACCGATTTGGCAGTACACCGCGTTGCGCTGAGTTTGAATGAGTTGGTATGGGAGTTGGTCGTTAACAAAGCAATAGCAATCTACAGAACGTAAACTTACCAAGATATCAACAACAGCAGTAAAATGCTGACATATATGCTGATCATAATCTTTAATTGCTTAGGGCTTCAAATGGTTTTAATCGGACCCTGACTACACTGCGTGTCCTGTTTGTTCAGCAAATTCCCCGGTATATTGCTCATGCGTTCAAAATGCAACTGAACTGGTTGACGTTGCAGAAAGGCGGAGATAATTGTGCCTACACATAGGAATGTGAGAAGAGCAAATACAAAGAAATATGAGGGATAATCTGGTGTGTCATTTCTTCCTCACTGAAATCATCATCATCATTACGAAACAAGGCCATTGTAGAAGGTCGCTCTCATCATACCTTCTTGGATGATTGTTGGTCTTTTGACAGTTCTGCTGTCTCATGCATGTCCATGGTAACTTTCTAACCCACCACAACTTTTCTTCTTCTTCTTCTTCTTCTTCTTCTTCTTCTTCTTCTTCTATCTTACTTCTTCTTCTTCTTCTTCTACTACTACTACTACTACTACTACTACTACTACTACTACTACTACTACTACTACTACTACTACTACTACTACTACTACTACTACTACTACTACTACTACTACTCGTCCTTACCCCTTTCTTCTTCCCTTGTTGCACTTTATTCCCCTCCTACGTCTCGGCTCTATCCCCTGCCTCCTCCTTCTCCTCCCCTCCTCATATTCCCTTATTATTCTGTTCCTCTCTTCCTTCATACCCTTCAGTGTTTGTTTTAGTTATTCCCGTGTTCAGCCTCGTGGTGTTCGTGTTTGGTTAACATTCCAACAAACAACTTTACTTCTACCCTTCCACATTTCCGTACACTTATCTCAACAAGTCTGTGACCGCAATGAAAGGCACGTCTCCCGCCCACGCCTCATATCTTCTGTTAGTGTAAGCTATGGAACCACGCCCTACAATACGGACACTACGGTAGCTCAGTGGCTAGAACCCTTGCCTCCAGCTCGGTGAACATCTGTTACAGTTCCAATCGAGAAGTGAATGTTAACAATTGACCTGAGCTTCCAGCCTAAAATAAGTACCAGGAAATATTATGGGAAGTATAGGCGGCCAGTGTGGTATTGACTACATCCCCAATCGAGTGCAAATTGATGTATACAATATTGGGCGTGCACCATATACCCAATACGCCTCATGGTGTGCAAAAGAGTACTTGTAACTGTTTTTACCATATACGCGCCAGCGTCTGATCCGCGAGTGATTGTGGAACACATTTTAACATTTCTCCAACATTAGCATTATCTATTAGTCGGTTCCGGTCGTTACCATGTAAACTGAAGGACTTCCTGTTATGTGTTAGACTTCCGTGGATATAACGTTCTACACATGCGCACAATTTCAGCGACGATATACATCATATTTCAGCCAAAGTATCAATTATGTCTTCACAGGATATGTAACTCTGCACTATGCACCTGACGAGATGCAGCGAAATATGCCAGGCAATAAATCGTGCAATATTTTATTATATATTTTATTTATGGCGTCTATGTTTACAATAAATATAGGAGCCGATTGTAACACCCTGTAAATGATATTTAACCATATACGCAGCACGTTCCAAGACGTTGAAAACGAGCCCTTTACTGACTACGAACAGGACAAGATAGCATCAGATTGATAGGTTTGGTAGCAGTCATACGACATTTAACAAAGTGCCATGGGATGATTAATCGCCTTAAGCAACTTCTAGTATCTGCCATGGGCTTATATACAGTAATTTTCCTTAAACAACCCCCTTTAATTTGATATATAATACAACATATCTGCTACCATGTTAACAACTTGTAAGTCATACCTGTGATACACCCCTACTTTCTATTTCCATACTCACTTTTGTTTGGTCCAAACTTACTTTCTGTTTAGCACTGAAACTTTCACCATATACTATACACAGCACGTTTCAAGACGTTGACAAATGTCCGTTACTGACTACGAACAGAACCAGGCAGCCTAGATTGATAGGTTTGGTACTGTCATACGACATTTAAGACACACCAGGTTTCGGTAAAAATGTGACTAGAAAAAAGTAATAGTACAGCTTGGGCGTGTAAACTTAGTGAAGCAGAAATATTTCGGTTACATTCGGTGTTGTGGTAGTAAACATGCTCAGAATATGAGTGGGTGGGGTTATGCGTGTGAATGTTGATGTCCAGATTAAATCGTGATTGACATTTGAGCACTTTCAATTAATTAAAGACGACTGAGGAAGTCGTAACAGTTAGTCGTATGTCCTTTTAAGGACGTTGCAGGCAACCCGAGCATTTATATAATCAATCAGGTGCCGTCTCCACAGTTGAGGTTGGCTGCAATGGATCTCCAACCCTGTCTGTCTCTCGCCTTGATTGTAACATTATGTCAGATTGATGTTCATCCATCTCTTGATGTTATCTTCTCACTTATATCGTTGTCTACATCTTGCTCGCTTGCCTTCAACCTTGCCCTCCAGAATGATTTTTATAAAAGTGTTATCTCTTTTACCGTGACCGAAATATGTCACTTGCGTGTATTGGCTGTTTGTGATTTACGAGGTAGATTTTACCTTTAGTAGTTTGATATTGCTGTCTGAACGGCCGACGCTCATATAACCAAAATCAACACAAAGCGATCTGATCTTGAACAAATCACCTGTTGCTGATTACGAACAATCGATCTGGTATATCTGGGCATTCTGAAGCTGCGTTCACTAACCCCTCACCCGCAGACACGAATCATACAAGGACATAATACTGCATTGTTTGTTAGTCTGTTTGTTTTGTCTGGATTGGGAAGAATGGTTTTAAAAAAACTTGTTTAAAAACGATTTCCTTAAATATGTATGAATACCTGGGCGAACTGTATATCATCTGAACATGTGTATGTAGTAATCGTCGTCAGCTTTATTATCTTCAAGGCAATGTATTCCCTTAGTGAACCTAAACACAGAAGCCGCAAACAATATGTTGCACGATTTATTGCCGGGCATATTTCGCTGGAAATTAGGCTGTTCCAGCCGGTTTCAAGCAAATAGAGTATTATTCATTGTTTCACTTTATATGATATATAATTCACAGTATGCACCTGAGGAAATGTAGCAACAAATGTCAGGCAATAAAATTGTGCAACATATTGTTTGTGGCTTCCGTGTTGAAATTATTATCTTTGTCGAATTAATAATCACTATTATTATGGTGATCACCATCGTTGCAATCAACAATGCGATCGTCAACATCAGTATTGCTGTCTGGATGCCTGCCTCCCTGCCTGCCTGCCCGTCCGTCCGCCCGCCCGTCCGCCCGCCCGCCTGCCTGCCTGCCTGCCTGTCCGCCCGCCTGCCTGCCCTTCTGTCTGCCTGTCTGCACTAAAACAACATACTTTATATGGTGTATGTTAAGTCACGTGAAACATGTTGGCCCAGACATGTTGTGTTGTAACTGACTTATTTGATGCTGGTATAGATTATTGCCAAGTGACAAATCGGTCGCGTTTTGAATCATGTGTACCCCAACAACTTGCCAGCAGAAAGTAACCGAAATATTTCAGGTTCGGTTGTTTACAGCCCGTCAAAGCTCCGGCCACTTTACCTGTCAGAACTGTACAACAACAGTGTGGGTGTCGAGTGTCTAGTGACTGTATCAGAGCCATCACTTAGCGCCCACCTTGTTGTGTTCCTAGAGTGTAGTGTTATCTTTACATTACATTAGTCGTACTAAGGCAGGAGGTACAGTCATTGTGGGCGACATACTTTTCATTGATGTCATGGGCGTAGACAGGACATAGAGAAATTCTTCATGTTTTTAATGAAGAAGAGAAATATTGGTGCATAGTAGCCACAGAGACATCTTGAAATAAAACAGGACGTAAGATAGATAAATGGATATAGAATATATGGGTATAGAACAAAGGATATACCGGGTGTTTGTAAAGTATTACTACACTTTGCATGTAGAACAAATTTAAACAATGAAGTACACGACGTCGTAAAAAAAATGTACTAAACAACTCATTAAATTAGTTACAATAGTCACTGCTATGGTCTAACGCTGTTTTGGGGAGGCTAGAAAGTACCAATGAAGTATAACAGGGATTACAAATAGCGTCTGTAAAATGTTCGCCACGGAAACCGGTATGTTTGTGTATACTGACCTGGAAATGTGGAAGCTTGTGGCAATGTGGCAGACTATACGTATTTTAGGACACCTAGTTGAGTGTGCAATTAAATTGACACATTTTAAAGGGAGTATAAAGACAAGGTGATCGACTTTATTGCACCGGGTGTCATCCCATATGGCCCAGTCTCTTTCCGCAGAGCGGTCTACTGAAAACGTCGCATAGAACACGAACTCCTCAGCTCCAGCAACGACCCACGGGGAGTCTCCGAGGAAAGTACACACGTGAACAGAATGACTGAGTCCGGTAACGAACCCACGACTTTCAGAACCTGAGGAATGCGTCTTAATCACATCGCCACGGCGACCCCCTGATACTGAGGCTGACCTGCCCTAATACCCAATGCAATGAGGCAACTATGTACTGACTAAAGGATCATATAATAAAACCTCCAACTAGTGACCCGTGTCGATTGCGAGAACATGTGTTAGACGTGTATCCAGCCATGGGTGACGAGGGTAACTAGCATCTAGTGGATAAGTGCTGAGGGGGTTTGGGACCCTTATGTAGGTTACCTGAGTTCTGAGACGTCGTTTCAGTCTAACCAATAACCAATCCAATGTAGAGAAATAGAAAGAAACATCCTATATTCTCTAGCCCAGGACTCGGCATTGTTCTGCGGTGTTATGCCCAGGAAATTTAGCAAAATCACTCAGCCTGCCAACTTAAGCCCACAATGGTTTAATCCATATTCCTTTGTCCAAAAGTCTTGAAACGAGAGTCATTTAAACTGCACTGACAGCTGTGTGCTACGGTCAACAGATTTTACTTGCATTGGCTTGCGACTGTCTAGGGAACAATAGAGAATCTTGTATGGGTATACGGACTTGAAAATCAAGTAGTCTCTGGCAATGAGAGGGCAGACTTACGACGTCTAGAACACATTGAGTGTGCAACATTAAACATACACACCGTTTAAACGGAGGTTAAATGCGTGAGGATCGAATTTATTGCGCCAGGTGTTGTCCCATATGGCTCGGTCTCTTTACGCAGAGCTGATCACTAATGTGGTCGGAACGTCAGGACCGGATAGAATAAAAAATAGAACTTCGTCAAAGTCAGTTATTGTTCCTCCATACTCACTCAGTTTTCACCAGATGGCACTCTCTTAACTCCAGTGCTTAACAATTTTCAGTTTGAAGGGATGTAAGAACAAACATCTCTTGAAAAGAATTTTCTGTTTCTATTTAATTAAAAAGAAACATTGTTATTAAGATCATATAATGTATTTCAATTCACTCAGGGTGCCATTGAAAATGGGTCAGCGTGCCACGCAAGCACGCTTGCCATAGATTGCCGACGCCTTCTCAAGTCTGTAATTATACGTAGAATGTCTTTAAATTATACATACATTATACACGGGAATCTATAGAGAGCTCTCCCCTCCTGTGCAGCAAAAAGCGAAGTGGGAAAGAGAACGCACTTCAGTCTGTCTTATTCAACAATAGCGTCATTTTCAAATACAGCGTACTGGAAAGTGAAGAGAATAATAACATATTTACTGATTATAATAATACTCAACCGTGTAAAGGTGCCATCAATGGTAGCAATAGAGGATTGAACGAGTGGTATTTGCCAAGATCTATGGCTCTCGGTTACGGTAATCTATGTTTCAGTGGTAAGGAAGGGTTCTTAAGAGCTATACTGAGCCAGTGCTAATATACGGAAGCGAATCATAGATAATTATTAGCAGATAGATTTGAAATTATATAGAACTGCGGAGATGGGGTTTCATAGAATAACGATGAGGACACCGTGGACAGACAGAAAGAGCAGTGAAGATTTCTTGAAAGGCGTTAACTCACAAGAAGAACTGGTCACTCGGATCAGAAGATTGCTTTAGGCATGTCATGAGAAGAGGAAAGCTAGGGTATGCCGTCACAACGGAGAAGTTGGCAGGGAAAATGAGGGAGACCAAGAGGGTAAAATGCTAGACCAGTGGTTCTCAACCTGTGGGGAATCCCCCCCCCCCCAATGGGGAATTTTGGGGTTTCCAGGGGGGGGGGAGGGGGGGGGAAGTGAAGATTATTTAAAGTTCGCGTTAATACAAGAACCGATTACTTGATCTTGTTTTTCCCTTCATACTTTATTGTTCAGTACGTCTCACCATTCTCATCTCATCTCATCTCATCATGTTCCTCTTGTACCTTGCGGTGTCGAGGTGAAGTATAAACTTCGTGAGAGTGCCCGGTTATGGGCTTCGTATATCGACATTCTAAAGTTCTTTTTATAAAGTAAGTAGACCCACAAATCACGTTTTATGTGGACGTCTAGACTTGTTTTAGTTTGTGCTTCCATCCATTATTACGTATACTGTGTAGAGGGCGGGAGGGGGGAATTTTTAGGTAGGAAATACGAAAGTAGGGGGGGGGGGGGAATGACGTTCTGAAAATATGGTGAAGGAAATGGCCACTGTGCTAGACAATTCAACATCTTGGCATTGAGGAACATCGGTTTGAGAAATGACTCGTAGCACAAGAGACAGAAAGTTGTGGACAGACATGATCATCAACGCTGCTCTGTGCGATGCTATCGACAAGCCGCTCTGTGGGAAGAAGATCGAGCCCTATGCGGTAGAACCTAGTGCAATGAAGTCAAACTTCTTACCATTAACATATTGCAACGCAAAAGAAGTCAGTTGGAGACCAGCCAGGTGATGCAGAAGTTAAACAATAATAGAGCCTCTGACATAACACAAGCAAACAAGTCAAAACAGTGTATTCCATTTGTGAATTTAAACACACAGACACTTATTCATCATCATCATCATAACCAACACGATCATCATGATAATCGCCAACACCATTATCATGATTATAATTATCATCATCATCACCAACATGATCATCATCGTTATAATCACTAACGCGGCCATCATGATATCGTCATCATATTCACCAACACGACCATCATAATCATCACCAACACCAACACGATCATCATCATCATCATCATCCCCAACACGGCCACGAACTGCACTATACCTGGGAAACTGAACTATTGTGTCCATACTAAATGCTATAGTGACTTAGAAACAAGAATAGGGTTGAGTTGAGTCAAGTCCCAATATCACATCACGCGGGATATTCCCATTCGTGCTCCATCCTCATCTTCAACAGCCAGCGAAGACTCCCAACACTAATATTACCAGTAGCAGTCTGATTATTACGTCCGTCTGGCCTATTCTCGGAGTCCTGTGAGTAGCGCTAGATTCCTGTCTCGAAGATAATTCGAACACATAACTACTGGGTGGGAAGGCAAGCGTGCTACCCGCCCCGCTAGCTAACTCTCTATGAATGAGGCAGATTGGATCGAAGCTTTAAAAAAAAATTAATGTGATAGACAAATAATGAAAAGGATGGAACAATACTGGCATGAACATCCTAAGAAAAGATTGGTATAAAATGGAAAGAGAGATAAGTCACACGTGCAGAACTGCTAAAGAAGCGTGTAGTCAGATACAATGTAAGGAGACAGAGGATCAAGGAATAAAACGCAACTAACAAGGAGTGCATGAAAATATAAAAACAGATTTACAAACAAGAAAAAATTATATAACAGGAAATTGTTGTATGGGAAATTATGATTGATAAAAACCGAAATACGTAATAAAAAGATGGACAGAATACACGGAAGATAAATTATGTGACAACATGGGTCAATAAATCAACACTGTATAATGATCAAGATGGATAAAACATATTAATGGCTGAAGTAGAGAAAGGCTATTAAAAAGTTGAAACGGAAAGGCTACGGATCTTGACAAGATAACAATGGAAATGATACAATCCTTATCCAACTTTGACATTGATTCTATCACAGAATTATGTAATAGTACTGGGTACATCCACAAGAACTATTTTTATTTTACGCTCACTCGCTTTGAACTCAAGAGTAGTCCATACACACTTCTAGTTGTGCGCTCTGTCGGTGCAGTCAGTTAGTAGCTGAAGAACAATTCAGGTTCTGCAAAAACAGCGGCATCAGATAAATCATAATCTGTTTCTTCTTCTTCTTCGTTCATCCGGAGTTTTTTTTTCGGATGTGATTGCGTTGTGCCTGTTTACAGCAGAGCTGCGTTCTTGCGCCGTTAGGCCGACACATCCGACTTCTGCGGGCATTTGTTGACCGGGTTAACCTTCCCGGGGGTTTCTTAGGACGTTTGACTCTCACTGTTGTGGTGTTATCTCCCATCCTAGCTGGCCCATATAGAACAGCCAAAGACATCCTGGTCAGCCCTCAAGGGAAGGCAGGGGCAGACCATGGGCATTCCCCGCCATCCAAGGAGGCTTCCATACTTGCAGAGCCAACACACAGCGCTCTGGTACTGGGCTCACCCAAGGAATCGTCACGTCCTGCACATGGCTGCTTAGCCTCACTTCCGTATATTGGGCCTTCCGTTCACCATAGGCTGTTCTTCCGGAAACCAGAAGAATGCAGTGTGCAGATGACATCCACACAGTGAGCTTTCGATTCGGACTTTCCGCACAATGGATTTGCTATCCGAGCAATATTCCATTTCATGCCACTAGGACACTTTTCCACCTTTTATGAAGCTCACACAGTGAGCTTTTGATTCGGACTTTCCACGTAATGGATTTGCTATCCGAGCAATATTCCATTTCATGCCTCTGGGAGGCTTTTGTAACCGACATACCTGTGGTATGAAGTGTGGCAGTCTGAATACTTCTTCATACACCTTTAAATGTCAACCTGTATGTAGTTAAAGTAAGCTGCGGTCAACTTGAGCTTGTTGATATCTCCATAGAGCTTGTCCTCAAATGAAGCAGGTGTGGGCCAAAATATCTTTCTCTGTTCTGCATATATTGGGCAATCCTGAAGCAAATGTTTTGCTGTCATTTTACCAGTTCCACAATTACATTCATCGGTATCTCCTATCTTTAGTTTATTGAACAAGTGGTATTTCGGCCTGTTATGTCCTGTGCGGAGTCTGAAGATTGCTACTTGTTCTCTTCTGTCGAGTTTGTAATATGCATCATCCTTCTGGTGGCCTGGATGCTCTGATTCCCATTTGGTTCTATAGGTGCTTTTTATCAACCTCTTTGCCTCATTATAGGTTATGTCTATGTCAGGCTGTGGTAGTCGTCCGCCCTCTTTTGCCAGTCTGTCAGCCTCTTCATTTCCAGGTATACTGCAATGTGATGGGATCCACTGTATTACAACTTTTTTGGATTTCTGGCATAGACCATGGAGTGCCTGCTATTAGGTCAGCTATTTCTGTGCTGTTATTGCTCTTCAGTATTGAGACAGCTGACTTTGCATCTGTGAAGATAGCTATTTGCTTCTCTTTATTTTCCTCCATCAAGAGCATTTCTGCTGCAGTTTTCAGAGCCTCTACCTCCGCTTTGAAGTTACTTGAAAACTTTCCAGTTGCCACTGAATGTGTTTTTTTCACTCCATTTTTTAAATTTAGGAGAACTCCTCCTCCTCCATTCTCTATTGAATTTTTGGCTGATCCATCTGTATATGCATGGGTCCAATTGCTGCTTGGGTAATGTTCTTTTATGTAGTTTAGGGTTATTTCTCTTCTTTCGGTTTCATGCTGAGTGTTCTTTTTCTCAATACCAGGAATGTTTTCTATCATCTCAGGCAGTTGCTGCTGTCTCCAAGCTGGGAACTTGTCTGCATTGTAAATAGGTTTGACTGTTGATATGTTAAGTATGGGATCTGCCCTAATCTTTCGTTTTGCAGTTTCTACAAAGTTGCTACGCTTCAGTCGTCCCTTTCCAAAACCACTAAACCTTTTATACATAGGGTGGTCTGTCAATCTTCTAAATTTTTCTGCTTGTTGCTGGGCTCTGCTATCTCTTCTATCCTGCATTGGTTGTAAACAAGTGATCTTTTCAAGTTCATTAATAGGCGTTGTCTTCAGGCTTCCAGTTATGATTCGCATTCCTTGATTTTGGACTCTACTTATTTTGTTAAAGTTTGACTTAGCTGCTGTTGCCCAAGCTGCAATGCCATATTCCAGTACTGGCCTCACCCGTCCAGTATATAACTTCTTGAGAACTTTCTCATCTGCTCCCCACGTTGTACCAGCAAGCTTTTTCATGATTGCCATTCTTTGCCTTGCTCTTGTTCGATTTTTCTCAACCTGTGTTTTCCATGTCAGGCGACGATCAAAGGTGACTCCGAGATAGTTTGGATTTTCTTCATGGCGCAATATTTTTCCATTCAATACCAGCTTAGGTTGTTGAGTTTTATTTGAGAGGGAGAACACTGTGCATGTTGTTTTCTCCTCACTTATCTTCACTAGCCATGATTTTGACCAGTCCTCTAGTGCTAATAAGGCTTGCTGTATTCTGCTGTTAGCTGTACTAATATATTCTTCAGATGTCCATATGGCTAGGTCATCTGCAAAGGATGATGTGTGTACTCTGGCTGGAAAATTTTCTGTGATGTCGTTTATATATGCTAGGAATAATGTTGGTGAAAGAACTCCTCCTTGGGGGACACCTTGCTCCAACAGCATCATTTTGCTGGTTTGTCCTTGTACTTTTGTCCTGGCAGTTCTGTTCTCAAGGTAGTGGCTGATCCATTTGTACATTTTCCCACAAACATGCATTTTTTGCAGTTTTACTTTCAGTCCTTCCTTCCATACTTTATCAAATGCTTTTTCTAAATCTATCCAGACCGCTAGTGTGTGCTTTTTCTCTTGGAAGGCATCCTCTATTTCCTGAGCTATATAGGTTATTTGATCTTCAGTGGATCTGTACTTTCTGAATCCTGCTTGGTGTGGTGTTAAGAGTTTGTTTTCTTCCAGATGCCATGTTAGCCTGCCATTGATAATGCGTTCCATTAATTTTCCTACACAGCTAAGTAGACTGATAGGTCGATAGCCATTTGGTTCTTCCAGGTCTTTTCCTTTCTTTGGGATTGGTATTAGTATAGCTTCCTTCCATGCCTGTGGGACTATTCCCCTCTTCCAGCTGTAATTTAGGACTGCTAGTAGTTTCTTTTTTGCCTTAGTGCCTAGTCCTATTAGCATTTCATTTGTGATTCCATCCTTTCCTGGTGATTTCTTCTTTTTTAGGGTATTCATTGCCTGTTCCATTTCTTCCATTGTTAGATTTGCCATCATATATTCTGCTGCTGTCTCTGTATTTGTATGATGTATCTGTTTGTCTTTGATTGCTTTCTTCTGTTCGGTTGTAATATCAATGTGGTTTGCATTTGCATAGTGTTCCATTAGTGCATTTGCAGCCTTTTTTCCTGTAAGCAAGGCATTTCCTTGTTTAATTGTTATTTGTTTGTTGCTAGGTCCTTCATTGTTCATGGCTTTCACTAGTTTCCATAGTTTGTTTCCATCCCTGTCAAAATTCAGGTTTTCTGTTTTTTCCCTCCAACAATCTCTTGTTGTTTGATTTACTGTTCTTTTATATTTTGCTGAGATGGCTTTGAGAGAGATGTTCGCCTTCAATTGTTTGTTCTCTCTCTGCTGTCTTCCTGGCATCTTCAACTTTGTCCTCCAAACTTTGTAGTTCTTCAGTCCAGTAGTGGTTTGTAATTTTTCCTCGCTCCTCTTGGAATGGACTCAGTGGCTGCCTGTATTATCGCTCTGTTTAGACTTTCCACCATTTGCTTTATGTTGCCATATCGTGTATTTATGTTTTCACAATATTTGTCTGTTAGTATGGCAAATCTGTCCCAATCTGCTCGTTTGTAATTCCAGCGGGGCAAGGGCTTTTGCTCCTGTGGAACATACTCCATATTCATTACAAGCTTGATTGGTCTGTGGTCACTACCTGCTAATTGGTCCAGCACATGGCGATCGATTTTGTGGAGGATGTCTCCTGTGCAGAAAGCTAAGTCTGGAGTAGAAGTGGTAAGCCATCTTCTGGAGTAGAAGCTCGGTGTGTCATCCGCTTTGTTGAGTAGATGGAGATTTGAGTCTATTTCCCAGTCCTCCAATTCATCTCCTCTTTTGTCAGTATCTGGGTATCCCCATCTTTCTGAACGGCTATTAAAGTCTCCGACAATAATGCAGTTTGTGTCAGTTATTTTCATGTTTGAGAGTGTAAGGTCCTTATCTGCTGGGCTATACAGAATTGTAGATTCTTATTTTCACGTCCTTTATCATTATATCAACACCTATAATTTCCGTTTGGTTGTCAGAGATCACAGATACTTCGCTGCAAGGTATTGTATTTCGTGTAAGTATTAGAACTCCTCCTTTGTGTCCTTCGCGGTCGAAACGTGTGGCCTGATATCCTCTGACTGAGAATTTGTGATTGGCGTTGAGGTGTGTCTCTTGAATGCATGCCACATCTATTCTATCTTTATGAAGACGCTGTGTTAGGGAGTCTTTCTTCTTGTAAACTCCTTCGGCATTCCACTGTAGTATGTTGAGTGTCCGGGGTATTTGGTCAATAGCTCTTAACCTACTCCTCTGTGCCTTGACTCCACAGCACAGGGGAAGGTGACCACCAGTAGTCATGGGTGGACCCCCTCGAGGCAGGGGGCCCGGCACTATCGCCGCCTGATGGGACTTCACGGGATTAGCACCATAACGATTAATTTTGATTTGTGACATCATGAATTAAGTTACGTTGCACTGCTTTGTCAAGCCTGTGGCTCAGTACATCCGATTTCGACAAGCATTTATTCGGGATGCTTTCCCTAGCCTTTGACTGTCCCCAGTCTACCTACAAGGCAGCAGGTTTTACGTTGCACTGCTTTGTCAAGCCTGTGGCTCAGTACATCCGATTTCGACAAGCATTTATTCGGGATGCTTTCCCTAGCCTTTGACTGTCCCCAGTCTACCTACAAGGCAGCAGGTTTTACGTTGCACTGCTTTGTCAAGCCTGTGGCTCAGTACATCCGATTTCGACAAGCATTTATTCGGGATGCTTTCCCTAGCCTTTGACTGTCCCCAGTCTACCTACAAGGCAGCAGGTTTGTGTGTCTCTTCGTCTGGTCCCTCTCCCTTGACCTGTCCGACATGGGTGGCCCTACCAGTAGCTGTGCTACTGTCGGCATAGCTCTTGGGGTCATTGGGACGCACAAGCCCCTCTACCTCGTCACGGTGGACACACAGCAGAGGGGATAATCTGTTTGATGGTGTTGATTGTGTGTGTGTGTGTGTGTGTGTGTGTGTGTGTGTGTGTGTGTGTGTGCGTGTGCATGTGCGTTAGTTGGTTGGTTGGGTGGTTGGTTGGTTGGTTGGTTGGTTGGTTGATTAGTTAGTTATAGTCTAAATGAAAGCTTTGACAGAGAACATAAACGACCAATTACGTGCATTCACGATATACTCCAGAGACCATATTTCTATACCCAGCACACAAGCGGGGGCATCTCAATATCAGAACAGTTGTCATTGATTACCCAGGACCCAGCTGCGGCCAACACATACACACGTTACAGATCCATATCCAATACAGTGTCGGCCCTCTGTGTTGTGGCTTGAAACAGCTTGATGTGCGCCCTGGGACTGAGTCATCGCTTGCATTATATTATATTACACTGTGCTCTTTTCCGATTGTGTTATTTTTATTATCTTGACACTTTTTTATGTATTTCATTTGGTATAATCCTTGAACATTATAATGGTGTCATTATCATATTAACGGATGGTTTTTTTTATTAATCAGGCATTTTATGTATATATTCATCATATCTAAAATGGTTTTGATGACTAATATATTTACACATTTTAATGATGGTTTGAATCATATTTTCAAATGCTTTTCATGTCTCTATTATCTGAACATATTTTATTAATTTATTTATCATATTTACACATTATATTCATGTTTATACTATAGACATGCAATATATATATATATATATATATATATATATATATTTATCATATTCAGATTGATGCCGCTATTATCTTGACACATTTAAGAGATGTGTTTATCACATTTTCAAGTGATTGTAATGTCTCTGCTAGCCTAGGACAGTGGTTCGGGTTCAATCCCAACATAGGATGTTATTTTTTACCCACCAGTACAGCTCTAGGGTTAACCGCATAGTTAATCTCATAATAATGGGCAGAACAAGTTAGAAGTCGTCGTGGCCGAGTGGTTCAGACGATGGACTTGAAATCCCCAGGGATCTTCCCTCATCGGGGCGAATCCTGCCTACGGCATATTTTTTAGTGGTTAGGGCGTTGGACTCGTAATAAAATGGGATCTTCCAGCATAGGTTCGAGTCCTGCTCTTGAAGAATCTAGTTTGTCTTTTTATATGGACTGATGTCGCAGACAGCAGATCACATACAAATTTCTAGAGAAAGAAGAAGAAGAAGAAGAAGAAGAAGAAGAAGAAGAAGAAGAAGAAGAAGAAGAAGAAGAAGAAGAAGAAGAAGAAGAAGAAGAAGGAAGAAGGAAGAAGAAGGAAGGAAGGAAGAAGAAGAAAGAAGAAGAAGAAGAAGAAGAAGAAGAAGAAGAAGAAGAAGAAGAAGAAGAAGAAGAAGAAGAAGAAGAAGAATTTTCTGAAAAGAAAAAGTGAGGAGAAATGGAACTGGTCACTCTACCTCATGTGATGACCTAGAATGTGTGAAGATGTGATAATTCACACCCTAAAAGTGATATCTCCTAGAGGTCTACTTTCACCAAGTCCTATCTGTACTCAAGTATTGATGTATCTGTCCTGGGTTTTGATGTTTCTATATCCGTATACAACATTTCATTTATATCATATTTATAAATGAGTGTCAGTGGCGAAGTTGTTACTCCGCCTGCCTCGCGTGGCGAAGGTCGCGGGTTCGATTCCGGGTTGCATCGTTTGGTTCACGAGTGCAAATTTTCTCCTCGGAATCTTCTGGGGGTCGTCGCTGGAACTGCGTTTTTACGACGCCTACAGCAGGCCACCCTGCGGAAAGAGACCGGGCTATATGGGTTAAAACCCGGTGCAATGAAGTTAATCCCTTTGTTTTTTTTTCTTCTTATTTTGAATTTATTTTAGTGTTTCCACTATCTTTCCACATTTTTCATTTATGTTACAGTTAGTTGCATATCCTTTGCAGCAACTCCAGGATTTGTTTCGTATGTTTGAGATTTCTTGGTAAGTTTATGTAGCCGAGGGGAAAAGAAGACAAGGGAAAGACTGATGTTTCCTTTGCTACGGTGCTAAGAGGTAGAGAGTAACTCTGACTTCGTTATGGCCAAAGAAGAAAAGGAGTAAAGAGAGAGAGAGAGAACCTCATACTACCCTCAATTGACAAAAAAGATGATAGTGATTAGATAAGAAGGGGCCAGCTCTTGGACAGGGGCCTCAACTCTGGACAATAACTGTCATATTTGAGACCCAGACAGTGGATTAAGGTGTTAGATTGTCGTAGAAATAGTGGTTGTAAAAACTAAAAAGAGACTTGAACAAACAAATCAAGAACAGTACAAAAAGCTCTTTTATTTATCAAGTACTACAATTTTGGTAACAATTTGTGTTCAAACACCTTGAATAATACATTCAACAACAGATGTTCAATAACAGATACAACAGACAACTGCATATCAGCCAAGGGTGGCCCCTATTCAGGCCACCAGAACTTAAGACAACATGGTACACCAAGTACAACAACACAGGTCTTCCACACAGTGGCTGAGTAGAATGACACAATAAAGGACTTTGACACAGGCAACTAATAAGACACTACAAAAACATAAGTTACTCAACATAAATCTTAGGACGTGACATAAACAAAGAGTTGTGACACACTATTACTACCTCACCATAAACCCATGGACGCTGACACTAACTAGTCAGCCACACCACTGCAAAACCTTTCAAGGTGAAAAGTAACAAGTTTACTACAGGCATTGGCGCCTCATAACTTGGTGGGGTAGACTACAGAAAAGACCGGTTCTACCGTGCACGCGTTTTTATACTGGGATCGGGACGACTCCCAGAGTTCCAGACAAATCATACAGTCCGCGCCCACTGGTGAAGTTCATCATCATCGTGAGCCGAGTACATTATTCCCCCTCTTTAATTGTTGTTTGCCCGACAACTGGACCTTACACCTCCAGTGCCCTGGGTAAAGGAGGGATAATTTCTGACCCCTACCTTGTAATTCTCCACTATTAATGGGACTCAACAAAATTGTCCTATCCTAATAAGACATTACCTATAAAGTAAAACACCCCAAAAATGTACATCAGATACCAACAAGAATAATGGTCACATGGAAATACAAGCTACATTTGCATTGATACCAGTCATTATTCATGACTAAACTAATATCCGCAGTGTTATAAAAAAAAAAAACTAATGAAATCAACAGTCTCCCGCCACCTTGGTGTCCATAATATTATACGAACAATTGCAAAACAATGAATAATTCCTCCTCTTTAACTGTTGTCATTGCGACAACTGGGCCTTATGTCCCTGGTACATTTAGCGAACAAATAGCTAACTTCAGACTTCTATGCTCTGACAATTCTATGCCAGGGAACACATCTCTCAGCAACAGCAAAATTTCCTGTCACTATTGGGGACATTGCCCTCAAAACCTGAACTGCTGGTTATATCTCTAAACAGCACCACTATCAACAAAATAGTATTCAAGAATCACTTACAATGGGAAACAGTGTAAATGAATATCAACAGGCATCAGTCAGTTTCAAATACCAATAATCTCAACACAAACGGATAAGTCATCCTTACACGTTACAAGTTGGTATTACTAATGACTAGAATAATATCAGTAAGGAGAAATAGCTCCTTTACTACCTGAGCATTACACAATGCTATAAGAACACAACCATAAAAAATAAATAACACCCTCACCTCTTACATACAAATAAGCCCACAAACATAAAAGTTACATAAACAATAAACTAGTAACCTTTATATTGGTTACCGCTTGCGTATATCATGATTCGCTTAAAGACTGATCATCGACAGACAAGGGGGTTGTTGTACACAGTGAGCAACTGGGGTTAGAATTAAATTGTAAAAAACACTCAGGTTATGGTCGTCACTAGGAAGGAAGAAGTGCCACAATGTAATAATATACAAGTGAATGGAAATATTCTTCAACAAGTGAATCGGTACAATTATCTTGGAACAGTCATAACATCTGATGGGAGATGCCTTGAAGAGATTAGAACAAGAATCGCCATGGCGAAAGTAGCCTTTAGCAAGATAAAAAACATTCTGACCAATAAAAAGATGTCAATTGAAACGAGAAAAACAGTGTTGAGGGGATACATAGAGCATGTTCTTTTGTATGGATGTGAAACTTGGACAATGAGCAGTCAAGCTGAAAAGCATCTGATGGCTGCAGAAATGTGGTTTCTGAGGAAAATGCAAAGAATACCATGGACAGACAGAAAAACCAATGACCAAGTACTACAGGAGACAAATGAACATCGTAAACTGATTAGAGAAATTAGACGTAGACAGTCAAAATTTTCTGGACATATTATGAGAAGAAATGGATTGGAGAATTTAGTGACAACTGGCAAGATCGAGGGGAACAGACCAAGAGGAAGACCGAGAGGAAAATACCTGGATGGCTTGGCCACATGGCATGGAGGAGACAGGAACACTGAGCTGATCCACGACACTGGTGATCGAGTGAAATGGCGAGTCATGACAGCCCACGCTTTCCGGCATGGCACATGATTGATTGATTGCGTTAAACTCTGGAAATTCAAACAAAATGTATTTAAAAATAATACTATTTGTCTCTTTTGATCAAATATAAGTTTCCTGCAGCCACTGTGGTACCTAAATGACTTGTTTTTCTAATACCCTGTACCCCTACACTAAAAAGAACATTTCATCATGTGTCACCTGTAACCTGAATATAAACACAAAGGGACACAATATACCGAGTCAACAAAACATTGTTATCTCTCAATAATATCCCACACCAGCATCCAGCCAATTGATTTTTCCTGTATGACCATAACCTGAAATCAAATATGTCAACATCATAAATGAACCCTGCAGTTTGATTCCTCACTGGTATAGTGGTAATAGCAACACCAAACACCCAAAGAGCCACCGTTTTCATCCGATCTGCCTGGTGTTCTTACACTCTAAAAGAAAAACTTGTTATCACACGACACCATCCACCTGCAATTATAATACACAAAAACAGCAAAACATAACTGCTAATTAACTAAACTAAGGCTGCCAATCCAGCAGTCTGGAATTCCTCAGTAGCTGGAAACTGTAACAACATAGTCTATTTTTAACCGCAGTGTCTATTGGAAATAGTCTCTTTCTGGCGGGCTTTCACAATCCCTTTTTTCACAAAGTCACAAGTCGACATATCCGTATGCAGAAAATGTTGGCTCACACCCGTCACAACCCACTGACCACAGATCACATCACCATTGATCATTTGTCACAAGTCTAACACACTCTAACTTATGGGAGCACGTGTACACCTCGGAGGAGCAAATGGATTACCATAGCCTGGTAAGAATGCGGCAGCGAGGCTCGACGCTCAGAGGGAAAGGCGAGGCGGACATATAATCAGATTGCTACTGGAACTATTAGTGTTGGAACTCTTCGCTGGCTGCTGAGGATGGGGATGGAGCGTTTATGAGAATGCCCAGAAAGCTGTGATGTCGGTTCCTAAATCAATCAATCAATCAATCAAATATATAATTCACAACGGAAAAACATTCTTTTGACCATGTCAGTATATTTGTAGTCTAGTTTTATTTCGTCTATCCAGTCTCTTTTCACTACCAACTTCTCGGGGACCGCTATAGCTGTTTGAAATTGTACCATTAGTATTGGGACTCTTCGCTGGCTGTTGAAGAAGAAGAAGAAGCACGTATAGGAATGGCCCGATTGATGTGATGTCGGTTCTTAACTTAAATCAACTCATCTGTCTTGAAATATAACCGGAATGTTGAGCATGTTTGATGCCCCGATACGGCAAGTTTTCCCCCTGCATTCCATTGTGTCTTTCTTCGATTGTGGGGGTAATCTGTGTGATAAGACATGGAGGTCGAATAATACTGCTTAATAAACAGGGTTAAGTCTGGGGAAATGACATACTTTACCCACAATAAACGTCACAGTCGCATTTGTGGAAGAAATGGCTACTGGGACAAGTTGTCTACGTTCATCTATCTCGTGTACTGTCAGTCATACATGATATCGATATTCCTTTATGTTATGATGTCATACTGTCTATCGTCTTCTCTCACGGAAATCCCTCTGCCACTCTTCTCCTGCCACTCTCACGTTGTCACAACACACTCCATCTGTTCCCTTCTCGTGACGTGATCAACGCATGTGGACTGTCTTCTTCTGGTGTGAGTAACCAGTTCTCTTTGTGAGTCAGCCTCTTTCAAGACCAATTCCAATTCCAATTCCAATTTTCCAAAAAAGAATTCCAAATTCGGTCTCGTCTAACCTGCTTCGTCAGCGGTGGTTATTGTTGAGAGCCGTGGTTGTGTGGATTGTTAGTCCTAATTCCTACTGGTTTTATTGGTTCCGCTCTGTTCGTCGGATAGATTTGTTTTGTGCTGGTCCTGGTAAAGACCAGTCCTTGGTTGGGCCTACTGGGGCCCGCATTCTCTCGTTTGTTGGCTTTTTTTCTCCAAGACATCCTCATTAAGCTTTATATCCATCCACTCGGGTCTCATCATTCTTCTCATCTCATCTCATCTCATCATGTTCCTCTTGTAACTTGCGGTGTCGAGGTGAAGTATAAACATCGTGAGAGTGCCCGACTATGGGCTTCATGTATCGATATTCCCATAGACTCTGCTATTCCCTCCGTCCAACGTTTACGTGGTCGGCCTCTTCCTCTGTTTCCATCTGGTCTGTACATCATTGCTTGTTGTGGTATGCTGTTGACTGGTAACCTACTTGCATGGCCAAACCATTTGACTTGCTGCTTTCTAATAAAATCTAGTGCTGCTTTAACCTCCGCTTTAGTCCTGATTTCATCATTTCTGATCATTCTTCTATGAGACTAAATTGCTACATTTTCTATATACTCCTCGCTATTCTGCTAATTGACTATGATTCACTTCCGTACATCAAGATTGCCTCCATATCTCTCTTGGGAACTCTTTTTCTCACCTTGACAGGAAAAACGATATTGCACAGAATACTTTTCTTCGTATCAAATGCCGCTTGTACTTAGGCTATCCTACAGTTTACATCTTTAATACATCTTCTATCTGGTGATATCAAAGTACTCAAATACTTAAATACATTGGCTTTGTTTCTTTAGACAAGTTCAATTTACTTGAATGTTGCACTTGGGAAAACAATTATTCTTTGTAATTATAATTATTTCTATTTTTCTGTTATTCATATTAACGCCTTTGTTTTGACATTCTGTTGCAAATTATACCTTTCATTTCTTGTAACTGCGTTTCATTTTCAGCGACCAAAACCATCAGCATAAGTTAGGGTTGTTTACACTATTCCCGCAAACTGATATTTCAGGCATATCTATATGTATCTCATTATTATTGTGCTGTAAAGATGTCTACCCAATATTAACAAATATGTGTTTACTGGATGGAAGAATATCATCAGTCAGCAGTGTTGATCAAGAGAACTCCGGACAGAGATCTATGGCGAGACATGAACGCCTACTCTAGCTGGCAGGGCACTTGATGATGATGTGTTTTCGTGTGTCGTGTGTTATGCCTGAATACTGATTATTACCCTCTTCCTGGAAGGTGTGTGAAGGGTTGTATTCAATGTGAATGTGGTTTATACAGTACCACCGCTACCCACAGTGTCCTGGTAAGGTCTGTGTTGACTGGGCCTCCTTTCTGTATTTGGTGTTCTCAATGATGTCACCCGCCTGGTTGTGTAAGTATAATCTGAGTTTTCCAGGTTTATTTGTGTGTCTTTCCATGTGAAACTGCGTGTCACTGATAAGCAACTCTGTCACGTGGTGTAGTTATATATGTCATATAAATACGAGGGGGATTCAAGTGAAAACCTTAAATTTTTTTAAGGGGGGGGAGGGGGCGCCTTGGTATATATTCTGAAAAAGTACAGAACAAATGTATCATTTCTTCGATATAGTTACCACTGGATCTAATACGAGCCCTCCGGTGCCGATAAAATGCTTGGATTCCTGTAGAATACAATTCTTTTGGTCGCTACTCGGTGTGTCTGACCCGGCCGTAACAGTCTGTCACAGAAGTCACGCCGTTTTGAAACTTCCTACTCCACTCATGCACTCGCTGGACTGACTGGCATGCATCACCATACTGGGCAATTCATTCGCCGATGAATTTCTGCTCCTCTTTGGTGCATGAAAAAAAGTGAGGCGGCCATCTTTAAACTGCCCTTATGACGTCATCGTGTTCGTCTGCAACTTGATGTCACACCCTTGACAAACTTGACAACAATATTGACAGGTTACAAGACAATGGGGTGGTTATTGTAATTTATATCAAACTTTTAAGATTTTCACTTGAAGCCCCCCCCCCCCCCCCCCCCCCCCCCCCCTTTCGTAATACTGATACATTAGTTGAACTATATAATTTCATTCCTGCTGACAAATATCTTTTACTGGTCATGTGACGAAAAGAAGAACATTGGAGAACATCGTGACAATTGAAAAGATCAAGGGGAAAAGATGCAAATGCTGACCAAGATAAATGATGGTGGATGGATTCAGGCGGTGGCATGGAGGAATATCAACAGAGATGATCCAGAAAACCAAAGATCGAGAGCTGTGGCGACACATGAACGCCTACGCCAGCTGACATGATACATGATGATTGTAACCCCTGCTTATGCTTCTACCTTCGACAACGTGAAATAACTTGGTGTGTTGAAGCCATGCCGCCCTAACCCCTAACCCTAATGGGTACATGACATTACAGATAGAACTGACAATAGATGGAGAGTCATCACTATCATCATCATTACAGAGACCATGTCGGCGGGGCTTATTGCCAGCATACATCTCTGGAATATCCGAGTGAAGAGCCGGCTTCTGGACATAATCATCTACTGGCACACTTCTCTATGAGGTCCGCGCCATCACTTATAAGCCTCGTGGGGATGCCAATCAATCTGTGGTCAACAGTCCAGCTCAAATGATATTGACGTAGAGAGAACAATCTTTGCTTCATGAACCAGAAGTCCTTAGTGTCAGCGCCAGTTTCTACATCAAGTTCTCATCTAGACCTTCCGCCTGAAGTGTGCCATGGAGCTATCCGGACCATGTGCCAAAAGTTGCTCTCCGGGTCATGTGTCAACGGTTTCTCTCCGGGCCATGTGTCAACGGTTTCTCTCCGGGCCATGTGTCAACGGTTTCTCTCCGGGCCATGTGTCAACGGTTTTCTTTCCGGGCCATGTGTCAACGGTTTCTCTCCGGGCCATGTGTCAACGGTTTCTCTCCGGGCCATGTGTCAACGGTTTCTCTCCGGGCCATGTACCAACGGTTGATCTCCGGGCCATGTGCCAAACCGGGCCATGTGCCAAACCGGGCCATGTGCCAAACCGGGCCATGTGCCAAACCGGGCCATGTGCCAAACCGGGCCATGTGCCAAACCGGGCCATGTGCCAAACCGGGCCATGTGCCAAACCGGGCCATGTGCCAAACCGGGCCCTGTGCCAAACCGGGCCATGTGTCAACGGTTGCTCTTCGGGCCATGTTGCACATCTTTCAGGATTTAAGCCGCCCTCACTATTGCCCTGACACCTGGACTCTTCTTCATGAACCACCTACCAGCGATCAAATGAGCCAAACAGCCACCTCTAGGTCAATGTCAGTTGAGTTGGATACTGTTGACCACCTTTTATTTTTTATCAATTTAACAATTTTCCAGAATGCAAAAAGAGTTCGCTATCTGTCTTGTCTGCTTTGTGTGCGTGTGACTGAGCACTTGCGAGTTTGTCCGGTGGGCTACGGTTCTTAGAGATCCAGTGACTTACTTAAAACACAACATTTCAAGGGGTTGACAATTACAACATAAGAAGGCCTGCACCACGTGGTGTTGTGGCGAGTTTCACATGGAGACTGAGCACCTGTACATTTGTCCGTTGTGCTTCCTTCTACCACATCTACCTTCCTTC